>NC_069430.1:26840564-26855564 GCF_026875155.1 Cherax quadricarinatus | reverse complement strand
AAGGAATGAAGGAGGAAGGAATAGGAATGAAGAGGAAGGAGAGGAGAAGAAGGGAGGGGGACAGGAGACAGAGATACTAGTGAGAGAGGAATGGAAGAGATTAGCGTGGGAAGGAGACCACATGAGACCAGGCCACACCAGCGTGAGGTGGGAGGAGGGGGCAAAGAGGAGGAGGAGTAAAGGGAAGGGGGGTGATGGGGAAGGAGAGGTCGGTGGGTAGGGGAGGTTGCTGCCACCCGTACGAACTTGTGATGGATCGAAAGGACTTTGAGGAATGACAAGACGCTGCCGTCTGAGGACTGACGGCCATACTGCACTGCTCTGTGGCTGCTGCTGGCTGCATGGCTGGCTGGCTGGGTGAGTGGGTTGCTGGGTGGCTGGCTGGGTGGGATGCTAGTTGGGTAGCTGGGTTTGTTACTGGGTGCCTTGCTGGAGGAATGGATGGTTGGTTAGCTGGCTGCTGGGTGGTTGTTAGGGTTGGCTAGTTGTCTTGTCAGGTGTTTGTTGGGGTGACTGTAAGGGTGGTAGGTTGTTAGGGTGACTGTTGGGATGACTGGTTGTGGGGGTGATTGTTAGAACGACTGGTTGTGGAGGTGAGCAACTGTTAGAACGACTGGTTGTTGGGGTGACTAGTTGTTAGAACGACTGGTTGTTGGGGTGATTAGTTGTTAGAACGACTGGTTGTTGGGGTGATTAGTTGTTAGAACGACTGGTTGGAGTGATTTTTAGAACTGGTTGTTGGGGTGATTGTTAGAACGACTGGTTGTGGAGGTGATTAGCTGTTAGAATGACTGATTCTTGGGGTGATTAGTTTTCTAGAACGACTGGTTGGGGTGATTAATTGTTAGAACTGGTTGTTGGGGTGAATGACTGGGAGACTAACCCATCTTTTTCTTTTCTTTTCCCAAAAATGATTAACACATAAATTAAAAATAAGAAAAACAAGGTGAATGGTAATCAGGCTGTACATAGAAAAAACTGAACAGAAGTAGATCAAATTATAAACTGGTTAAGATTCGCTCTCCAATCAAGGCAAGTCGTATGAAGTATGTGCAAAAAACCAAACCAATCAAGATGGCTAAAAGATTCTGGCCACAACTTCTTGGCTCGCTCCATCAATATTTCTCTTCTGGAAGACCCGGAGTTGCTCGTCTTTTGAAGCTTTTGATGCCCGAGGCAAAGGCTGCTGAGGATTCTTATAGAGGAAGCCAAAAAGTGAGAAATTAACTTCAGAAATATAGACGGAGGATAGGGGAAGAGGTGGCACGGTAAGTGGAGATACAATTAGAATTAAAGAAAAACGAAGAAGCGTTGTTTTCTAGACATGTCTACCTGGATTCTACCTGGAGGGTGTTCCGGGGGTCAACGCCCCCGCGGCCCGGTCCATGACCAGGCCTCGCGGTGGATCAAGGCCTGATAAACGAGGCTGTTGCTGCTGGCCGCACGCAGTCCAACGTAAGGACCACAGCCCTGCTAATCCGGCACTGACTTTAGGTATCTGTCCAGTTCTCTCTTGAAGGCAAGCAAGGGTCTTTTGGAAATTTCCCTTGTGGCTGGTGGGAGGCTGTTGAACAGTCTTGAGCCCCGGATACTTATTATATTTTCTCTAGATGTACCAACGGCGCCGCTACTTTTCACTTTGGGTATGTTGCACCGTCTGCCCAGTCTTTTGTTTTCGAAGGGAATGATTTCTGTGTGTAGATGTTTTTACCATAATCTCCTCTTCACAGGGTACGGTTACCGATACAAAGAAGCACATTCACAATCACTCACTCAATAGATGTTTCACAAGAAGTGTGCGAAAATCACACATCAACCTGACGCACCATGAAACGTAACACTCCTACCCAACTTCACTTTCAGAAAGCATGTCTGGCTTACGGGTTGCCCTAAACACCTTCATAATTTCATTGCTCACACTCCAACAGCAAGTCAAAACCTTTAAACCCCTCGTCTTCACTTACTCACTCTCCTCCCTTGAGGAAGATTCCTTGATTCCAGCGAAAGAGTTTTAGTGGAACTGAACTTGTGCACCGCTTCTTAGGATCGAACTCCACTGCCTCCAGGAGCTGGTATTTTCCACTACGATTTTAACAACTTCTCTAAATAATAATAATAATAATAATAATAATAATAATAATATTAATAATAACACCTTCTGGATGCTCAAGCCGCTACCATCCAAAACTTCCTTCAAACCCTCCAATTTTTCTATGCCTTTGATGAGTCTCGAGTTTCCTTTTTTACTCTCAGAGCAGGACTCTGGGCCAGGTCAACCAAGCTCTTGTTAATGACGATTTGATGGCCCACATGTCCATCACAACCTGACTGATCTGGCACTAAGTGGAGATCCTTGTACAGTTTCTGCTTGAAGACTTCTGCACTTGCCCGAGCAGTGTTACTGATATCTTGTCTTAATTAAGATGTTGAATAGTCTGGGACCACGGATGTTGGAACCGCGTTCTCTTAATGTTGCCATGGCTCCTCTGCTATTCACTGGGTTTATTTTATACTTTCTACCATATCTCTCGCTTAAGTTTGTTATTATGACAGTATGCAGTACTTTCCACATATTAACATGGACCTCTCCTCCTCTCCAGCGAGAACATATTTTGGATCTCTGTATCTGCTTCAGCTCTCATATATGCCCCTGCCCTGAACGGGGCCGTCAACACTAAACAACAATCTAAACGAGAGAACAAGCTATTGGAATAGTGCTACCAGGGGTATTATTTCCCATGTTCTGAAAGCCCTCATTATTCACCTCGTCAATTTCCTGACTATGTGTCGTGACATTTACCTGTGTTCTTTGAAAGAGAAGTCAGCCAACATAATTACTCCCAGATCTTTCAAATGTTCCTTTCTTGCTATCTGATCTTTGTGGATTTTGTAAACAGTGTCACTTTTGAGTTCTTCATTCTTTCCACAGCTAAGCAGCTGGAACTTATGTCCATTGAACGTCCTATTGATCTCCACTGCCCACTTGAAAACCCTGCAGTTTTTCGCGTCTTCTACCGAGGTCATTTTTATGCTTATTTCGGCATCCACAAATGATGACATGAAACTCTCGAGAAAGATTTTTCTTTGTCTATGAAAATCAGTAATAGTAGAGGCTCCAGGACAGTGCTTTGGATTACTAATCTTCGACATTGCCTTGGATTACTAAGCTTCGACATTGCCTTGGATTACTAAGCTTCGACATTGCCTTGGATTACTAAGCTTCGACAGTGCCTTGGATTACTAAGCTTCGACATTGCCTTGGATTACTAAGCTTCGACATTGCCGTGGATTACAAAGCGTCGACAGTGCCGTGGATTACTAAGTTTCTTGATCTCACTATTGCTGGATTTCACTCAGTTTACTACTACTTTTTGTATTCTGTCAGAAAGCTGAAAAATCCAGTTACTTATCTTCCCAGTTATGCCTCATGACGTGAGCAATCATTCCATGATTGCACTTGTCAAACACCTTTCCAAAATCCCTGTATACCACATCTGCATTTTGGCTTCTGTCTTCTCTTATAGCGGGTTTAGCCCTTGTGACAGGCCATGATATCCCAACTCAAAATAAATTTGATGTTCTGAGCCATGTAGATTGTACTCTTCTACAAAATATGTAATTTGGCTTCGAATCACTCTTTCGGCTACTTTTATATGAGACGAGGCTAGGCCTACCTATCAGTAATTTTTGAATAGTGTCCTACTGCCTCCCTTATGCAAAAGAGCTATGTCTAAACTCTTAAACGTCTGCGGTATTTCATCTAAATCTAAGATCTTTCTCCAAAGGATGCTGAGAGCTCGTGTTAGTGGTACTTTGCAACATTTTATAAATAAGGAATTTCACAGATCCAGTCCAGGTAATGAATGAACAGGCAGGTTTTCTATTATTTCTTTCAATTTTATGGTACTAGTGATTATGTTATCTATATTGTCTGAATTGCCTTCAGATCAAATGGAAAAGCTTCTGCATTCTCCACCTTGCTGGGTTGTTGAATATCGAGTCATAATGAACTTTTAGAATTTCGT
The DNA here is from genome assembly GCF_026875155.1 of Cherax quadricarinatus. Taxonomy (NCBI): domain Eukaryota; kingdom Metazoa; phylum Arthropoda; class Malacostraca; order Decapoda; family Parastacidae; genus Cherax; species Cherax quadricarinatus. The sequence continues at coordinate 26,851,539 of NC_069430.1, read as the reverse complement.
TCATTTTCTGTTCATCGTCCGTGTATGAACCTTCTGTGATTTAACAGAGAAAGTAACATGTATCGGGGCAATGCGTGTGTATGTGTGTGTGTCTTTCTGTCCGTCTGTCTGTCTCTCTCTCTAACAATCCTCACTAAATGGAAAAAAAATGAAAGCAGGGATTTAACGTTAATTAAATATAATCAATAGGACAACATATTCAAAGTGTTGTTGTGCCATATATTCCCGAGTGTCACATTATTTGTTGATGTTGATGTTGATGTTGATGTTGATGTGTGTGTGTGTGTGTGTGTGTGTGTGTGTGTGTGTGTGTGTGTGTGTGTGTGTGTGTGTGTGTGTGTGTGTGTGTGTGTGTGTGTGTGTGTGTGTGTGTGTGTGTGTGTGTGTGTGTGTATGTGTGTTTGTGTGTGTGTGATGTGTGTGTGTGTATGTGTGTGTTGTGTTTGTGTGTGTTTGTGTGTGTACTCACCTAGTTGTACTCACCTAGTTGAGGTTGCAGGGGTCGAGTCCAAGCTCCTGGCCCCGCCTCTTCACTGGTCGCTACTAGGTCACTCTCCCTGAACCGTGAGCTTTATCATACCTCTGCTTAAAGCTATGTATGGATCCTGCCTCCACTACATCGCTTCCCAAACTATTCCACTTACTGACTACTCTGTGGCTGAAGAAATACTTCCTAACATCCCTTTGATTCATCTGTGTCTTCAGCTTCCAACTGTGTCCCGTGTTGCTGTGTCCAGTCTCTGGAACATCCTGTCTTTGTCCACCTTGTCAATTCCTCTCAGTATTTTGTAAGTCGTTATCATGTCCCCCCTATCTCTCCTGTCCTCCAGTGTCGTCAGGTTGATTTCCCTTAACCTCTCCTCATAGGACATACCTCTTAACTCTGGGACTAGTCTTGTTGCAAACCTTTGCACTTTCTCTAGTTTCTTCACGTGCTTGGCTAGGTGTGGGTTCCAAACTGGTGCCGCATACTCCAATATGGGCCTAACGTACACGGTGTACAGGGTCCTGAACGATTCCTTATTAAGATGTCGGAATGCTGTTCTGAGGTTTGCCAGGCGCCCATATGCTGCAGCAGTTATTTGGTTGATGTGCACTTCAGGAGATGTGCCTGGTGTTATACTCACCCTAAGATCTTTTTCCTTGAGTGATGTTTGTAGTCCCTGGCCCCCTAGACTGTACTCCGTCTGCGGTCTTCTTTGCCCTTCCCCAATCCTCATGACTTTGCACTTGGTGGGATTGAACTCCAGGAGCCAGTTGCTCGACCAGGTCTGCAGCCTATCCAGATCCCTTTGTAGTTCTGCCTGGTCTTCGATCGACTGAACTCTTCTCATCAACTTCACGTCATCTGCAAACAGGGACACCTCGGAGTTTATTCCTTCCGTCATGTCGTTCACAAATACCAGAAACAGCACTGGTCCTAGGACTGACCCCTGTGGGACCCCGCTGGTCACAGGTGCCCACTCTGACACCTCGCCACGTACCATTACTCGCTGCTGTCGTCCTGACAAGTATTCCCTGATCCATTGCAGTGCTTTCCCTGTTATCCCTGCTTGGTCCTCCAGTTTTTGCACTAATCTCTTGTGTCGTACTGTGTCAAACGCCTTCTTGCAGTCCAAGAAAATGCAATCCACCCACCCCTCTCTCTCTTGTCTTACTGCTGTCACCATGTCATAGAACTCCAGTAGGTTTGTGACACAGGATTTCCCGTCTCTGAAACCATGTTGTCTGCTGGTGCTGAGATCATTCCTTTCTAGATGTTCCACCATTCTTCTCCTGACAATCTTTTCCATGATTTTGCATGCTATACATGTCAGTGACACTGGTCTGTAGTTTAATGCTTCATGTCTGTCTCCTTTTTTAAAGATTGGGACTACATTTGCTGTCTTCCATGCCTCAGGCAATCTCCCTGTTTCGATAGATGTATTGAATATTGTTGTTAGGGGTACACATAGCGCCTCTGCTCCCTCTCTCAGGACCCATGGAGAGATGTTATCTGGCCCCATTGCCTTTGAGGTATCTAGCTCACTCAGAAACCTCTTCACTTCTTCCTCGGCTGTGTGTACTGTGTCCAGCACATGGTGGTGTACCCCACCTCTCCGTCTTTCTGGAGCCCCTTCTGTCTCCTCTGTGAACACTTCTTTGAATCTCTTGTTGAGTTCCTCACATACTTCACGGTCATTTCTTGTTGTCTCTCCTCCTTCCTTCCTTAGCCTGATTACCTGGTCCTTGACGGTTGTTTTCTTCCTGATGTGGCTGTATAACAGCTTTGGGTCAGATTTGGCTTTTGCTGCTATGTCGTTTTCATATTGTCGTTGGGCCTCCCTTCTTTATTATTTTTTATTATCACACCGGCCGATTCCCACCAAGGCAGGGTGGCCCGAAAAAGAAAAACTTTCACCATCATTCACTCCATCACTGTCTTGCCAGAAGGGTGCTTTACACTACAGTTTTTAAACTGCAACATTAACACCCCTCCTTCAGAGTGCAGGCACTGTACTTCCCATCTCCAGGACTCAAGTCCGGCCTGCCGGTTTCCCTGAATCCCTTCATAAATGTTACTTTGCTCACACTCCAACAGCACGTCAAGTATTAAAAACCATTTGTCTCCATTCACTCCTATCAAACACGCTCACGCATGCCTGCTGGAAGTCCAAGCCCCTCGCACACAAAACCTCCTTTACCCCTCCCTCCAACCCTTCCTAGGCCGACCCCTACCCCGCCTTCCTTCCACTACAGACTGATACACTCTTGAAGTCATTCTGTTTCGCTCCATTCTCTCTACATGTCCGAACCACCTCAACAACCCTTCCTCAGCCCTCTGGACAACAGTTTTGGTAATCCCGCACCTCCTCCTAACTTCCAAACTACGAATTCTCTGCATTATATTCACACCACACATTGCCCTCAGACATGACATCTCCACTGCCTCCAGCCTTCTCCTCGCTGCAACATTCATCACCCACGCTTCACACCCATATAAGAGCGTTGGTAAAACTATACTCTCATACATTCCCTCTTTGCCTCCAAGGACAAAGTTCTTTGTCTCCACAGACTCCTAAGTGCACCACTCACTCTTTTTCCTCTCATCAATTCTATGATTCACCTCATCTTTCATAGACCCATCCGCTGACACGTCCACTCCCAAATATCTGAATACGTTCACCTCCTCCATACTCTCTCCCTCCAATCTGATATTCAATCTTTCATCACCTAATCTTTTTGTTATCCTCATAACCTTACTCTTTCCTGTATTCACCTTTAATTTTCTTCTTTTGCACACCCTACCAAATTCATCCACCAATCTCTGCAACTTCTCTTCAGAAATCTCCCAAGAGCACAGTGTCATCGGCAAAGAGCAGCTGTGACAACTCCCACTTTGTGTGTGATTCTTTATCTTTTAACTCCACGCCTCTTGCCAAGACCCTCGCATTTACTTCTCTTACAACCCCATCTATAAATATATTAAACAACCACGGTGACATCACACATCCTTGTCTAAGGCCTACTTTTACTGGGAAAAAATTTCCCTCTTTCCTACATACTCTAACTTGAGCCTCACTATCCTCGTAAAAACTCTTCACTGCTTTCAGTAACCTACCTCCTACACCATACACTTGCAACATCTGCCACATTGCCCCCCTATCCACCCTGTCATACGCCTTTTCCAAATCCATAAATGCCACAAAGACCTCTTTAGCCTTATCTAAATACTGTTCACTTATATGTTTCACTGTAAACACCTGGTCCACACACCCCCTACCTTTCCTAAAGCCTCCTTGTTCATCTGCTATCCTATTCTCCGTCTGCTATGTCGTTTTCATATTGTCGTTGGGCCTCCCTTCTTATCTGTACATATTCGTTTCTGGCTCTACGACTGCTCTCCTTATTCTCCTGGGTCCTTTTCCTTCTATATTTCTTCCATTCCCTAGCACACTTGGTTTTTGCCTCCCTGCACCTTTGGGTGAACCATGGGCTCATCCTGGCTTTTTCATTACTCCTGTTACCCTTGTGTGTGTGTGTGTGTGTGTGTGTGTGTGTGTGTGTGTGTGTGTGTGTATTTTCCCAGTACTATAATTGCTGATTAGTTTTATGCAGACTTAAAACAATCTATGTACCTTTTCCCAGTTCATTTATCTTCTCTGCTTTGAACGGAGCAGTTATCAACAAGAAATATTCTTAACGAGAGAACACAAGTGTTCTGCATAGTGTCATCACTGGCATTATTTCTTTGGCTTTAAAAACACTCAATTTAATCCCTGTTATTTGTTCTGGTTTAACTTTGGCATTTACCTATTGTGTTTCCAAAATTACAAGTCATCAGTTATTATTTTATGAGATGGTTCTTCTCTATTTCGTACCGTTAAAACTTTCGGGCACCTACGTCCAGGTTATTTGTATATTCTTCCAACCAGGATATTGTACCTTTGTCATTATCTGTGTCATAACAGTTAAACATTTATGACAATCATGCTTTTCCCATTCAAAAAAGTAACTTGTGAGGTAGTGGCTCATTTGTAAAGGTTTTAAACGTGGATTTTGCCTCTGTGAAGGAATATTTAGAACTTTATTTCCAATTTTCTGGATAAGGTTTCGTTGCCTGATAGGCTAACATGCTTCCAGATACTATTTCCAGTACCCTGTTGTTGTCTACCGTTCCATTTAAGATACTGGAGCTAGAAATCTCCAAGAATTATATCTGTCGTAGATTTTCATGGTTTTCAAGGCAATCACATATTGTTTTCTTACATGTTCCGTCATTTCCTCTACCAGTGCCGACGGTGATTTATGTATATAAGGATAATCACCAAACTCTAGTTCTTTACTTTACTACCAAGTATTTCTGTTGTATCATTTGATTATTTCAAGGGTTCTAAGCAACACAGAGTCTCTTACACTGTTCTACTTCTCCCTCTGACTTGTATATACATTATATATATATTTTATATACATTGTATATACACTGTATATACATTATATTTTTTTCACCCATTCGTTCTTCCTATTGACAGTCCCTCCTATCGCCTTCTCTTCGTATCACTATCGTTATCCCCGGGGCTAAGAGCTAAGACTCGATCCCTTCAACCACATTTAGGTAAGTACCTATTCCGCTTGCAGTTCCCTACGCCTGTTTAAACTCTCCAGTCTTCATCCTGTCGCCTATTTCTACTCTCATCGTTTATTCCTCTTCCTATTTCATTTCCTTCTCTCACTCTCCCTATTCATTCCCCGTCTCACTCTCTCTCTCTCTCTCTCTCTCTCTCTCTCTCTCTCTCTCTCTCTCTCTCTCTCCTCTCTTCCTATCTTCTTGCTGCCTTTCCTTCTTTCTCAGGAGCCGAAGCGAGAAAATGACCAAAACATGTCTGGATCATGATCGTAATAAATGGCGCGAACTTTGCCGCGTCTCCGCTAGTTTGTTGACAAATGAATATCGGTTTGGGAGAGAGAGAGGGAGGTTGGTGTGGAAGGGGAAAGGGAGGGAAGGAACGGGATGAGAGAAAGAGAGAGAGAGAGGATGGGGAAGTGGGAATGAGAGGGAAGAAAGAGTGGGAACAGGAGAATGAGAAAAATTGAAGGGAAAATAGAGAAAGGAACCTTCCATATACCTTTGATGATTATCGAGAGTTTTTCTACTCCCGGAGAACCGACCCTAGGCCAGACTTGCCTGGTCAACTAGGCTGTTAGTACTGGCGGCCCGTTGGTCCACATATCCATCACAGCCTGTTTGATCTGGCATTTGATGGAGATCCTTGTTCAGTTTCCCCTTGAAGATACTTGTTCCAGCAGTGTTTCTATCTTCTGGTAAGATACTGAACAATCTGATACCACGGATGTTGATACAATGTTCTCTAATTGTGTCCAGGGTGCCTCTGCTTTTCACTGGGTTTCTATTGCACTTCCTCCCATCTCTCTCATTCCAGTGTTATGGCAGTGTACAGTACTTTCCTCGTGCATATTATCTCTTCTCCAGCGTGTATATATTTAGGATTTCGAGATTTTCCCAGTAATTTCAAGGCTTTATTGGTTCTATGCAGGCTGCTGTAAATGATCTTTGTAACAGTCCAGTCTCTAATATTTCCCCTGCCCTGAACGGAATCGTCAACAGTGAGCAATACTGTAAATGGGAGGGCACCAGTAATTTGAATAGTGCCTCCACTGGCAAAATTTACCTTGTTTTGAAAGTTCTCACCCCGACATTTTCCTGGCTGTCATGGCAGTTGCCTTTTGCATTCTTTGAAAGGTCAGCCAACAAAATTATTCCCAGGCCCAGCACGTGTTCTTTTCGTTTTAATTGATGATCTCGTGTTCTGTATAGTCTCTCTCTCTTGAGTTCTACATTCTTTCCATATCTAAGCAGTTGGAACTTATCACTTTTGAACGTCGTGATTTCCACTGTCCACTGGAAAACACTGCTTATATCTTCCTTAAATTTTTCCGTTTCTTCCACCCAGATAACTTTCAAACTTGTTTTTGTATTATGCGCAAATGACACAAAATTGTGGCCTGCTAATGAGGACGAGAAAATAGAGGCACCAGGACCGTGCCTTGGGGTACTGAGTGTTTTCTTAAATGCTGTGATTTGCTCTGTTCACTACTATCCTTGGTGCTCTGTCAGTCAGAAAGTTGAAATTCCATTTGTCTACCTTCCCCGTTATTCCCATAGCCCTCATTTGTGTGCAATCACCCCATGATCGCGAATGGGAAATATGAGACAGAGAAACAAGAGGAAAGACATGAAATTGTAATATTAATAAAACTGAACCAACACAACTATTAATACAAATTATGCATACCCATAGACACTAGCACTTACTGATTCAGATTATCCTATACACACGTACATTCTCAAACTATCTTATACACACTCGTACACACAATCAACTATAGTTTCAAAACTATCCTTAAAATATATTACAAAAGTTAAACTAACAAGCACACAGGATTATTATTATTATAATTAAAGGGGAAGCGCTAAACCCGTAGGATTATACAGCGCCTGGGGGGGGGGATGTGGAAGGCATTCAAACTTAATTCGGGGAACTGGAGCACAGATTCAATTCCCTAAATCAAGAGCCCCTCACCAACATCAAAGAACCTTCCCTGAGGGGACAAGCACACAGGAACAACCAGTATGAGTTAAAAATAAATAATCGTTAATACCAAAAGACTTCCTTAAAATTTCCACCGAGGTCTCTACAGGCACCACAGTAATGATAAAAATCACGACTTGGGTGATAAGGCCGAAGCCACAGTCAGCAGCTAGCTATATAGAGGGGAGGGGGAATGGGGGACAGAGGAGAAGGAAAGGGTGAGTAGGACTAGGGGGAGTGGGAAGAGGGTGTGAGGGAGGGGTTACAAGGGCGAGAATGAGGGGAAGGGGGAGTGGTAAGGAAAGGGGATCAGAGGAGATAAATTGAACATCCGAGGAAGTTTTAAGGGGAGAAAAACTACAGAAAACTTTCTCAGAATTGACTCCTTTTTCCTCTCCAGTATCCCAATCGTGTCTGGTAGATTGACTCGCTCTCTTTTTTTTTTTCTCTCTCTCTCACACACACAAAACACACAAACAAACACACAGGTTTTACAGAAGTAATATTGAAAGTTCTTACATAATTTTACAAGGTAAGAGGTGTTATCTTACCTCAGCTCATTTTGCAGTCTTTCCCCCTAAAAATATCTTTATCTTACAAAGTCTCTTTCTCTTGTTTCTCAACTTTCTTCTTATCCTCTCTTTCTCTCTCTCTTTCTTTACACAAGGATTTTTAGAGGATTCGGTTAAGAATTCCTATCTTTATATACAAGTTAAAAGCTGTTACATACCTACCTCAAATCATTTTAAAGATTTTTATTATTGTGAGACATACAGACAGGGAACAGGATGAAATTGGAGCCATCTGTTTGGCCAGCAATTTCATTTGATCAGCTGACTTTATTCCATCAACGTCGTTATGCTCTATGAACATGTTCCAGGCTTGAGTTATCCCAGGAATAAATCATCTCAGATGAAGTGATGTTCTGGAGAAGGGTACAACCAGAGTGAAGTTGCTGCTTGCTGCCCGTCTTGTTGTGTAGAAGCTCACTTCTCGCTGTCCGAAAAGTGGAGCCAAATCTGGTACTCTGAGAATACTGGCCTTGTACAAAATAGTAAGGTCACCCCACATCCCTCCGGTCTCTCTCTCTCTCCTCTCTCTCTCTCTCTCTCTCTCTCTCTCTCTATTTATCTTGTCTACTCTCTTCTACGCCTTTTTTTTTTATCTTCAAGACGTCCATATACCAGGACAGAAGAACTCTCAAAACCTGTCACAGGTATCTCTTACGTAATTACATTTTTGCCATCTTCTCTTCTTTTAGTTTTTTGCTTCAGTCATTCATCACTTGTTTCTCATCTTTATTGTGGTGTACGCAGAGGATGTTACATTGTATTCAACGATCGTCACACAGCCATTCGGCATGCCCTCTCTAACAGTGAACTGACAATTCAGAGTGTAGCGGTCCTGGGGCCCCCAGTGCTCCCCTTATTGTCTAGTTCAACCTACCAATCACGTGGAAGCCGGCTACTTCAGCCAGGGTGACATCACTTCAGCTTACCTGACTGAGTGGCAGACTTCCATAAATACTGGACGTGACCATTTCTGCTGTGAGTTGCTCTGAAGTGTACCTTTTCAATCTGACTTCGTCTTTAATCATTAATATTGAACATAGTGCATATACTGGTGAGGGAATACACGGGTACAGAAATCTGGTATAAATCTTGGTAATAAATGCCAACAAATTGGTTAAGAAAGACAAGTAATTAAACAATAGGACATATTTACTAGAAGATGAAATGCTTTCTAATAAATATCTCCTAGGGTTTGCTCTCGTCCATAAAAATCTAACCCTGTTTGTTTGCCTTGCTTTGCTCTGCCCTGCTGAGTGCTCTATTTGCTGACTTAGTTACCACCAGGTGCAACATTCCATTAGACTACCACCTGCGTTCGCAATGCTTATCTTATTTTCTTTTAATTTTGCTAATCGCCTTAGACCTATTCGTCCTTCTCTTCCTCTTTCTTTCCTCGTCTCGCTCGCTCTCCTATTCCACGCTCCTCTCGCTATTTTTCTCTTCCTCACCAGGTCCCCCAAGTTTTTCAACAAGTCTTATTCATCACGCTCTCCTCCTTCTACTAGTTCTCACTATGCTCTTTTCCTTTTCTTCCTATTTCTCTACCTCCTCTTCCTTTTCTTCCAGGTCTTCAGGTTAATATTAGTAATATTGGTCGCTGCTGAAGAGAGCATCGAGGTGGCAAATTGGTTGTGATTTAAAGACTGCGTCTTCCAGCCATCAGCCCCCCGGTGCACTTTGTTTGCATAAGATTACTGACAAAGGTGCATGGGGCCGTGTGGCGCATGAGGCAGCGAGACACATGGGGCCGTGTGGCGCATGAGGCAGCGAGACACATGGGGCCGTGTGGCGCATGAGGCAGCGAGACACATGGGGCCGTGTGGCGCATGAGGCAGCGAGACACATGGGGCCGTGTGGCGCATGAGGCAGCGAGACACATGGGGTCGTGTGGCGCATGAGGCAGCGAGACACATGGGGTCGTGTGGCGCATGAGGCAGCGAGACACATGGGGTCGTGTGGCGCATGAGGCAGCGAGACACATGGGGTCGTGTGGCGCATGAGGCAGCGAGACACATGGGGCCGTGTGGCGCATGAGGCAGCGAGACACATGGGGTCGTGTGGCGCATGAGGCAGCGAGACACATGGGGTCGTGTGGCCCATGAGGCAGCGAGACACATGGGGTCGTGTGGCGCATGAGGCAGCGAGACACATGGGGCCGTGTGGCGCATGAGGCAGTGAGACACATGGGGCCGTGTGGCGCATGAGGCAGCGAGACACATGGGGTCGTGTGGCGCATGAGGCAGCGAGACACATGGAGTCGTGTGGCGCATGAGGCAGCGAGACACATGGGGCCGTGTGGCGCATGAGGCAGCGAGACACATGGGGCCGTGTGGCGCATGAGGCAGTGAGACACATGGGGCCGTGTGGCGCATGAGGCAGCGAGACACATGGGGTCGTGTGGCGCATGAGGCAGCGAGACACATGGGGTCGTGTGGCGCATGGGGCACTGTGACACATGGGGCAGTGAGACACATGGGACACTGTGACACATGGGGCTGTGATGTGAGGACGGGACTGAGTTAAGACACAGAAGACACAACAAATATTAAGATATAGAAAGTACAATAAATTTTAAAATATGCAAAGAAGCCAAACTCTGACGAAAAGAAGAACAAGAGAAGAACTGATAAAGAAACAGACTACATGAATGATGAAGATGGTGAGAAAAGGAAAGAGAATGAACGACTCCTACATTTTTAGCGCTCCTAAAAGAATATATTAACGATTTCATGAGGAATCACTAAACCCGTAGGAATCTTAATGCACCTGGAGAAATGGGAGGTAACGAGGTCAGATCACAGGGAAGGTATCTCCACCTTCTTGGAACAAGAGCTCTTCGCTGTCATCAAGGTCCCCCCCCCACCAGATAATGGGTTGGACAGGTAAGCCAGCGGAAGATCTCCGTCATAGGGCCAAAAGCTTCTAATGAGTGGGTTATATGGCTTAAGGTCTTTGTCAGAAATTTTTATTTACCTCACCTTTGATGTACCTTTCATGAGTTTCGAGAGTTTTCCTGCTCCCGGAGCGCAGCCTTGGGCAAATAAAATCACACCGTTATCATATTAGAGAATTAGAAATGATAAATAACAGCAGAGAATTATGCTTAATGGTAACTTAGCAACGAGGGTCTTCTTGCTCACAACTTCAGAATTTTATGAAAAAAAAAAAATACGGGTGACATTGGATCAAGTCATTACGCATACGCACTTGACGCACACGCGCACGCATGGACATCATGACAGGTACACAAACACACACACACACAAACACACCACACACACACACACACACACACACACACACACACACACA
>NC_069430.1:26835564-26838064 GCF_026875155.1 Cherax quadricarinatus | reverse complement strand
GGAAAACACTTCTTGGAATGCCTCGGGAAATACCTCTTAGAATACCTCAGGAAATATCTCCTGGAACACCTCGGAAAATCCCTCTTGGAATATCTCGGGAAATACCTCTTGGAATACCTTCTAAAATACTTCTTGGAATACCTCGGGAAATACTTCTTGAAATAACTTGGGAAATACCTCTTGGAATACCTTGTGAAATACCTCTGGAAACACCTGTGGAAATACTTGAGGAATGATTCTTGGGAATACTTCTAATATACAAGTGGGAATATTTCAAAGATGGATTCAATCCTCTCCCTGATCTAAATATATTAAACAGAAACAGAAGAAGCTTCCGTGTATACCAAGAGAGATCATATCCCTCATTACCCTTTACCCTCCTTCTTATCCTCTCTTTCACTGCCTCCCTCCCTTTCATCTTCGTTTTCTCCCGTCTTCCCTTCCTATTTATACTCTCTTCTCCTTCCTCTCTTTTCCTAAGCCTTCCTGTCCTCCCCTCTTTCTCTCTCTCTCTGCCTCACTCCTTCTTGCAGCATGTCACAAGCTTTCCCCTCTCCCTATCATTCTGTCTCCTAGTTGTCCTGTAGCATGTGACCATCTCTCTTTTTTCCCCTCGACCTACCTCCCTTTCTCTATTACTCTGGTTCCCTTTCTCCCTTTTTCCTTCACCTTGTCTTAATATCTCTCTCTCTTTCTCTTTCTCTCTCCTCTCACAACCACCCCTCTTCTTTCTCCTTAATTATTCCCTTTCTTCATCCTTCTTCCCTCCCACCTTGCTCTTCCCTCTCCAACCTCGTTCACTACTTCCTCTCGTTACCCCCTCCCCATCAATTTCACAGTCTCCTCCTCACCCTCTCATTCTCCCTGCCTCACCCCCCACCAGCAGGGAGTCACAAGCACCATGGCTCACATGTAGTGTCACTATAATTACCAGGTAGTAAACACCAGCCTGCAGCCCCTCCATCCTTTAATACAGTCATCTATAATGCCATTATAGATACTTATTTTTCATCTGTGTGTCATTACAGACAGTTATATATGTGTGTGTGTGTGTGTGTGTGTGTGTGTGTGTGTGTGTGTGTGTGTGTGTGTACTCCCACATCAAAGGAATTTCCCACTTTCCATCCAGAAAATCTTGGCCATAACCAAATTATGCGTCACTACAAATGTTCTCTCAGCATTAAATTCTTTAAACATAAATTTGGTTGCAGCATGGGTAGTCAACTCTCTCTCGTACTCGCTAATCTATAGACGGAATACTATGAGACTACCATCGTTCCCGGCATCAAACCACCAGACATGGTCTGGTACAGGTACGTTGACGATGCTTTTACCACATGGGACGACAGCTGGGGCAGTTTTGACACAGTCTTTAAGAATTTTAACCGTCTTGCTCCTCCTGTACAGTTCAGAGTTGAATGGTAAACAATCAACTAACATCCCTATGTTCTCATTACCAGAAATAAGCCAGGTTGAATTTTCAATTTATAGGAAGCTCACTCACGCTGTCAACTATGTTCATTTCTACACCCACCATTCAGTGTAAAGCACCGTCTCAAGCCTGTTCTGACGTGCAATCAGGATATGCAACCCCCTCAAAGCCGGACCAAGAAAAAAAAATCTCAATGGTTCATCAAACAAGGTGAAAAGAAATCAAACATCACCTCACAAAAACTGAACTCCACCCAGCAAATGGCAATTCATGGTAAAAAGTGACATACACACTGGGGAATCTCTTTTCCAAGAAATACAAGCATCCAGTTACACAATACACAAATAACCCGCACATAAAAGAGAGAAGCTTACGACGACGTTTCGGTCCGACTTGGACCATTGACAAAGTCACACTAACCAGAGGTGGAGCAGGACGGCTATATATCCAGTTACACAATGGAATGTTTTCTTTGTAGCATACGTCGGGGTATGACTGGGGAGCTGCGTGTTGAGATGGCTGCTGAGATGATGCCTTGAAGATAGCCTTTTTGGAAGTCGGAGTCATTGTGTCTGTAGTTTTTGGCGATGAAATTGAGGTCTTGTTTTGGTTTCGTAATTCCTGTTGCGAATTTGAGGCCTAAGCTGAGGGCCAGTTACACAATACACACCATGAGTTAAGTATACATCGAGCAGACAGGGTGAACACTATGAACAAGGATCACTGAACACAGGAGGGGCGATGCGTCATGGACAACAGAATTCAGCCGTTTTTCAACACGTTAGTAACAACAATCACAATATGAACTGGGAAGCTGCCACCATCAAACACAAATCACACTGCAGCTACAAACGCAGAATCATAGTATCTACCCTCATGGCTACCACGCCTAGTTTTAACATTTCACGGGAACAACAAAAACCATCCATACCTAAATATAAGTCGATAAATATAACTTATAGATTGTTAAAGGAACTTAAAAGAATCAACACTGTGTATTTCAGTGGCAAAGAACCTAACTTAGCAACTTGAAGTAACGTGAACTTATTGGAGATTAATAACTCAGTG
>NC_069430.1:26740564-26830564 GCF_026875155.1 Cherax quadricarinatus | reverse complement strand
TTATGAGGCAGGGCAACGCACAGGTCTGAACCGTAATCATGCAATGAGGAACGTTCAGCGTAATCAATATCTTTCGCTTGCTAAAAGCAGCCTGACTTCATCAGCAAAGTATAAAAAACAGAATTTACATTACACTCTCTCTCCCTCTCTCTCTCTCTCTCTGAAACACACACACACACACACACACTCAAACATATGCAAACATACACATAAACACAAATACATTTATACTTCTCCCATCCCTTGCTCAATCCAGGAGCGATTATCCTCTATCTTCCCCAAGTTTCCTCAGTACTAAATATGGTAACAGGAAGACACGAATTATATCACATAAATGCAGATGGAACAATAAACAAACGTGCTGAATTAAACAAACGAGAACCAGAGAAGTCACCTGACATAAAAGCCACTCTAAACTTGTAATTAACAAACAATACCAAATATAATATTTCTAATAGGGTACCAAATAATGAGAAAAGAACAAGAAAATAGAACAAGTGGAGTTGCATTGCTAATCAGGAAGATAAACTTTCAAGGAACAGGATGAAATGCACAGAAAATAAGACGGAAACTATACAGCACAGACATTCATGGCTGGGAACTTGAGACAATTGTCTGTTTTCTATATCCACCAACAGCAAGAGAACGAGGTAGAAATACGAAGACACTGACATGAATATGATAAAAGCCATCATGGACATGGCAAGTAGAGCCCAGAGGGCCATGTCAACACTACGTATAATGGAACATTTATAACCACAAAGTAACCAAATGGAAAGAATGGTACCATTCACTACCAGACACATGACGATAGTCGTGATGAGTTTCGCATTCCGAAAAAGATAAAAAAAAAGGGCACAATACCGTGAATAGAACAATACACAAGCAACCCGCACACACGAGAGAGGAGCTCGCGATGACGTTCCGGTCCGACTTGGACCATTTACAAAGACTCACAGTATTCCGGCATGTAGAGGACAAAATAGAAAGCAATGAACTATCAAGACTGAATTTGGTCTTACCTCGAATAAGGCATATAGAGAGAAATTGGTCTACGTAGAATCCCTGAATGCCAGCGACCAAACAGTCGTGATCTTCGTCTACCTGGTCCGCAAGCAGTCATAGTCAGGTGTAGCAAGGACAGAAGGAGAGTTTAGCAAGACTAAAAGAAGGAGCTGCATAAAATTGAGCCATTCTAAATTAGGTATAATGGAAAGGAGAGATGGAAAGAAAATCCACAATGGAGATAAGAATACCTAGCCGAGAAGTGTTATGGCAGAGAATTCATACCAAAACAAAAGAAAAAAAAACAATGGGGTGAATATAAAGAATCCGTGGCTCATTCCAAGATGAACAGAGGCAACGTCAGAAATTAGCAGAAAGTAGAGTACAGCAGAGAATAAAGAAGCGAGTAGAGTGGCCACAAGCAAATATGCAAAGGTACAGAGAGAAACAGAGAGATAATATGAAACCTACGCAGAAGCAAAAGTCAGATCGAAATAAAAAAAAAAAATTACCAGTGCCATCTGATGGAAGACGACTATAAAGAGCCAAGCAAACAAGTTAAAGAAAAAAGGTAGAGAGTTTACCAAGAGTAACATAACCTGCTAGAGCTAAACAGAGAGTCGAGATGTTCACTGTGGGGACAATGGAGGAGAGAGATAGAGAAAGAGACAGGACTTCAGTTCATGAACCCTTGCTGGTGGTTCATCCTTTCTGATTATCTTCTCTGTTACCTTACACAATATACATGTCTTCGTTGCACTACCCTGTCTCTTCATCACCTCTGAATTTATTCCAGAAAACTTACTTGAATCTTTTCTTCAGCTTCAAGACCTCTTTGCTACTCTAAATAAGTTCTTTTTCTTCCTATTTAACCACGTTACTTGATCCTTTACAGTAATCTTCCATCTGACGTGGCAGTGCCTCGGTTTCCGTACTGAATTGGCTTTTTGTGCAAAGCAAAGTCTGTGTATAATGTAAAGCACACACTTTACAAAACATTTAGATAAAACAGAAGAAGTGCGAAGACATGGAAGAAATGGATTCCAGGGTTAAACAGATTTGAATTACGAAGGAATAATGTAAACACCGTAACTGTCCTTTCGAAATAAGACAGAAATAAAACAATAACACAACGCACTTCAATAAAGGACGTGAGTAAAATAAATAGGGGACGGGTAGAGGATCTTATTAATACTATAGGGAAAACAACGACTGCAAGTTTATGTTACGGAAAAGATAACCCAGAAAGTCATTATTTTTTAAATAAAGGGTGTCAACAAAAACACTTCTTAATTTCAAACAGGTGTAACGTGTAATTTTATTGTAATAATCTTTCACAGTTAGTAGCTTCAGATACTGGATTTCATTCAGTTTCATGTGGTATAGGGTAGCATTAAGGCAGTCAGTGTGCGCCCCTCTGGTTGCTCGGCAAACATCGATGTGGTAGTCCAGTTCGGTCCAGACGCTCTGCAGCATATCTGGTGTTATGCGAACTGCTTCAGTGGTCGAAATTTTCAGCTCCTCCAGGTTTGTAGGTAGTGGTGGTACGTAAACTGTGCTCTTCACGTACTCCCTAAGAAAGAAGTCACAAATAGTTAGATCCAGTGACCTATGCAAGTGGCCTGAGAGGTCACCGGACCTAACTGTTTGTGACTTCTTTCTTTGGGGATACGTGAAGGGCACAGTTTACGTACCACCACTACCTGCAACCCTGGAGGAGCTGAAAATTTCGACCACTGAAGCAGTTCGCATAACACCAGATATGCTGCAGAGCGTCTGGACCGAACTGGACTACCACATCGATGTTTGCCGAGCAACCAGAGGGGCGCACACTGACTGCCTTAATGCTACCCTATACCACATGAAACTTAATAAAATCCTGCATCTGAAGCTACTAACTGTGAAAGATTATTACAATAAAATTACACGTTACACCTGTTTGAAATCATGGAGTGTTTTTGTAGACAGCTTGTATTTCCTGACAGAGGATATACCTAAGGAACTTTGAGCTACAACTACCAGAAAGTCTTGCAAATGTATACGACAAAAGAACTGCAGTAGGCGGAACAATATAAACACTGCTGGCCTGCTGTATCAGCGTAATTACAGAAACGGTATAGACGATAATGACGCTGCAGATAATCTCGTCTAGACCACCTGATTAATATTTGCTTCAGATGATTATTGCTAAATGTATCTTCTATCATCTAATTAGCGTGTTTGTTTGGTAATTATTGTTCATATCTGCCGTCACCTGAATTTTTTTAATCTAGCTAATTTTTGTATGTGCTAACGAAAATTTGTTATGTTATTTGCTTTTACATAAGACAACTGTTTGAACAAATTCTACCCTTTTTAATGCTTTTATGAGAACGTTAATGTCAACTCCAGTCACCTGACTTTTGTTTCTGTGATCCAACTCGCGCACATCAAAGCAAGTTCATGATATATACCCAAGTTTAATCAGCAGTGAAATATGGAAGTTGGGAGCCAACTTCTCTGGCTTGAGGGCACCAGCCAAGCTCTTAATCAGGAAGCTGGAACTTCAGCTTTACTTCTAACCTCAAGTTACCACCGATAACACAACTCTCTCTCTCTCTCTCTCTCTCTCTCTCTCTCCTCTCTCTCTCTCTCTCTCTCTCTCTCTCTCTTCTCTCTCTCTCTCTCTCTCTCAACCCTTTGCTACCCATCCATATTCACTACCATACCCACCTACTACGTACCCATAACCCACCTCTACCTGCACACTTCGCGTCTACCTGTTTCCACACCCACTCCAAAAGTAGCATATGTCCACCTACACACCCAAGCAACAATTACACCCACACCCACCAACACACACCTATACCCATCTGCACATCCCACTCCCACCTATAGACTCTACCCTGCTTCCACACCAATGGTCATGCAGTCATGAGCAGCGTCACTCTGGTCACCTCGGCGGCAGCCAATGCGGGAGTATAAGATATTGATGACTACCAAAACACAGACCCACGACACAGCCGTTGCTACCCCTGAGTTCTCCATGACCCACGACACAACAGTTGCTACCCCTGAGTTCTCCATGACCCACGACACAGAAGTTGCTATCCCTCCGTTCTCCATGACCCACGACACAACAGTTGCTACCCCTGAGTTCTCCATGACCCACGACACAACAGTTGCTACCCCTGAGTTCTCCATGACCCACGACACAACAGTTGCTACCCCTGAATTCTCCATGACCCACGACACAACAGTTGCTACCCCTGAGTTCTCCATGACCCACAACACAAATATTGCAACTACTGCATTCATGACCCACGACACAAATAATGCAACCACTGCATTCATGACCCACGACACAAATAATGCAACCACTGCATTCATGACCCACGACACAAATATTGCAACCACTGCATTCATGACCCACGACACAAATAATGCAACCACTGCATTCATGACCCACGACACAAATATTGCAACCACTGCATTCATGACCCACGACACAAATAATGCAACCACTGCATTCATGACCCACGACACAAATATTGCAACCACTGCATTCATGACCCACAATGCAACCGTTGCACCCCCTACGTTCTCCATGACCCACGAGGGGGAGTGAAGGAGGCAATAGAGGGATAGAGGTAGTGAAGAAGTGAAAAAGGGAGGGAGGAAGGAAGGGAAAAATGAGTCACGTAAGGAACGGACCGGGCAATAGTAGGGTAGAGGACGAGAGTGAATGGGAAGAAGCAGGGAAACAGGTCACACATTCAACATTATTTCTCTCTTCTGTCAAGGACTCGAGTCTAGCTACCTTAACTACTGCCTGTCGCAGTTCCGAGAAGAAATAGCATACCAGAAGACTCTCTTCACACTCTCCGCTCCCTCCATCCATGCTGAAGATTACAAATACTACTACTACTGCTACTACTACTACTACCACCACTACTATTAATACTGCTTTAATACTGCTACCACTACTGCTCCTAATACTACTGCTACTATTATTACTACTACTTGTACTACTACTGCTGCTAATATTACTACTACTACTACTACTACTACTAGCACTATGCTCTGGTTGATCTTAGGCAACAGGTTTTCCTTAAGTAGTTCCTGAACTCACGACAAAGTTCCCGTGACCACAAGCAGCCACTGTAATGTATCTAGTTCAACCGAAACATTGTACCGTGTTCAGTCTTGACACTTTATCACGTTAAACCACAACACTGTATTTTGTTCAACAAGAACACTGTATTTTGTTCAACCACAACATTGCATCTTGCTCAGCCTGAACATTTTATCTAGCAAAAACAGCACTGTGTCTATTGAACATCTCCATTGTAACCAAGTGAATTTTATGTACCAAATTGTTGTAGGTTTTCAGTTTAAGAGAAAAGTCTGTTTGGAATTCTGTAAATGAAAAAAAAAAATCACAGATGTGTTGCACCTCCTACCACGGAGTTTCATGTTGCTGCTTCACGTCACTGTATCACATAAATATGTAAGTCACAATGCCGTGGTTGGAACAATTAAAATATATCTCAAGCTTAAAATACAAGAATGTTTAGATGATCTTTCGGTCAGTCTCGGATCATTATTATGTCTCAACAGTTGATACTTAATATTGAGCCAAGACTGACCGAAACATCGCTTAAAGTTCTCTCACTAGGTGTGGGTTATTAGTGAATTGAATAAGACGATGTGAATAGAGACTGTAGAAAGCTTACTGACCCTTACTGGAGCAAGTTCAGGGCTCTCAGTTTATCTTCGTATACAGGATTCCTTCTTTGTAAGTTCTCCAGCGGATTTATACCCATTGTGTAGTATGGAGAACCGAACTACAACTGTATGAGGCCTTATTAATAAAGTTTAATGCCGTCAAATAACTTCTATTCCCAATGCTATATATATAATATATATATATATATATATATAATATATATTATATATATATATATTATATATATATAATATATTCAAGCAGTTTGTTAAGTCTTACAACGGACGCTAATACACCTCTGTTTACTATAACTCCAAGGCACATTCCGTGTGATCGAGTTCTACATTATTTGGCGATGATGAGGACTTTGTATTTTCCACACTGGTTCGATCTGCCACTTTTCCAACCACAACAATAGTTTACCTAAACTATTCTGAAGATCAACAGTATTTTCTTCTGAATTTACTTGTCGGCTCACTTTTGTGTCGGCAGCGAATTGAATCATGTCAATTTTTTATTCTCTCACGAAGCGTTTTCATGTAGATTATGAGCAACAAAGGACCCAAAAGTGATCCTTGTGGACAACCACATGTATCTAGTCCCTATTTTGTTTCAACCCCAATGATGCAAATTCTTTGTTGCCAATTTGTCAGTCATTCCTCGATTCATGAAGCAATTTTCCTTGTATACCATGTGGTGACAATATCTTCAACAGTTTTCTTCGTTGAACTCTATTAAAAGACTTATCGAAATCGAAGAAGACGTTAAAGCATTCTTTACCATAGTGTATTAAGTCAAACGTCTCACTAAATACAGTAAGTTTTGGCAAGACCCTTGTGAATCTGTCTTGAAACTCACTAATCAAATTCTGTGCTTCAGGGTGACTTCTTTAATTACTTCTGATGTTAGTGATTCAAATAATTTCCCCACTGCAGAGATAGGACGGTAATTCGATGATAGGGACTTATCTCCTGTTTTGTAGACACTAATCAGGTCAGCCATCTTACACAGATCAGGTACTATACAAGTCTTCACTACAAATAGGTGTTCGTGTTTAAGTCTGAGTGAAATCTCTTCGAAGTTTCCATTGCTTAAATAAAAAGAGAAACTATGAGTTGTGTATAAGAGAGAGAGAGAGAGAGAGAGAGAGAGAGAGAGAGAGAGAAAGGTGAGTGAAAAAGGCTGATTACAGAGGAAGGGTCAGGGGACGTGTATGCAATCAAGGGACACCAAGGGATGAGGAGCAGAATCCAAACAACAAAAATTTTACTAAATCATGAGAAAAGAACAAATAATGATAAATAATAATAATAATAATAATAATAATAATTATACTTACAGGAACACGAAGAAGAAGAAGAAGCATAAGAAATAAAAAATCAATGATAAAAAACTTAAAACTTTCCTTCTTACCTGCAACACCGCAGGTTACAGAGGGGAGGGGGGGAGGAGGGAGGGAGGGAGGGGAGGGAGGGAGGGAGGGGAGGGAGGGAGGGAGGGAGGGAGGGAGGGGAGGGAGGGAGGGAGGGAGGGAGGGAGGGGGAGGGAGGGAGGGAGGGAGGGAGGAGGGAGGGAGGGAGGGAGGGAGGGAGGGAGGGAGGGAGGGAGGGAGGGAGGGAGGGGGAGGGAGGGAGGGGAGGGAGGGAGGAGGGAAGGGAGGGAGGGAGGGAGGGAGGAGGGAGGGAGGGAGGGAGGGAGGGAGGGAGGGAGGGAGGGAGGGAGGGGAGGGAGGGAGGGAGGGAGGGAAAGGGAGGAGGGAGGGAGGGAGGGAGAGAATCAGGGAATGGAAATAGGAAGTAGGAAGTGGTGAACAAGTGAATGCGGGAGAAACGACTGCAAGGGAAATGAAACAGAAGCAGAGAATTGAGGGAGAAAATTGAGAGGAAGTAGAGGAAGGTGATAAGCAGAGAAACGAAGAGGATGAAGTTCTTGTATAGGATAATTAAAAGCCAGTGAGAGAGAGAAAGCGAGAGAGAGAGAGAGAGAGAGAGAGAGAGAGAGAGAGAGAGAGAGAGAGAGAGAGAGAGAGAGAGAGAGAGAGAGAGAGAGAGAGAGAGAGAGAGAGAGAGAGAGAGAGAGGGGAGAGAGAGAGAGCATCATACAGGGTAATGTTGTTCTTGAATCCATCCAGGGGACAAGAGTAACTGGGCTGATTCCCGGGAAGGTTTGGGAAGATGTGAATGTATATGTACACCAGGGAACGTGAATATACTCAAACGTACATGCATATGAATAAACAGTATGTATATAAATTTACGGCGTATATATATATCCATACAATATATATATATATATATATAATATATATATATATATATATATATATATATATGTATGTGTGGTGTGTGTGTGTACTCACCTATTTTGTGGTTGCAGGGGTCGAGTCATAGCTCCTGGCCCCGCCTCTTCGCTGATTGCTACTAGGTCCTCTCTCTCCCTGCCCCATGAGCTTTATCATACCTCGCCTTAAAACTATGTATGGTTCCCGCCTCCACTACGTCACTTTCTAGGCTATTCCACTGTGTGTGTGTGTGTGTGTGTGTGTGTGTGTCGTGCCGAATAGGCAGAACTTGCGAGCTTGGCTTAAATAGCAACGCTCATCTTGCCATATAGGACAAGCGAAAATTTGTGTATGCAATAATTTCGCCAAAATCATTCTGAACCTAACGAAAAAAATATATTTCACTGTGTTTGTTTAGTATTAAATTACTGTAAACAAATCTAAAATATATTTAGTTGGGTTAGGCTAAAATAAATTGCTCTTGTTATAATAAGGTTAGGTAAGTTTTCTAAGATTCTTTTGGTGCAAAATTATAAATTTTTACATTAACATTAGTGAAAAAAATATATCTTTCAACGTATAAGAGAAAATTTTAGAAAGGACATAACTTTAAATGAGTTCTTGCTAATTGACCAGTTTTACATATTCGGCACGACATATATATATATATATATATATATATATATATATATATATATATATATATATATATATATATATATAATATATATATATATATATATATATATATATATATAAACGCAATCAGGAGATGTTAACAATGCAGAACATGCCACATGAGGATGGAAATCTTTAGCTCTAGGTCTTTCGCACCCTCATGCGTCGTCAGGAGCTATGCAATGTTGCAAGACAGCAACAGATAGGAGGGGAAATTCTGTGCCTTTCGTGCTGCAATCAGCACATCATCAGGAACTTACAGTGTTGCAGAAAAGAGTAGGAAGTTCAATCAGATTCGTTCAGGGTAACTTTTTTTACGAAAACGTTCCCCTGAACGAATGCTGTAGGGAGCCTCACAAAGAATATACCACCTTAATGGTCTCCAGGAACCTCGATAAATAAACGTAAAAGTGGGACTCTACACACTACATGCGGTTTGCTCCTTCTTAGCATACGTTTCAATGAAAAGGTTTAAAGATTTGCAGCTAGACTAGTCCCAGAACTGGGGCGTGTAATGTGAGTACAGACTAATGGAAGTGAGTTTGATGATTCTGGAGGAAAGTACTAGAGGAGACATTTGCATGACGTCCATAAACTGATATGATGACTGGAAACTTCAAAATACGCGTACCTGGAACAAGGAGAGGCTAAAAACCCACAGGAGTCACGGGGATCTTTGAAAGTACTTTGTCGGTCTCAAACCAGTACCTGGAAATGATCAAACAAACATCAAACTTATGATCTGACGCAAGAGGCTTAAAATACCGGGCGACACACTTAAAAGTAAGGGCCAAGAACTAAGTCTCGACCAACATAAATACAAATTGGTGATAACATTCACCTGGAGTTTACCTGGAGTTTCTTCCAGAGGTCACCGCTCCCAAGGCTCCCTTGCATTATAATAATGAATAGTGGTAAATGACGATAAAATGTTATTGCTATTAACTTTAAACATCTACTTATGAACACAGCCATTAAGGCTCGTAGCACAACAATAGGAAGACCTGGGTTCGATCCCGGGGCAGGTGGAGACGTTAGATATGTTTCCTACCCTTGTTGCCCCTATTCACCCAGCAATAAATAGGCAAACAGGAGTTAGCCAACTGTTGTAGGAGTAGTAGGACTGAGTTATAAAAACAGCAGAAGAAGTATAATGACTCTCAGCCTGTAAAATCAACGGTGCCAGGAAGAAAAAAAATGCCTCGGGAACACTGACAGTATAGTACGGTATACTCCTTGGCTTCGTGTATGTTGATATGATATACGATATATCCCCTGGCTTCAGATATACCGGCACAGGTATACCTATATTTCTTGGCATCAAACAAGCTGGTTAACCCTTTATCGTGCACGGCTCGCCAGTAAAGGTTGGGAAAAGTCGAGATGTGGAAAACAATGGAGTCTTCAAAGGTTCTTCTCGCTAATATTTTTACCGTCTTTTACACGGGTCTTACATTTGAAGTGTCCGGGAGTCCGCCTCAGAGTTCTTCCACTTTACTTACCCCTCTTTTATTTTCCTTTTCGACTTCCCTTCTCGTCTTCCTTTCACGGTGATCTGTCTGTCTGTCTCTGCCTGTGTCTGTCTTTCTCTTTGTTTCTGTCTGTCTGTCCTCTCTCTCCTTCCTGAAGTCCTCATACTTCGCCTTTGCCTCCCTCCTCCTTTTTTCTCTGTTGCATTTTATTACAACATCCCATTATTTTCTTCGTCCTTTGTCAGACTGATGCCTCGACTCGCATCCCATTCTAGTTTTGCTTTACTTTCTCCTCCTCCTATAAGCTCCATCTTTCCCCCACTCGTTCATTCTTTCTCATCTTCAAGTATTTCTCCCGTTATCCATCCAGCAAGACAGAGTAGAACGCTGAGTAGAAAGAAAAAACAAAAGAGAGTGTAGAAGTTATAGCAGAAGATAAACGTGAGGGCAGATCATTATGTCTCTCTCTCCTCACATTACCTCAAATTCTCTTACCTCTCCCGGTCTACCCACCACCTCACGTTTCCTCATATTCTCTCACTTCTTCGCAAACCATATCTCTAACCCGCCTTCCTCCCCACAACTCTTTGTTTCCCCACTCCTCCCCGTCTCACACCAAGAAACTACGTAAGGAAAATAAAACACTGATTGTGTCAAGGCATTTAAGAAAAACGACAAAAAATGACGAGGTGAGGAGGAATAACAAAGTAGATAAACATCTATACAGATTTCTAACGGATCACAAAGATTGGCAGTAACAGCAGAGAAAATGTAGTCTTAGCTAAGTAAGAAATTCATTGCATGGTCCAGGCACCTTTACTTATTCCTATTTTCATATCAAATATTGATACGAACACCAGGTTCAGCCTCTTACCATCAAGTGTGATACATACCAAAATAAGAAGATTACTGAAAAATTATATGTCAACAAACTCAGTCAGTGGTCCAAGTGGCTAACGCGACGGTCTGGAGTTTTGAGACTCTCTGATCGCGGGTTCTATCCCCACCCGTGGTATGGTTTTTTTTTTAAAGTAATATTAAATTGTGACGAACTTCACTGCTTAAAAAATGGGAAGAATAAAGAACTCAAAACGAACACTGGATACAAAATGCAAGCTCATCCTCTCACGGAATGAAAAGAGAATGTAAAAGAAAATTCTGAAAGATGTCAGCTGGTCTATCACTTAGAGAAAATATTAAGTCAGAAACTATTAACAGATTCTTCGAAACGAGAGAAGCCATGCCAATGATACCACTATTGAAACTGTGCTCTCGTCTCCGGGATACTGGTGTGTTCACTACAACTGTTGAGGCTGAGAAATGTAGAGGCCATTTAATTCAGCAAAAATGTTATGAAACATGCAAACTAATGGGATCGCCTGTCTAAATATAAACACTTGGAAAATACTTGAGGATCAAGTCCTCAGTCTTTGGGAGGAAGTATACAATATACCCCAGAGAAAATCTTGTTATGGGTAAAATAAGAGAACAGTGTGTTAACAGGTGTTACCGGAAGATACCAGAAACATTGCCGAAGAAAGATGGAAGTTTTCAAGAGGGAAGTTGACAGCCATTTGCTCCAAGAAGTCAAGGAGGGAAGAACAGCTAAGGAACCCTCGAAACCGGTCACAAGCATATCACCTTTTTCCCCACCTCAACAAGTCCCTAAACCCTTCCCCTACCACACCAAGTCCCCTTCCCCCTCCTCCCCACTCTCACTTCTCCCTCCCAACTACCAACACCTTCGCACTCACAAAGTTACCGGTGCAAAAAGAAAGTTGCAGACTTTGAGTGATCACTTAATTCCTGGACGATCCTTTTCCCGTCCCAGGACAAAAAAAAAAATGAAAACCTGGAGTAGCCTTGCCTGTATGCACAAGTAATGACCACCTGTCTAGGGTACTCTATAGCAGTTACCACCTCTCTAGGGCAACTTATAGTAGTGACCACCTGTCTAGGGTACCTTATAGTAGTGACCACCTCACTAAGGCACTTTATAGTAGCGACCACCACACTAAGGTACCTTAGTAGTGACCACTTCTCTAGGGTACCTTAATCATTCTAAGAACTGGTCTCAGACCGGGCCACAAGGGCGATCATCCCTGCAACTATCAGCATTATTATTATTTTCCTTATTATCATGAGAAAGCCCAAAGCCCGTAATAATAATTATTATTATATTATTAGTTTCATTATCACGAGAAAAATCAAAGCCCGTAACGATAATTATTATTATTATTATTAGTAGTAGTAGTAGCAGTTTTACTATTATTATTATCATAAAAAAGCCTAAAGCCCGTAAGAGTAATACAGCGCCTGAAGAATGGGAGACAACTTCAATTCCTTGCATCAACAGCCTTCCACCAGCATGCAGGAACCTCTGCCCCTTCCTGCACATGAAGGGACAAAACCCCTCACAACGTAGCTTGCCTCAACAGAAGCTGAGCGACTCTGTTAACGGAGATTTGAGCTACGTATATATCTTTTACATCCGTCAACAACTTGAGGGTGTTGGAGAGATGGTTTGACTCAGCTCTGTGGAGGACGTATGTAATATCTTGGTCGGCCGCTGGTGGCAGCACCATTCAAACGGCCGGGCCTTTATCCTGTGTCTCCACTACAAAGAAATAAGCTCTTTCTACCCTCATTAAAATATCGTCAGTCCGTTCTAGAGAGAGAGAGGGAGAGAGAGGGAGAGAGAGAGAGAGAGAGAGAGAAACAGACAGACAGACAGAAAGCGAGTGCGCGCGAATGCGTGTGTGGGGGGAGGGGTACTCACCTAATTGTGGTTGCAGGGGTCGAGACTCAGCTCCTGGCCCCGCCTCTTCGGGTGTCTGTATGTCTATGTCTGTATCTGTCTTTAAGCAATTCACAGCTCCTGGTCCTGCATTTATGCGAACCTCAAAGCAATTTATTGAATTTTGTCGTGCGTTGCTCTGTCATACCTACTCTTGAATCTGAGACATCTATCCATCAGGTCATGCCCTTTCCCTCTTCATCAAGATCATTCCACTTCCCTGCCACCCTAAATCGGAGACTTATCATCAAGATCATTCCACTTCCCTACCACCCTAAATCTGAGACTTATCATCAAGATCATTCCACTTCCCTACCACCCTAAATCTGAGACTTATCATCAAGATCATTCCACTTCCCTACCACCCTAAATCTGAGACTTCTCATCATCAAGATCATTCCACTTCCCTACCACCGTGAGACTAAAGAAATACTCTCCAGCATCTCTTGTGTGTCTGTAGCTTCCATATGGGACTACTTGTTCCGGGTCATCTCGCGTCTAACAGCCTGGAAAAGATACTGAGATCGTTTACTGTCCGCATAGAGCCAATAAAATATTAAAACTACTGGAAAAACCTAAAAGTACTCCGACTGTCCTCTCTGGAGGAAAGAACAGAGGGTACACACGCATATATATATGTACACACACACACACACGCATATATACATGTACACACACACACACACACACATGCAACAAGGTTTGCAACAAGGCTGGTTCCAGAGGTAAGGGGAATGTCCTACGAAGAGAGGTTAAGGGAAATCGGCCTGACGACACTGGAGGACAGGAGGGTCAGGGAAGACATGGTAATGACACACAAAATACTGCGTGGAATAGACAAGGTGCACAGAGACAGGATGTTCTAGAGATGGGACACAGAAACAAGGTGTCACAATTAGAAGCCGAAGACTCAGATGAGTTAAAGGGATGTTAGGAAGTATTTCTTCAGCCACAGAGTTGTTAGGAAGAGGAATAGTCTGGCAAATGATGTAGTGGAGAGAGGAACCATACATAGTTTTAAGACGAGGTATCATAAAGCTCATGGAGCAGGGAGAGGGAGGACCCAGTAGCAGTCAGTGAAAAGGCGGGGCCAGGAGCTGAGTCTCGACCCCTGCAACCACAATTAGGTGAGTACACACACACTCACATGCACGCACACACACACACATACACACTCACATATATATATATATGTCGTGCCGAATAGGTAAAACCTGCGATTTTGGCTTCAATAACAAAGCTCTTCTTGCCGAATAAGGCAAGCCAAAAAATTTTTTATGCAATAATTTCACAAAAATCATTCTGAACCTAATGGAATTTTTTTTTTACACAGAGTTTGATAAGGTTAAGGATCCCTAACTTTATTGATAAGCTATTTACAGGTTAAGGATTCCTAACTTTATTGGCAAGCTAAGAGCTGTTACCTACATCAGCTCATTTGAAAGCATTTTTATTGTTAAGAGACATACAAGTAGGGAACAGGATGAAGTTGGAGCCATCTGTGGGCCAGCATTTTCATGTGATCAACTGACTTTATCTCGTTGACATCATTATGCTGTACAAATGTGTTCCATACTCGAGTCATCCTGGGTATATATGATCTCAGATGGAGTGATGTTCTGGAGAAGGGTACAGCCAGAGTGAAGTTGCTGCTTGTTATAATAAGGTTAAGTAAGTTTTCTAAGGATCTTTTGGTACATAATTATTAACTTTTACATTAATATGAACGAAAAAAAATACATCTTTAAACATATAAGAGAAAATTTTAAAAAGGACAATTACGCAAAGTTCTCAAGAACACTCTATGTATGTATGTATGTATGTATGTATGTATGTATGTATGTATGTATGTATGTATGTATGCATGCATGTATGTATGTATGTATGTATGTATGTATGTATGTATGTATGTATGTATGTATGTATGTATGTATGTATGTATGTATGTATGTATGTATGTATGTATGTATGATGTATGTACTGTATGTATGTATGTATGTATGTACTGTTGTAGTATGTATGTATGTATGTATGTGTATGTATGTATGTATGCTATGTTTGTATGTATGTATGTTGTATGTAGCATGTATGTATGTATGCATGTATGTATGTATTATGTATTATGTATGCATGTATGTATTATGTAGATTATGTATGTATGTATGTATGTATCATGTTATGTATGTATGTATGTAGTATGTATGTATTATGTATGTATATGTCATGTATGTATGTATGTATGTATGCATGTATGTTTTGCATTATGTATCGTATGACGCTTATGTAGCAATATGGTATTTGTTATGTATGTATGTATGTTGTAATGTATGTATGCATATATGTTGTATGTATGTCACCTCTTCCCTCACCTCTCCTCCCCACCTCCATTCCTTCCCCCTCCTCCATTTTGTTCTCGCTTTCTTTACTTCCCTCTCGTCCTCCACTTCCCAGCATCCCTCTTCTTCTCCCACAAACCCAGCCTCCCTCTCATTCACTTCACCATCCGAACTTTTCCTTCACAATTTTCTTCATCGTCGGAACAGTTCCTCCCCTCCACTACTTTTCTCCATCAGATCCCTCCCTCCATTATCTCCCCCTCACCTACCGTCCTCTCCACCATCCACTACCCCTCCTCTTTCCCTTCATGTCTCCCTTCCTCTCTCTCTCCCTTCCCCCGCCTTCCCACTGCGCCAAACTCAGCGCTACTTCTTTAAATTTAAGCCTATTGGAAAGTTCAGTCTTAACAAGCTGTCTATTCCGGCCTTAACCTCTGTCTCGCCTTACCTACAAAAAAAAATGTCGCAAGGCATACGGGAAGGGATGTCTCTATCATATTCTCTCTCTCTCTTCTCCTTCTCTCTCCCTCTCTCTCTCTCTCTCTCTCTCTCTCTCTCTCTCTCTCTCTCTCTCTCTCTCTCTCTCTCTCTCTCTCTCTCTCTCTCTCTCTCTCTCTCTCTCTCATCTCTCTCTCTCTTCAGCCCATCTTAAAGTTTCAGCTGACAATATCTTAGTTATTTTCCTAACACCACCTACTACGATACGATAGGACCAAAGACGATACGACAGGGTCACAAATGATGCGACAGGGCCACAAATGATGCGACGACAGGGTCACAAATGATGCGACAGGGCACAAATGATGCGACAGTGTTACAGACGATACGACATATCTGTAAGCAAATTCGGTAGTTTTTCTTCCCTCGTTGAGCTTCCTGGTTGATTGCCTGTTCATTCAGGCTGTTGCTGCTTGCCTGCTTGCCCCCATAGCCATTACAGTCTGGCTGATTTAGCACCTGCCAGAGGTACTGAACCAGTTTTCTCTTCGAGATTTCTTCAGTTGTTCCAGTAACATTTCTGATATGTGCTGGTATCATTTTGAAGATTCTTAAGCCACTGTTTTGATGTTATAGTATTATGTAGATTCGGGACCTAACCTTCAAGCATCTTGCATATAATATATATAAATATATATGTATATAATATGTATCTCTTCTCTGTTTCAAAGTGTGCATTCCCAGTAGTTTAAATGCTCTATTCAGTTATAGATGTACTTAGGGTTCTAACTGCATTCCTACTACGTGACTTACTTCTCTTCTAAAATTGCGTCTAATGCCTGCCGTAAACAGCCAAAGATATATACAACTGCCTTCAAGGTACAGTACTTTCTTTCGATATTTATCAGTTCGATCATGTAGACGAGATTCAATGGGAGAAGGAATGCATAAAGATTATATACCACTTCCCTGTTTTCTGAATATCTCCACTTGGCTTCTCCAGGGAGAATAATGCTAGAATCATACTGCTAGCTAATTCCTTTTACTCTCTCACATTTATATACATTATAAATTTGAAACCATATGTTACTGTCAAAACCATCCCTTGTCATGTGTTTCAGTGAAAGGACAGTAGTTTAGAGAACCAATAAACGATACCAAAGAAACGTAGACAATACGCCAGGACTATAGACGACGCAATAGGATAATAGACGGTACAATAAATATACACGATATGACAACACAATAGACATATAACAGCACAATAGACGATATAACAGCACAATAGACGATATAACAGCACAACAGACGATATAACAGCACAATAGACGATATGACAACAAAATAGACGACATGACAGCACAATAGACGATTCTACAAAATAAGATACGATACGACAGCACAATAAACGAACCTACAGGATAACAGATTGGATTTACACTTTTCCGTCAAAGTGGCTAGTTTATTGTACACCCTGTATCCTTTCTGTGGACGTTAGAGCAACAACAGATGGACACACAAAAGATCTAGGAACTAGGTCCTAAAAGGATTAACAGGAGTATATCTGGATTTACATCTATAATTCATCTAATTTGTTGCAAACAAATTTAGGATATTTGTTAAATATGTCTGGTATCTTACTTGACATGTCGCATAGAAAACAGACATGACAAGACAATAAACAATACCACAGGGTCGTAAACAATACCACAGGGTAATAGACGACACGTTCACCCATAAAGCTTGCGAAGCAGGTTTAGCTTTTGTTTGGTATTCATTGACTCTGGGAGTTTTAAGAGCTTTTTAGAGGGTCTGAGGCCTTGTGGATGTGCGTCTTCCCTCGCTTGCCACTGCTGAGTCCGTCGGTGGCTTTACTGAGGTCTGGCAGCTCCTCTTTCAAGGAGCTTCTCTTTACCTTTCTTGGGAAACCCTTGTTTGATTTTATAGCTAATAAATAAACATCACAGGGGGAAAAATCCTTAACTGTCTAGAAACAAACTGGGGTTTGCCTGGTTACAGGGAGAGAGAGAGAGAGAGAGAGAGAGAGAGAGAGAGAGAGAGAGGAGAGAGAGAGAGAGAGAGAGAGAGAGAGAGAGAGACCCACAGACGGCCCACAGATGGCTCCAACTTCATCCTGCTCCCTACTTGTATGTCTCATAACAATAAAAATGCTTTCAAATGAGCTGATGTAGATAACAGCTCTTAGCTTGTCAATAAAGCTAGGGATCCTTAACCTTGTCAAACCCTGTGTATAAGAGAGAGAGAGAGAGAGAGAGAGAGAGAGAGAGAGAGAGAGAGAGAGAGAGAGAGAGAGAGAGAGAGAGAGAGAGAGAGAGAGAGAGAGAGAGAGAGAGAGAGAGAGAGCTAGCTCACATACAGTTTTGTGAACACTCGACGTCCCGACATGATAGCTGTTGTTGAAACATTTTTGGATGACAGGACTCCAGAAAATTTTGCAAGAATTGCTGGCTACACCTCATGGATGAGAAGAGACAGGCAAGGGCAAGGAGGAGGTGTTGCTTCTCTAAAAGTGTTCATGCCCAGCACATTGATGTTGCCACCCCTACACATCTTGAAATGATGTTCTTCAAGCTCTGCATAAACACTAGTACCTCTGTACTAGCATGTGCAATGTACAGACCTCAGTGGCAACATGCAGACCCCATCAACTTCCTAATGGAAAATATTGACTCCCTTCTTCTACAACACAACTGTCAACATTTCATAATTGTTGGTGACCTCAACCAGCACCTTATACAGAGGGACTTTGATGACCTTGCAGTGTTTGACAGGAGAAACTTTGTTGATTTCCCTACTCACATCTCTGGCTCCTCCCTTGACCCAGTAGTGAGTGATCTGGCAGAAGGCATAGTCACGTGTCAACCCCTCGGCTATGTTGGATCGTCTGACCACAAGGCTGTTTTTACGACACTTAAGATCCCAACAGAACGAGGTGAGGAGTCCACACGCACAACCTGGCTATGGAAAAGAGGTAATTGGCCAACCCTTCGCTCTGAGCTCGCCACCACCGATTGGAATGCTCTTCTCCAAGGGGATGTTGACAACCAAGTGAAAGCCTTCACTGGACACATCCTTAGTCTACAACAAGAACACATTCCTCACCGGCAATATGTGACGAAGCCTACAGATCAGCCTTGGTTTGGCTTTCGTTGTAGAGAGGCTGCTACTGTTAAGTACAAAGCATGGCGAAGGTATAAGAGACATCCTACCACCTATAACAGGAACTTGCACAGGCAAGCCTGTAGGCATATGGGTGACGTTCAAAAGTGGGCCATTACTAAATGGGAGGTGGACACTAAAAGAAAGCTAGCATCAGGTAGGGTAGGCTCCAAAAACCTGGTGGTCCCTGGTCAAGGACAGACAAGGTTATCTGCCTGATGAACTTATTCCACCTCTAAATCGACAGGATGGGACCACCTCTACTAGTAGTCAAGAGAAGGCGGACCTCTTTGCTGAACACTTTGCTACCAAAATGCAAGTTCCTGATCCAGCAAGGGACCCTCCTTGGCTAGCTGCAAGAACTGTGTCAAAACTGTCAGTGGTGACAATAAGGCAGGAGGAGGTGCATTTCCTTCTTAAATCGCTTGACCATGAAAAGCCTGTGGGCCCAGACAAGTTGAGGCCAAGATTGCTGAGAAGATGTGCAGACCAGCTAGCAGCACCTCTAACTCGCATCTTTCAGCACTGCCTAGTACAGTGTAAATGGCCCTCTCTATGGAAAGAGGCAAATGTAGTCCCTGTTCACAAAAAGAAGAGCAGAGCAGAAATCAGCAACTACAGACCAGTGTCACTCCTGTCAATCACTGGTAAAATCCTTGAGACAATAATCTCAAGAGACAAATGACAGAGTTTTTTGACTACCACTCACTACTTTGTGATCGTCAATATGGCGATCACACTAAGTGGGACCAGTCACTGGATGAATCCAAAGTCAGCTGTGTGGTAGCACTGGACATTGCTGGCGCTTTCGACCGGGTGTGGCACCAGGTCCTCTTAGCAAAACTTCAAGCACTGGGAATTGCAGGCTCTACGCTATGTCTCCTCAGTGATTACCTTCATGGTAGATCTCTAAGTGTAGTTCTCAATAGAACGGAATCAGCAAGACATCCTATTGGGGCAAGTGTTCCACAAGGAAGCGTGCTGGGACCATTGTTATGGAATGTCTACTTCAACGACCTTCTTCATCTCATCCCAGAATCACATGCATATGCAGACGACTGTACACTGACATTCACTTATCCAAGAGAAGAAATGTTAGCTGCTCTAAGCTACATCAATCACCAGCTGAGAGCTATATCAGCTTGGGGAAATAGATGGCAAGTAACATTTGCACCTGAGAAAACGCAAATGATGATCGTCTCTAGGCACCATGATGGTAATGCTGGTGCAGTAGTAAGGATGAATGGGAGGGTGTTGGCACCTGGAGAAGAAGTTGATATCCTTGGGGTGAAATTTGACTCCAAACTAACCATGAAGAACCATGTTGTAAATCTTGCAAACAAGGCAGCCAGGAAGCTTATAGCACTTCGCCGTATCTCGCATCTACTTGACAGTAGGGGTTGCAAGATTCTGTACGAGGCACAAGTACGCTCACTCCTTGAGTATGCTCCACTTTCTTGGTTTGCCTGCCCCTTCCCTCTCATCTGCGACTGCTTGACAGAGTAGAGAACAGAGCAAGACGTCTCATCTCTCGCCTGGACCCATCCTGGTAATCTGCATTTCAGCAGAACCTTTGAAATTTTGGCCCTCCCTAAAAAAAAAAATTTGAAAATTTCCAAAAAGGCGGCCGGGAAATAGCAAATTCGCCGTTCCCCCGAAATCATTTGGAAAAATTTCCTTGGGGGGACAAAAACCTAAAAGGAGAAAGGGCCCAATTTTGGTTTTGCCCCCCCTTTCCCTCTTTGGACGTCAAAAATGGGGCGGTCCATTTTGGGCCCCATCCTGCTGTTTCTGGGGGCCCTTTGGCCCCCAACTGGAAGGGGTTGGCCCTTTTTGCCCGGGGCCTTTGGCTCCAAAGGTCCCTTGGGGCAAAACCCTTTCAAAGGGGCCCCCAAAAAAAGCGGGAATTTTACCTTGTTTCCCCGGGAATTATTTCCATTAGTTCTTAAAGGGAGTTTCCTCAAAAAGGAACAATTTCAAGCAAAGGAATCCATTGGGAAATTTGTTCCCAAAAAAAAGCCCCCCGGGAACCCATTTTTTATTGGAATTTTCCACTTAACAAAAATTTTTTAAAATCTTTTTGGGGAAATTTTTATTCCCAATAAAGAAAATTTTTAAACCCCTAAAATTTAACTTTTCCAAAAAAGCCTTTAAAAGCGGGCCCCTTAACCGACAAACCCGTAAAAAAACAAAAGGGGGAAAAGAGGAAAGAAATTTTTGGCCGGGAGGGAAAACCCCCAAATGATTTTTCGTCTTTTTCTTAAGGAAAACCATGAGGGAATTTTTGGTTAAAGTTAAATTTTAAAAAAGGGAAGGGGAGGGTTTGGACCGGGGGAGAAAGTTTGATATTCCTTTGGGGTTGAAATTGGGGGACCCAATAATCCCCCCAGGGCCCTTTGAATTTAAAAAAACCACCGGGAAGTTTGCCCCTTCCCCCCAAATGATTAAAAGTGGGGGGGAAAATTTTGTGAGGGTTGGTAATTGGGTTTGTTTGTTTGGTTTAGGGGGGTTTTTTTTGGGAATGCTTGGGTTTTTAAAGGAAAGAAGCAGGTTATCCGTCGCCTCCCCCTTTTCCTGGATTTCTTTTTCCTTTCAAAAATTAACATGGGAAAGGGAAAAAAATTTTGGGGGTTAATTTTTACGGCCCCACAAATTAAAAAAATTTTTCTTAAGACAAAAAAAAAAAAATTTTAAAAAGGGGAACCAAACCCTTTTAAAGGCCAAAGCCCAAAAGAAACACCCCTTTCCGGAACCGGGGCTTTTTTCCCTTTTCCCAAAAACTTCTTCCAAGATCTTATACCAAAAATGCCTTTTCCGGGGGAAATGGGAAAAATTTTTGGGGGAAATAAGGCAACGGGGAAAAAGGGGGTCGGGGGTTCGAAAATGAAAATGGGGCCCCCAACGGGGAGGTAAACTTTTGGGTTCCCTAACCTTGGGGAAGGTCTAAACAATAAAAAGGGGTTTAAAATGGGGGCCGGGGGGGAGGAACGGGGGTTTTGGGGGCCCCAAAAAGGGGAATTTTAACCGGGAAAAACCCGGGGCAATAAAGTAGGGACCTTTAACCCCCTTTGGGAAAAACCGGGGGTAAAAAAAAAAAAAAAAAAAAAAAGAGGGGGAATGGGGACAAAAGGGGGAAAAAGAGGAATGGGACCCTGGGAGGTTTGGGGGTTAATGAAAACAGGGGTTCTAAGGCCTAATTTTTTAAAGGGGACAACTTGGGGGAAAATTTGGGGAGGAAACTAGGAGCAACTGGGGTTAATTTTAAGGCCTTATTAAAAAACTGGGAAGGAAATTTGGGGGTTTTGGGACCAGGGCCCCTTTGAGGGGTTGGGAAAAGGTCCCTTTGGGGGCCCTAGGAGAAATTTTTGGGGAACTAAGGCCCTAACCCTTTGGGGGGGTTAACTAAAAACTGGGGTTTTTCTGAAGAAAATGAGGGGTTGGGGGTGGGGGTGGGGGTGGGGGTTTGGGGGTTGAGGGGCAAGGGGGGGCAATGGAAAACGGGGGCCCCAAAAATTTCTGGGCGAATTGGGGGGCAATTTAAAAATAAGGAAGGGGGGAAAAACTAAAAACGGGGAAGGTTTTTTTTTGGGACAATTTTGGGGAAAAAAAAAAGGTTTTTAAGGAAAATAAAAAATAAAATGAAAACAAAACGAAAAATTTAAAACCTAAAAAAGGGGGCAATGAGAAAAAACCTAAGGAACTGGGGAAAAGGGGAAGGCCAAAAAAGGGGGAAACTTAAAGGGGAGCAAACTCCGGTAACCGGCACCTTGGGGGGGGGGGGATAAAGGGGGTGGGGAAACCCTAAAGGAGGAAACTGAGGAGGCAACAAAAGGAGGAAAACCTGAGGAGGAAACCCCTAAAAAGAGGAAACCCTAAAGGGGGGAAAAACTGAAGAGGCAACTGAGGGGGCCCAATTTAAAGAGGCAAGGGAGGGGGGAAACTGAGGAGGCAACTGGGGGAAGGAAAACTGAGGAGGAAATGAGGAGGCAACTGAGGAGGCAACTAAAAGGAAATAAAGGAGGAACGGGAGGGGAACAAAGGGGGGAAAAACCTTAAAGGAGGAACTAAAGGGGGGAAACTGAGGAGGAAAAGAGGGGGGAAATGAGGAGGAACGGAGGAGGAACTGGGGAGAAAACTAAAGGAGGCAACGGGAGGCAACTGAGGAGGGAAACTAAAGGAGGCAACTGAAAAACCCAAAGAGGAGGAAATGAGAAGGCAATAAAAGGGGGAACGGGCAACTGGGGGAGGAACTGGGAGGAAACTAAAGGGGAACTGAGGAGGAACTGGAGGAAGGAAACTGGGGAGGAACTGAGGAGGAACTGAGGAGGAAAAAGGGAAGGGGAAAACAAAAGGGGGAAAACTGAGGAGGCAACTGAGGGGGAAACTGAGGAGGCAACTGGGGGAAAAAAATGAGGAGGCAACTAAAGAGGAACTGAGGAGGAATGGGAGGAAATGAGGAGGAATTTAGGAGGAAAAGGGGGGAACTGGGGAGGAACGGGAGGGGGAAACTGAGGGGGGAACAAAGGAGGCAACTGAGGAGGCAACTGAGGAAAAACTAAAGAGGCAACTGAGGAGGCAACGGGGAGGAAACCCCTGAGGGGGGAACTGAGGGGGAACTAAAGGAGGAAAACTGAGGAGGTAACTGGGGAGGAAACCGAGGAGGAAAACTGAGGGGCAATGAGGAGGCAACTGAGGGGAACTGGGGAAAGGAAACGGGGAGGAACTGAGGGGGTAACTGGGGAAGGCAACTGAGGAGAATGAGGGAAACTGGGGAGGCAACGGAGGAGGAAAATGAGGGGGGGCAACGAGGAGGAAACGGAGGAAAACTGAGGGGGAAATTTAAAGAGGAAACTGAGGAGGAACTGAGGAGGCAACTGAGGGGGAAAACTGAGGAGGCAACTGAAAAAGGAAATGAGGAGGCAACTGGGAGGAAACCCTGAGGGGGAAAAAAACTGAGGGAACTGGGGAAGGAACTGGGAGGAAAACTAAAGGAGGCAACTGAGGGGGCAATGGGGAAGGCAATGAGGGGGAAAACTGAGGGGGAAAACTGGGGAGGTAATGAGGGGGAAACTGGGGGAGGCAATTTGGGGAGGAATGAGGAGGCAACTAAAGGAGGAAACTGAGGGGGGCAACTGAGGGGGAAACGAGGAGGCAACTGAAAAAGGCAAAAAAAACTGAGGAGGCAACTGAGGAGGCAACGGGGGAGGAATTGGGGGCCCCAATGAGGAGGCAACTGAGGAGGCAATGAGGGGGAAAAACTGAGGGGGAAATTTGGGGAGGCAACTGAGGGAGGAATTAGGAGGCAACTGGGGAGGAAACTGAGGGGGCCCCAAAAGGGAAAGGAAAACCGAGGAGGAACTGAGGCAACTAAAGGAGGAAAACTGGGGGAGGAACTGAGGAGGAACTGAGGAGGCAACTGAGGAGGTAACAAAGGAGGAAACTGGGGGAGGCAACTGAGGAGGCAATGAGGAACGGGGAAAAATGAAAAAAAGGGGGAATGAGGGGCAACTAAGGAGGCCAAAACTGGGGAAAGGTAACGAGGGGGCAACGGGAGGAGGTAACTGAGGGGGCAATGGGGAGGAAATTTGGGGGGGGAAACTGGGGGAGGCAAAGGGAGGAAACTGAAGGGGCCCAACTGAGGGGGGGAAATAAACCGAGGAGGAACTGAGGGAAGGGGAAAAATGAGGGGGCAACTGAGGGGGGAAAACTAAAGGGGGAAAATGAGGGGGGAAACGGAGGAGGAAACTAAGGGGGCCCAATAAAAGGAGGAACTGAGGAGGCAACTAAAGGAGGAACGAGGAGGAACTGGGGAAAGGCAATTGAGGGGGGCAACTGGGGGGAGAAATGAGGAGGCAACTGGGGGGGGGTAACAAAAGGGGGGAAAACTGAGGGGGCCCAATGAGGAGGAAAAACTGGGGGAGGCAACTAAAGGAGGCAATTAAAGGAGGAAAAACTGAAGGGGGAAAACTGGGGAGGAAAACTGGGGGGGCAACTGAGGGGGGCAACTGAGGGGGTAATTGAGGGGGCCCAATTTGAGGAGGAAAGAAAAAGGGGCAACTGAGGGGGCCCAACTAAAAGAGGAAAACTGAAGAGGAAAATGAAGAGGCAATGGAACGAGAGGCAACTGACGGGGGCCAAACTGAGGGGGAATAAAGGAGGCAACAGGGGAGGCAACTGAGGAGGCAACTAAAGAGGCAACTGAGGGAAAGGGGAAAACTAAAAGGAGGCAACTAAAGGAAAAAACGGAGGAGGCAACTGAGGAGGCAACTGAGGGGGGCAACTGAGGGGGGAACTGGGGAAAGGAACTAAAGGAGGCAACTGAAGGGCAACTGAGGGGCCCAACGAGGGGGCCAACTGGGAGGCCACTGAGGGGGCCCAATTTGGAGGCAACTAAAGGAGGCAACTGGGGGGGTGGGAGGAAAATAAAAGGGGGCCCAACTGAGGAGGCAACTAAAGGAGGCAACTGAGGGGGGCAACTAAAGGAGGCAACTGAAGAAAGGAAACTAAAGGAGGAAAACTGAGGAGGCAACTCGAGGCAACGGGAAAAAGGGGGCAATGAGGAACGGGGGGAAAAAAAAAGGAGGCAACTGAAGGGGCAACTGGGGGAAGGGGCAACTAAAGAGGAAACTAAAGAGGCAACTGAAAAAGCAACTAAAGAGGCAACTGGGGAGGCAACTAAAGGAGGGCAACTGAGGGGGCAATGAGGAGGAAAATAAGAGGCAATGGGGGAGGAAACTGAGGAGGAAACTGAGGAGGAACTGAGGGGGAAAACTAAAGAGGCAACTGAAGGGGAAAAACTGAGGGGCAACTGAGGAGGAACTGAGGAAAAAACTAAAGAGGAAATAAAGGGGGAAACTTGGGGAAGGAAAACTGAGGAGGAAACTGAGGAGGGGCAAACGAGGAGGCAACGGGGAAAGGCAACTGAAAGGCAACTGAGGATCAATTGGGAGGCAATTTGGGGAGGCAATGAGGAGGCAACTGAGGAGGGAAAAATGAGGGGGGAAAAAATGGGAGGCAATGGGGAGGAACCTGAGGAGGCAACTGAGGGGGCAACTGAAGAGGAAAACTGGGGAGGAAACGGAAAAGGAATTTAAAGGAGGAAGAAGGCAATAAAGGAGGAAACTGAGAGGCAACTGAGGAGGCAACTGGGGGAAAAAAGGAACGAGGGGGGCAACTGAGGAGGAAACTAAAGGGGGGAAAACTAAAGGGAGGAACTAAAGGGGGCCCAACTGAAAAAGGCAACTAAAGGGAGCAACGGGGGGGAGGCAACTGAAAGGCAATTTAAAGGAGGCAACTGAGGGGGAATTGAGGAGGAAAAAAACTGAGGGGGAAACTGGGAGGCAACAAAAGGGGGCAACTGAGGGGGAACTGGGGAGCAACGAAAAAGGCAACTGGGGAGGCAATGAGGAGGCAACGTGAGGGAAACTGGGGGAGGCAATAAAGGAGGAAAATGAGGGGGAAACTGAGGGGGCCCAACTAAAGGAGGAAACTGAGGGGCACTGAGGAGGCAACTGAGGAGGAAACTGGGGAGGAAAACGAAGGGGCAACTGGGGAGGCAACTGAGGAGGAAACTAAAGGGGGCAACTGGGGAAAAAAGGGAAACCCTGAGGGGGGAAATGAGGAGGCAACTAAAGAGGCAACTGAGGAAGGGACAATTAAAGGAGGAAACTAAAAGGGGCCCAAACTAAAGGAGGAAACAAAAGGGGGGCAACTAAAGGGGAAAGGGGAAACCCTGAGGAGGCAACTAAAGGAGGCAATGGGAGGCAATGAGGAGGCAACAAAAGGAGGAAGAAAAATGAAAAGGAAACTGAAAAAGGGGCAAATAAAGGAGGAAAATGAGGAGGCAACTGAAAGGAAAACTGAAAGGCAACTGAGGAGGCAATTTGGAAGGAGGCAATTTGAGGGGGCCGGGAAACTGAAAAAGGAAAAGAGGAGGCAATTTAAGGAGCAACGGAAGGGAAAATGGGGGGAAAAAAGAGGGAAGGCAATAAAGGAGGCAACTAAAGGGGGCAACTGAAAAAGAAAAAAAAGGGGGCAAAAGAAGGGCAATGAGGACCCAACTGAGGGAAAAAGGGCAACTAAAGGGGGAAACTGGGGAGGAAATTTTGAAGAAGGGGGCAACTAAAGGAGGAAACTGCGGGGGGCAACGGAGAGGCAACTGAGGAGGCAACTAAAGGGCAAAAAAGGGGGCCCAACTGAGGAGGAAACTGAAGACCGGGCAACTGAAGGGGCAAAAAGGGGGGAACTGAAGAGGAAAAATAAAGGAGGCAACTGAAAAAGGCAACTAAAGGAGGCAACTGAGGAGGCAACTGAGGGGCCAACTGAAGGGGCAATTTAAGGGAGGCAAACTGAAAAAAAGGGCAACTGAGGGGGGAAAAAGGCAAATAAAGGAGGAAATAAAGGGGGGCAACTAAAGGAGGCAACTAAAAGGGAGGCAACTAAAGGGGCAACTGAAGGCAACTGAGGGACAACTAAAGGAGGAAAATTTGGGAGGAAACTGGGGGAGGCCAACTGAAGGGGAAAAACGGGAAGGGGCAATAAAGGAAAAAGGCCAACTAAAGAGGGAACAAAAGGAAAAAGGGAAAAACTAAAGGGAAAAAAGGCAACGGGAAGGGAAGGGGCAACTGAAGAGCAACTGTGGAAAATGAAGGGGCAACTAAAGGGGCAACTGAAGGGCCAACTAAAAGGGGAAAAATAAAGGGGGCCCAACTGAAGGGCAACTGAAGGGGCAACTGGGGGGCACTAAAAGAAAACCCTGAAAAAAAGGCAACTGAAGAGGCAACTGAAGAGACAACTGAAGAGACAATTTGAAAGGAAAAACTGAGGGGGCAACTGAAAAAGAAACGAAGAGGCAATGAGGAAACAATTGACCAAAAAAAAATTCCCCGAAAATTTTAACTTACTTGTGTCGTTTTACTCAACATATTTTTCGGTAATTCCCCCAAAATTAACACAATTTGCTTTTTAAACCCCCCAAAATATCATATTATAAACTCAAATAACCCAAAAAAGGGAAAGCCCCTTTTTGGCAGAGTTCGTTTACTCTTTAAATTTTACTGGAGGGGTTTGTAAAAGAAAAATATTCTTCGGGGTTAGTCCCCGTAGGGCCCTATTTTTGTAAAATGCCAAAAAAAAAAAATTCTAAATTTTCAGTTTTCCGTTGGCTTTTGGTTTGGGGGACTCCGAGTTCCCACCTGGTATAACTTTTGTATCTGTATCAGAGTCACCATCAACACCAACATCAACACAGAGATAATCCAGAAAATAAAACAAAGAATAAATAATGAATCAATCTCTCTCTCCTCTCTCTCTCCTTCTCTCTCTCTCCTCTCTCTCTCTCTCTCTCTCACTTGTGAGATAGACGGGACTGAGGGACAATGATATGACTCCAGGAAAAACACGTGTGTCCTGGTAATTGGATGGTCTAAGCTCCCCCACCGTGGGGGGGGAGGCAAGGGGGGGCAGGCAAGGGGGGGAGGCAAGGGGGTGAGGCAAGGGGGGGGGACAGAGTGGCGTATCACAGGAACACACTGACGTGCGTACGTCAGACCTGACGCAACCAGGTAAGGAAATTAAACTCACCAGGCAAAAAAAAAATAAATAAAATAAAAAAAAGAATAGATAAGCTTGAAAATCAGGACATTTACTCATTAGGGAAAT
Source organism: Cherax quadricarinatus (assembly GCF_026875155.1). NCBI lineage: Eukaryota > Metazoa > Arthropoda > Malacostraca > Decapoda > Parastacidae > Cherax > Cherax quadricarinatus. Next base: position 26,802,009 of record NC_069430.1, on the reverse strand, counting down.
ATGAACAAATTATTTAAAAAATCAAGAAATTCCACACTAAAGACTTGTTTATCTCCATAAAAGACACTTGTCTGAGAGACACAAGACAACGGAAGATATTTAAACGTAGTATCATATTATTATTATCATAATACCATCGTACAGTATATATATATATATATATATATATATATATATATATATATATATATATATATATATATATATATATATATATATATATATATATATATATAGTAACTTACTTGCACGTATTTTTTATATATATTAATGAGAGAGAGAGAGATGAATGAAATGAGAGATATAGAGAGAAGTAAAAAAATCAACATAAATAAAAAGATGATAATAAGGGCACTTATAAAGAGTATTCGATGGCATATATCTCGCTATATCACACTATATATAAAGATATGCCAACACTTGATCTCGCCTTAAATTCAGACAGCGCTGACTGGATCGTAGACCCTAGAGCCACGCTTAGCTAAGATAATTTTTCGAGTTACGTTAGTGGGCCAGACAGACCTTACAGACCAAGCACGTAAAGGATTAGTTTCCCATGGATTTTGCTCTATAAATATTTTTAAATTACCAAAGCTGTCTCTTTGTTTTAAACGAAAATAGCGGCTTGTGTGTGTAACTGTGTCGTGTGTGTGTGTGTGTGTCGTGTGTTGTGTGCGTGTGACGTTGTGTAGTTGTAGTGGTTGTGTTTAATATTTGTATGTACGTGTGTTGTGTGTGGTGTGTGTGTGTGTGTGTGTGTGTGTGTGTGTGTGTGTGTGTGTGTGGTGTGTGTGTGTGTGTGTGTGTGTGTGTGTGTGTGTGTGTGTGTGTGTGTGTGGTGTGTGTGTGTGTGTGTGTGTGTGTGTGTGTGTGTACTCACCTATTTACTCACCTATTTGTGGTTGCAGGGGTCGAGTCACAGCTCCTGGCCCCGCCTCTTCACTGATTGCTACTAGGTCCTCTCTCTCCCTGCCCCATGAGCTTTATCATACCTCGCCTTAAAACTATGTATGGTTCCTGCCTCCACTACGTCACTTTCTAGGCTATTCCACTGCTTGACTACTCTATGACTGAAGAAATACTTCCTAACATCCCTTTGATTCATCTGAGTCTTCAACTTCCAATTGTGACCTCTTGTGTCTGTGTCCCTTCTCTGGAACATCCCGTCTTTGTCCACCTTGTCTATTCCGCGCAGTATTTTATATGTCGTTATCATGTCTCCCCTGACCCTCCTGGCCTCCAGTGTCGTCAGGCCGATTTCGCTCAACCTTTCTTCGTAGGACAATCCCCGTAGCTCTGGCACTAGTCTTGTTGCAAACCTTTGCACTTTCTCTAATTTCTTGACGTGCTTGACTAAGTGTGGATTCCAAACTGGTGCTGCATACTCCAGTATGGGCCTGACGTAAATGGTATACAGAGTCTTGAATGACTCCTTACTGAGGTATCGGAACGCTATCCGTAGGTTTGCCAGGCGCCCGTATGCTGCAGCAGTTATCTGATTGATGTGCGCCTCAGGAGATATGCTCGGTGTTATACTCACCCCCAGATCTTTTTCCTTGAGTGAGGTTTGCAGACTTTGGCCATCTAAACTATATTGTGTCTGCGGTCTTCTTTGCCCTTCCCCAATCTTCATGACTTTGCATTTGGCGGGGTTAAACTCAAGGAGCCAGATGCTGGACCAGGCTTGTAGCCTGTCCAGCTCTCTTTGTAGTCCTGCCTGATCCTCATCCGATTTGATTCTTCTCATTAACTTCACATCGTCCGCAAACAAGGACACTTCTGAGTCTATCCCTTCCGTTAAGTCATTCACATATACCAAGAACAGCACAGGTCCTAGGACTGACCCCTGTGGAACCCCGCTTGTCACAGGTGCCCACTTTGACACCTCGTCACGTACCATGACTCGTTGTTGCCTCCCTATAAGGTATTCTCTTATCCATTGCAGTGCCTTTCCTGTTATGTGTGCCTGATCCTCTAGCTTTTGCAGTAACCTCTTGTGAGGAACTGTGTCGCTTCTTGCAGTCCAAAAAAATGCAGTCGATCCACCCCTCTGTCTCTTGTCTTACTTCTGTCACCTTGTCATAAAACTCTAATAGGTTTGTGACACAGGATTTTCCCTCCCTGAAACCATGCTGGTTGTCAATTATACACTTGTTTCTTTCCAGGTGTTCCACCACTCTCCTCCTGATGATCTTCTCTATGACCTTGCATACTATACACGTTAGTGATACAGGTCTGTAGTTTAGTGCCTCATGTCTGTCTCCCTTTTTAAAAATTGGGACTACATTTGCCATCTTCCATACTTCGGGGAGTTGCCCAGTTTCAAATGATGTGTTGAAGATCTTTGTTAATGGTACACACAATGTCTCTGCTCACTCTTTAAGGACCCACGGAGAGATGTTGTCTGGTCCCACAGCCTTTGAGGTGTCAAGTTCGCATAGCAGCTTCTTCACCTCCTCCTTGGTTATATGTACCTCATCCAGCACTTGCTGGTGCACCCCCCTGCTCTGATTTCCAGGAGTCCTACTGGCTTCCACTGTAAATACCTCTTTAAATCTTGTGTTGAGCTCCCGACATACCTCTCGGTCGTTTCTTGTGAATTCCCCATCACCCTTCCTCAGTCTGATTACCTGGTCCTTGACTGTTGTTTTCCTCCTGATGTGGCTGTACAACAGCTTCGGGTCAGTCTTTACTTTTGATGCTATGTCATTTTCATATTGTCTCTGAGCCTCCCTTCTTATCTGTGCATATTCGTTTCTGGATCTTCGGCTAATCTCTTTATTTTCCTGATTTCTCTGTCTTCTGTACCTTTTCCATTCTCTAGTACACCTAGTTTTTGCCTCCCTACACCTTTGGGTGAACCAAGGACTCGTTCTGATCTTCCCATTATTTCTGTTTCCCTTGGGAACAAACCTCTCCTCTGCCTCCTTGCATTTTGTTGCCACATAGTCCATCATTCTTGTACTGGTTTTCCTGTCAGTTCCCTCTCCCACTGAATGTCTTGAAGGAAGTTCCTCATGCCTGAGTAGTTCCCCCTTTTGTAGTTTGGTTTTTCCCAGCCTATTCCTGCTACTCTCTCCACTTGGAGCTCAACTATGTAGTCGAAGCACAGAACCACATGATCACTAGCCCCCAGGGGCCTTTCATACATGATACCCTTGATGTCCGAAACTACTCAAGGTGAATACAAGGTCCAGTCTTGCTGGTTCATCTCTCCTCTCTCTCTGGTAGTGTCTCTAACATGTTGATGCATGAGGTTTTCCAGTACCACATCCATCATCTTGGCTCTCCATGTTTCGGGACCCCATGGGGCTCCAGGTTTTCCCAGTCAATCTCCTTGTGATTGAAATCACCGATAACTAGTAACTTTGCTCCCCCATGTGTGCTCTCCTGGCCACCTCGGCTAGTGGGGTCGATCATTGCTCTGTTGCTCTCATCATATTCTTCTCTTGGCCTCCTGCAGTTCTGTGGTGGGTTGTACATTACTGCAATTATCACCTTATGTCCCTCAGACTGGATTGTTCCTACTAAGTAGTCCCTTTCGCCCATGCCATCCATTCCTTCCATTTTCCCCAAAACCCCACTGGTTTTTAATGAGCAGTGCAACTCCTCCTCCTCCCCCTCTCCTCCCTCTGTCTTTCCTGAGGATTTGATATCCGGATGGAAAGATTGAATCTGTTATTATTCTGGTTAGTTTTGTTTCTGTGAGTGCTATTATGTCTGGGGATGTCTCCTTGATTCTTTCGTACCACTCCTCATACTTGTTTGTTATTCCATCTGCATTTGTATACCACACCTTCAACTTCTTTTCTAAGACTGTGGTCAGGGAGGTGTATTGGGGTTGGGGAAGTGGGAGACCTGGTAAGGAACTACGGGTTGTTGCTGTGGGGGTGGAGTTTGTAATGTAGTGGGTGGGGGCATTGGATGTGGCATGGGTGTTTTGATTTAGAGTGTTTGGTTGCACTGGGGTTGACCTGGTTGGGAGGCTTCTATAGGAAGTTGTGAGGGAGGCTGTTTTTGATCTTCCTGTGTCTGGGATCTCCTGTCTGTCTTCTCCATCCCCTCTCTTTCCTCCTTTCGCCTTTGTATCATCTCTCTCAGTTTCTGCCTTTCTTCTTGTGTTCTGTCGCGGTCGAGATACACCTTCCTGTATGCCGGCATGTCCCTTAATCGTGCTTTCTCCTGCAGGAGTCTGTTCCGAGTCGCTTCTGCCTTGAAGGTCACTTTCACTGGCCGGGTTCTTTTTTTTACAAACCCCCCTATTCTCCGAAAATTTTCCAGCTGGGTCATGTCGTCTTCTCCTATTGCTTTCATGATGTTTTCAATTGCTTTTTTTTTCCCTTGTTTTCTTGCTTCATATGTTTCCCCTTCAACTTCCTGGAGCCCATACACAAAGACTGACCTCACCCTTTCATTCTCCCACTGCATATCCTTGTGTATCCCCTCATTTAATTTGGTTTCCTCTACTGCAGCTTTCCTTTCTTTAGTTTCACTGTGTGTGTGTGTGTGTGTGTGTGTGTGTGTGTGTGTGTGTGTGTGTGTGTGTGTGTGTGTGTGTGTGTGTGTGTGTGTGTGTGTGTGTGTGTGTATAATTATTGTAACCACGGACGAGTGGTATTTAATCAATAACAACACACTGCGACTAGCCGAGGACTCGAACCCATGTCGTTTTGACCCTCCTCATGATGAGCGAAAATCACATGACGCTCTAACCCAAAAGACCACCAAATACCACTTGTCCGTGGTTACAATAATATATATACTTCTCGTAGAGGCTAGTGCACCAAACGGGGAGTAGAATGAAATTATCTCAGAGACACCCTCGGATCACGATAAAACACCTACCCGTACTGGGTGCATGATTCTTGTAGGATTTGGTGGTCCTGTGGGATAGAGCGTCATGTGATTTTCGCTCACCATGAGGCGGGCCAAAACGACATGGGTTCGAGTCCTCAGCTAGTCACAGTGTTATTATTAATCATGCAGATTTTGACGTTTCCTGCAATCACCGCTGTAAGACGTGTTACTGTCATTACCTTAGTTTAATTTTAGTAGTTAAATCGAGTTTTTTTTTTTTTAGGATTACACAACCGTGGCTAACCTAACACAGCCTAATTAAAACAAAGAAAATTGTATTTATGGAGTTGAAGAAATAGATAAGAAAATGGAGCTGGAAACTTCGTAAGAAAATGAACGTAAGTGAATGAGATTCATCCATGAAGTAGGAATGTAAAGTGAGAAAAAATAACAGCCATTTGGTCAAAGAACATTTAAAGAATACTGAGAAACAGCGATGGGGCCAGGAGCCACGACTCGACCCCTACAGAAAAATAGGTAAGTACACACACACACACACACACACACACACACACACACACACACACACACACACACACACACACACACACACGCACGCACACACACACACACTTAACACCAGGAAATGCAATGTTATGAAGAAGACGGGGAATCAAGGCCAGTTGTCTCGACCCCAGCAACCACACGTAGGCGAGCACACGTACTTACACACGGAGGTGGGTGAAAAAGCAGACCTTACCGAGCATTAGGGCAGCCGCAGGGCGAGCAGGACTCCCTGATAGGGTAGTCCGGGGTGATTGGATAGACTGTATTAGGATTGCTTAACCAATCAACCACATGCATTCACTACTGACTGAATGGTTGAATGTGAGGTGGGAGGAGTTGATTAACATCTCCAGGCGCTCTTGCAATTTTTCTCTCCCAGCCCTTCCCCTCCACACACACACACACACACACACACACACACACACACACACACACACACACACACACACATACACAACACACACACACACACACACACACACACACACACACACACACACACACACACATACACACACATACACACACACACACACACACACACATACACACACACACACACACACACATACACACACACACACACACACACACACACACACACACACACACACACACACACACACACACACACACAACACACACATACACACACACACACACGAGTCTTGAGACACGAGAGCTTAGAGTGGATAGGAACCTGTCCTGTCTCTCCTCATTTGTTTTCCCTTCTCTCTCTCTCTCTCTCTCTCTCTCTCTCTCTCTCTCTTCTCTCTCTCTCTCTCTCTCTCTCTCTCTCTCTCTCTCTCTCTCTCTCTCTCTCTCTCTCTCTCTCTCTCTCTCTCTCTCTCTCTCTCTCTCTCTCTCTCTCTCTCTCTCTCTCTCTCTCTCCTCTCTCTCTCTCTCTCTCTCTCTTGCTCTCGAAAATTCCTCTCTGATCTCTCCCACCTGTCTCTCTCTCTGTCTCTCTCTGTACTAGGTACAGCGAGCCGAAGGCATTTAGGTACATTTGGAATATATTAATCGTTAAAGGTATGTTTCCTTTTAAATACAGCATACATCTTCAAATTTTGTGGTATCTAGGGTGGCGATTAGCGAGGAAACGTTTAGTGTGGAAGACGCAGATGAGGTATATAGGGAGGATTGAAGAAATGATCTGAATATCAAAGCACAGGCGAGAAGGGAACCCTTCTAATCTTTAAAATGGTGAGTGATGACAATACAGAACCCGGCCAGCAGGATTCGAACCCTTGTTTGTTGCTGTCTACGAGTGTGGCTCAGCTCCCACCGTGACGACTTACATCACTTAGCAACAGATGCTTGTTACGCGCAGTGGAAAAATAACACTGAAATCCATTCAGCGTAATGGAATGAGACGGGAAATCTATCCCATGTAGTGGAATACGACAGGAAATCCATTCTGCGTAGTGGAATATGACGGGGAAATTCATCCCGTGAGATGGAAAAATGACGGGGAAACCAGTCCTGTGTGGTGTAATTTGACAGGCCCTTAAAGCTATTATATGTGATGGAAATTGACAGGGAAACTTCTATGTGATGGAATTTGACAGGGAAACTCCTACGTTATGGAATAACAAAAGACAACCCATCCTGCGATTTTGACAGAAAATCCCATCCTGTGGGATGGAATATGGCAGGGAAATCCATCCAGTATGATAAAATATGAATAAATAGCCACACAGGATGGGAAACCCCATCCTGTGTGACGAAAGATGAGAGTGGAAACCACATACTGTGCAATGGAATATGACAGGGGTGTAACCCTTCATGTGTGGTGGAATATAACGCGGAAACCCCCTCCTGTGTTATGTAATATAACGCGGAAACCCCCTCCTGTGTGATGGAATATGACAGGGAAACCCCCTCCTGTGTTATGGAATATGACAGCTAAACCCCTCCTGTGTGATACAATATGACAGGGAAACCCCTCCTGTGTCATGGAATGTGACAAGGAAACCCCTCCTGTGTGATGGAATATGACAGGGAAACCCTCCTGTGTCATGGAATATGACAAAGAAACCCCTCCTGTGTCATGGAATATGACAAGGAAGCCCCTCCTGTGTCATGGAATATGACAAAGAAACCCCTCCTGTGTCATGGAATATGACAGGGAAGCCCCTCCTGTGTCATGGAATATGACAGGGGAACAGAGGTACAGCTCGTTCTCACAATATAACTGTCAAGCAGTAGGATAGCAGCTATCCTGATAACAGAAGGATAGCTGTTATCAGAGTAGGATAGCAGCTATCCTGATAACAGAAGGATAGCTGTTATCAGAGTAGGATAGCTATCAGGCAGAGTACGGGAGGTGCTATCAGACAGGGTAGCACAGCAGCTATCAGAGTACGATAGCTGCTATCAGATTAGGATAACTGCTGCCACGGCAGATTAGCAGCTGTTAGACAGGGTAGGATAGCAGCTATCAGAGTAAGGTAGCTGTTTCAGACAGGGTAGGATTCAAAAGTTTATTCTCTATAAGGATTACAATGTTGAGTTTACAGAAATTTGGTTATTGTGTGGTTTACATGCAGTAAAATTGTGATTACAGAGTGTACCACTAGAACGCTTAGCATGGCTAGGCATTTCGGGCAGACTTAGTTTTATTCTTAATTGTAAAATATTACAAATTATGAGGTAAGTTGGTATTATGCTAAGTGACTAAATACTAGTTTGTGAGTTTAGCAATGTGAATGCTTTTGTTTTGGCACAGTACATAGTTTCAGTATTGGAGTATCACAGGATTTTTTTATTTTAAGATTGAGATTAATATTTCTGTTTATGGTCAAATGAGTGAGTGAGTGTAAGTGTGAACCACCAGGTGGTATTCGTGTAGTTAGTTGACGGGGTGTATCAGGGAGATAAGATGTTTTCTAATGGTAGTTTTGAAGGTGATGAATGTGTCTGCAGTTCTAGAGTTCTCAGGGAGGGTATTCCAGATTTTAGGGCCTTTGACATACATTGAATTTTTGTAAAGGTTTAGTCGGGGCACGGGGAATGTCGTAGAGATGTTTGTGTCTGGTGTTATGCCTGTGGGTTCTGTCACAACTATCAAGAAAGCGTTTTAGGTCAAGGTTGATATTAGAGTTTAAGGCCCTGTAGATGTAGATTGCACAGTAGTAAGTGTGGATGTACTGAACTGGGAGTAAGTTTAGGTCTATGAAGAGTGGGGGGGGGTGTTGCCAGGGATGGGATTTAGTGATTATTCTTACTGCAGCTTTTTGTTGGGTTATTATTGGCTTTAGGTGAGTTGCTGCAGTTGATCCCCAAGCACAAATAGCATAGGTGAGGTATGGATAAATAAGTGAGTGGTATAGTGTGAGAAGAGCATTTTGCGGCACGTAGTATCGTATCTTGGAGAGGATCCCAACCGTTCTGACCCTTGTCCATTGGCTGTGGCTTCGGGTGAATAGTAGGCGATGGGTGATGGGTGAATGTTGTGGAGTATCACTTCAGTGGCAGCGGGGTAGGAGTTCGTTGTACGAGTCCTATTAGTTGGTAATTTGTGAACTTTTGGGTGATTTCTGCAGTTGCTATCAGAGTAAGGTAGCTGCTGTCAGAGTAGGAAAGCAGCTATCAGACAGAGTAAGGTAGCTGCTGTCAGACAGGATAGGATAGCAGCTATCAGACAGTGCAAGGTAGTTGCACGCTAGAGTGTGTTTAAAAATAAATCTAACCTGAACCAAGACTCGTCACCACTTCAAAGAACGTCCGCCATTACTATCCTGGTTCTTAAAAAGTTTCTCGCCTCCCTAGAAGGTTCCACTCCCTTCTAAGGCCCCACGCCCCTCCTGAAAGACCTACCCCTTCTATGGCCCCTCGCCCCTCTTGAAGGACCTACCCCTTCTAAGGCCCCACGCCCCTCTTGAAGGGCGTACCCCTTCTAAGGCCCCTCGCCCCTCTTGAAGGACCTACCCCTTCTAAGGCCCCTCGTCCTTCTAACATCCCTCGACCTTCCTTCCTCCGGGTGTCAATCAGTTCTACCTAGAGAGAAAACATTCATAAACTTGATATCTTAGCAGACTTCTGATTGGGGATTCGCCGTTATTTGACTGGTTAATGGAAGACGACAGAAAAAAAGTCTAATTTATACTCTAATCTGGAGCAAATGAGAGGATCTGGAAGATGCTGCTTGCTCGAGAGGGTGAGGCAACATCATTGGATACACGGATACCTTTTACCCAGCAATTTAAGACCTCCATCAGGTATTGGAGTTTCCTAACACACGACTGAAGTGTTTTCTTACACAGGATTAGGTGTTTTCTTACACAGAATACGACACACCAGCATAGTGTGAGTGTGAGCCGGAGTGAATATCAATGCGTAATGCGTTCAAAGTATTGAATACTGAATCTGCGATGACTAGGAAAAAGGTTATATGCTAGAAAAATTGAGAGCATCGTACTGGGCGAGTCACCTCAGCTACACAGCCTCGCAAGACTTCGATGGAACTAGAGCCGGTAGTTCCATCAAGGCCAATCTGAAGGATATATAAAAATAACAGCTATTGTACCGCGAAACAGGCAGCTATCAACAGAGTTCCTCTCTTACTACCCTCTGTAGAACATCACTCCATCAGTACTCAGTCATCCTCTCACTCTTGGAGATGTTTTTCAGAACTTAAGAGGCATTCAAACACAATGTAAATATTGCCAAGGCCAGACTTTGAAGGGAAGTGAGGCAGGAAAACATTTTTAAGTTTGTAATATACTTGAGACTCACATCTTTTCTCCTATCATCACATTGTGTGAGTGAGAGAGAGAGAGAGAGAGAGAGAGAGAGAGAGAGAGAGAGAGAGAGAGAGAGAGAGAGAGAGAGAGAGAGAGAGAGAGAGAGAGAGAGAGAGAGAGAGAGAGAGTAACATCAGGGAAAATTTGCTATATTTCGTTGCTATGGAAACACAGAGGGCAAAGGGGAGGCAGTTTTCACACAAAGTGTCCCTAGAGGGATTTAATTGGAAATCTGGAGCAGTATAATTACACTGTGTTCTGTCCAGGGGGTTAATTTAATTCTGAGGTCACTTGTCATAAATTTTTCTCTCTCCCGCCACCCTCTCTCTCTCTCTCTCTCCCCCACACACACTCTATCTCTCTGTCTCTCTCTTACTAATGCAACAATCTTCTTCAAAGCCCGGTTGAACCAGGTGTGCTATGCTCTGGCACACTCATCAGCTCCCAGGAGTCTTTCACACAGTTGGTATCCCAACACACGAGCACACACTCACGATAGAGCAAACCACAGCCACGCTGGTGTGGGTTTCGCCCATCCTAACATTCCTGTGGTTTACAGAAATATACTTAATTGGAGGAATCTTGTTAGGCTGGCATGATCCGGTGGTGACACACACCGGCCGGTGAGTTTCACGCAGTAGTTTCGAGCTCTACCCATTCTGTGATTTTTTGGGAAACGTTTCGATCCTGGACCCTTGATCAGAGTCTCAAGGTCCCAGGACCGAAACGTTTGCTGATAAAGATATCGTACTGTTTGCTCGAGTGGCTTTTTAAACCGCTTATCAGTGTTAAATTACCAAGGTTTTTACTAAGGTATCCCCAGGTACGTTCGTCAACTTGCCTTCAGACCGCTGGTATCCCCACGTACACTCAACAACTTGAAGGAGCCTTCAGACCATTGGTATGCCCACGTACACTCATGATCTTGTAGGATTGACTGGCTTCTCAATTCCCAAGTCTTCTAGTGGAGAAGTGCTCAATACGTGTGTCTAGAAACCACTAAGACCCCAGTTCAAATCCCAGAAATTAATATTTCAAAATATTCGTGTAAATGTTGTTATACGTTTTTTGTTAAATCTAATTTAACGCCCTAATCTGAAGCTTTCCAAAACTAGCGTAATTTAGGTTAATCCTTCCCAAACTATCTCAGGTCCGCTCAAGTATACTTAACATATTTTAAACAACGAAATATATTAATTTCGGTATGTTCAGATTAATTTCTTTGGCAGGGTTTGGAGTAGATAATAAATTGATATAGATGGATAATAGATACATCAGAAATAAGTATACTCTTGCCTTATCACTAGCAGCTTCTTGCTGTTAATGATAAGGGGAATAAGTGGGAATGAGAATTGGTAGGAAAATCAGTAAACGAAATGAACATGACAACAAAATGCAAGGAGGCAGAGGAGAGATTTGTTCCCAAGAGCAAAAGAAATAATGAGAAGACCAGAACAAGCCCCTGGTTTACAGAAAGGTGCAGGGAGGCAAAAACTAAGTGCGCTAGAGAATGGAAAAACTACGGAAGACAAAGGACCCAGGGAAATAAAGAGATTAGTCAAAGAGCCAGAAATGAGTATGCACAGATGAGGAGGGAGGCCCAGCGCAGTGCAAAAACGACAATGCATCGAAAGTCAAATCTGACCCGAAGCTGTTGTATAACCACATCAGGAGAAAGACAACAGTCAAGGACCAGGTAATCAGGCTGAGGAAGGAAGGTGGGGAGCTCGCAAGAAACGAGCTCAACATGAGATTTAAGGAAGTATTTACAGTGGAGACAGAAAGGACTCCGGGAAGTCAGAACAGTGGGGGTGGGGGTTACACCAACAAGGGATATACTAGCAAGTGCTGGATGAAATACACACAACCGAGGTGAAGAAGCTGTTAAGTGTACTTGATACTCCAAAGGCGGTGGGACTGGATAACATCTCTCCGTGGGTCCTTAAAGAGGGAGCAGAGACGATGTGCACGAAACTAACGACAAATTTCAATACATCCATTGAATTTGGGCAACTACCTCATTTTTAAGAAAGTAGACAAACACAAGGCACTAAACTGCACACCAGTATCACTGGCGTGTATAGTATGCAAAGTCATGGAGAAGATTATCAGGAGAGTGGTTAAGCACCTAGAAAGGGAAAAGCTTATAAACGACCACCAGCACGGATATTCAGGGAAGGAAAGCCCTGTGTCACAGACCTACTGCAACAACAAATAGATGAGTACACACACACTGGTCATCCCTCAAATGATCTTGTGGAACCCAGCTTTCTGTAAATTCTGTGGATTTCCTAGCTAAACCCTAGCAAAGTCACTGAACGATCTAGTTACTAAGGTTTAACACCGAGGGGAATTTAGTTATCTTAAACCATAACCTCCTCGTCCCCTGGTGGCTTGATAGCTACGGTCCCAGTCACACTGTGGAGTACAGGTGCTCTCAGGGGGACACTTCTTGTCTTCCTGTCTCCGTGTGTGGCGCCTAGCAAATCAGTAGCAGAGATTCTTGATTCACTTCTTGAGCCAGTAGTAGAGATTCTTGAATCAGTAGTAGAGATTCTTGAATCAGTAGTCGAGATTCTTGAATCAGTAGTAGAGATTCTTGAATCAGTAGTAGAGATTCTTCAATCAGTAGTAGAGATTCTTGAATCAGTAGCAGAGATTCATGTCGACCATTTCACTCACAACATTAGGATTCATAACTTAATATACAGTGAAAGAACCAGGTAGAAGGATATTCTAACATCTTCCTCAACTGCACCACCTTTCCCTAAACACCAGTCACACTGACATATTTCCAGAGTGGAAGAAAAAACCTCCACAACCTGAGAAGCTCTCACCTGTCGTCTGCAGGTGAGAGCTTCTCAAGTGTAAGATTTCCTATTTAGTGTATCCATTTCTTCCATAGGCACGCGTCTCGAGTCTCAGATCATTCATATCGGTGTAAGACAGTCAGGAAAGTTGACATGCTTCTAAGGACGCATCATGTCTGATTATAACCTTACTTTCCGATTCCCTATAGCGTAAGTCTTGATAAAGCACAGAGGTGCAACGCCAAAGGTGTCTTGAGCAAGTCGTTCAATTCCACCTCTGGTTAATTTGCATACATACATACATACATACATACATACATACATACATAATATATATATATATATATATATATATATATATATATATATATATATATATATATATATATATATATATATATATATATATATATATATATATATATATATGCAATAAGATCACAGTAAACAGGTGATTTCAAAATATGCAAAACAACCACTCTGAAAGAATAGAGAAATTCCAAGCGCTTTCGTGACTACTCACATTATCAAGGAACTATGAAAGTAAAGCATCCAAGGAAGCTATATAAGGGGTCCGGCCAGCACCTCACTATCAGATCCCACAACGGTTAAACACGTGACGCGCGGCGACCCAACTTGGATAGGTCCCTTGCACAACTCACCCCCAAGTTATTTCTACCCAAGAAAATTTAAAAATTATTATTTGTCCAGTGTATTATTAAATTCTTCCCAAATTCTATTAATTATAAATGGATCTAATTTATATAAACCAAAGGAAATATTCATATTATTGTCAAAACTGTTTTTTATGAAACAAGATTCAATTATATTCCTGTCGACCATGGACTTGCTTGATACTACTTTCTCAACTTTTTGAAAATCAATTGGATGGTTAAAATCTCTTACATGAATAAATAGAGCATTGGAATCTTGTCCAGTTCTAATGCTATATTTATGTTGTTTTAATCTTAGTTCGAGATTTTTACCAGTTTGACCGTAATAAACTTTATCGCAAATTTTACAAGGAATCTTATAGACACATCCATCAGCATTTTGGGGGGAATTCTTTATCAAAAGTTTTTTCACTGTATCAAGATTTTTGAATACAACTTTAATATTAAAAGTCTTAAGAAGAGAAAGTAGTATCAAGCAAGTCCATGGTCGACAGGAATATAATTGAATCTTGTTTCATAAAAAGCAGTTTTGACAATAATATGAATATTTCCTTTGGTTTATATAAATTAGATCCATTTATAATTAATAGAATTTGGGAAGAATTTAATAATACACTGGACAAATAATATTTTTTAAATTTTCTTGGGTAGAATAACTTGGGGGTGAGTTGTGCAAGGGACCTATCCAAGTTGGGTCGCCGCGCGTCACGTGTTTAACCGTTGTGGGATCTGATAGTGAGGTGCTGGCCGGACCCCTTATATAGCTTCCTTGGATGCTTTACTTTCATAGTTCCTTGATAATGTGAGTAGTCACGAAAGCGCTTGGAATTTCTCTATTCTTTCAGAGTGGTTGTTTTGCATATATATATATATATATATATAATATATATATATATATATATATATATATATATATATATATATATATATATATATATATGTCGTGCCGAATATGTAAAACTGGTCAATTAGCAAGAACTCATTTAAAATTAAGTCCTTTCTAAAAAATTTTCTTATACGTTTAAAGATATATTTTTTTCATTAATGTTAATGCAAAAATTTATAATTTTGCAACCAAAAGGAACTTAGAAAACTTACCTAACCTTATTATAACAAGAACAATTTATTTTAGCCTAACCCAACTAAATATATTTTAGATTTGTTTACAATAATTTAATACCAAACAAACACAGTGAAATACATTTTTTTCGTTAGGTTCAGAATGATTTTGGCGAAATTATTGCATACACAAATTTTCACTTGTCCTATATGGCAAGATGAGCGTTGCTATTTAAGCCAAGATCGCAAGTTCTGCCTATTCGGCACGACATATATATATATTTATATATATATATATATATATATATATATATATATATATATATATATATATATATATATATATATATATATATATATATGTGTGTATGTATGTATGTATGTATGTATGTATGTATGTATGTATGTATGTATGTATGTATGTATGTATGTCGTGCAGAATAGGTAAAACTGGTCAATTAGTAAGAACTCGTTTAAATAAAAAAAATCATTAATATAAAAATTAATGATTTTGTACCAAAAGAACCTTATTATAACAAGCCTAATCCAACTAAATATATTTTATGTAAGTATAATAAGCAACAATGAAATATATATATATTTTCTGCATTAAGTTCAGAATGACGCAAACATTTATGGTGATGCACACTAGCGTCACTATCCGTATGGTGAGAAAACACACACCTTGCTTATACTTTGCTCACGTTATCTGCGACACAGTACAATCAAGACACAATCGCCTCCAGGCCATTCAGTCCCTAATTCCGGACGATTAATGACGTCATAGGTCAACAGACGGCGCCATCCACCTTGAATGCCAGGCAATCAATCACTCAGGATAGTCTCTCTTTCCTTTATTTCTCCTCCCAATCCTTGCCTTCCTACATCTCCCCAAGCCCCCACCCATCCTCATCTCCTTCACCATCTCCCGTTTCTCCTACTACTAGTTCCATGTTTCTTCTATTATTTCTCCCCACCAATAGTGCTCCAAGGGCAATGGACCCATTCACCCTTTACCCTGTTTCGCTACACCCCTAGAGGAGCCATTTTATTATCTTCTGATTCAGCTGCCTTTTATTCCCCTCCTCCCCTCTTTATTAACTTTGAGACCCGTCTCACTTCTTCAACATCCCCCTGGACCTTCCCCGACACTACCTTCACCTCTCCTAGCACTAATCTCCTTTGACTCCCATTTTCCTCTCACTGCAAGGCTCGCCCAAAAACATCGCCACCACCATCCCGGACACTCAAAAAACTTCAGTTCTATACACAGATAATCTCGGAATCTAAAACAAAGCAGGTGAATGAATAGAAAAATACAGTCAGGCATAGCGAGAGTTGCCATGCAATTAACGAAATACAGCCAGACATAATAGTGACAGAACAAGCAATTAACGAAATACAGCCAGACATAATAGTGACAGAACAAGCAATTAACGAAATACAGCCAGACATAACAGTGACAGAACAAGCAATTAACGAAATACAGCCAGACATAACAGTGACAGAACAAGCAATTAACGAAATACAGCCAGACATAACAGTGACAGAACAAGCAATTAACGAAATACAGCCAGACATAACAGTGACAGAACAAGCAATTAACGAAATACAGCCAGACATAACAGTGACAGAACAAGCAATTAACGAAATACAGCCAGACATAACAGTGACAGAACAAGCAATTAACGAAATACAGCCAGACATAACAGTGACAGAACAAGCAATTAACGAAATACAGCCAGACATAATAGTGACAGAACAAGCAACTGATGAAATACAGCCAGACATAATAGTGACAGAACAAGCAATTAACGAAATACAGCCAGACATAACAGTAGCAGAACAAGCAATTAACGAAATACAGCCAGACATAATAGTGACAGAACAAGCAATTAACGAAATACAGCCAGACATAATAGTGACAGAACAAGCAATTAACGAAATACAGCCAGACATAACAGTGACAGAACAAGCAATTAACGAAATACAGCCAGACATAATAGTGACAGAACAAGCAACTGATGAAATACAGCCAGACATAATAGTGACAGAACAAGCAATTAACGAAATACAGCCAGACATAATAGTGACAGAACAAGCAATTAATGAAATACAGCCAGATATAAGTGACAGAACAAGCAATTAACGAAATACAGCCAGACATATTCGTGACAGAACAAACGTAATTAACGAAATATAGCCAGGCACATATTAACGAAATACAGCCAGACATGTTAGTGACAACGGGAACATAAGGTTACAACGCATCCCGTCGAATACCACAAGTGAGAGTCAAGCAGAACTGAAAGTTCCTGTTGTTTTAAACACAAATACTACACAGTTACATGATAAGAGAACAACCACATCTTCTTTGATGGGTTTCGTGATTTTTTCTACTCCCAGAGCCTGGCCATGGGCCAGGCTTGTCTGGTGCTTGCCTAGTCAACCAGTCTGTTGCTGCTGGCGGCCTAATAGCCCACATATCCATCACAGTTTTCTTGATGTGGTACTCGGTGGAGGTACTTGCTCAGTTTCCCCTTAAGGACTTGTACATTTGCTACGGCAGTGTTTCTGATATCGTTTGTAAAGCAGTTAAAGAAATCTGGGACCGAGTATGTTAATACAATGTTGTCATATTGTGTCCACGGCGCTTGATATTTTCTCCCATATCTCCCACTCTGGTATCTTATGGCAGTGTGCAGATTTGGGACCAGGTCCTTAGTATATATTATCATCATACACCTCTCTCTCCTCCTCTCCACCGAATACATATTTAGGACTTAAGAGGCATTCCCAGAATTTTAAATGTTTTATTGTCTATATCCAAGCCTTCAGTTCCACCTCTGATATCATCGATGCCCTCAATGGGACCGTCAACACTGAACAATACTCTGAACGAGTTTCCCTTTGTTTTGAAAGTTCTCGGTATAAACGTTGTCACTTTCCAGGCTGTCGTAATATTTGATTTATTGTGTTCTTCGAAAGAAAGGTCAGTTGACGTAATTCCCAGCAGGTCTTCCATGTTAGAACAAAACTACTGCACAATCACACTACATAAACTCAACCAAACACTTACGAGAGAAGCTAAAGGTAAGCAGGAGACAGAGAGTCTTGGCTCCCCCAGCAGCAGCCAAGGTGTCCTGGCTCCCCCCAGCAGCAACCAGGGTGTCTTGGCTCCCACAGCAGCAGCCAGGGTGTCTTGGCTCCCCCAGCAGCAACCAGGGTGTCTTGGCTCCCCCAGCAGCAACCAGGGTGTCTTGGCTCCCCCAGCAGCAGCCAGGGTGCCTTGGCTCCCCCAGCAGCAGTCAGTGTCTTGGCTCCCCCCAGCAGCAGCCAGGATGTCTTGGCTCCCCCCAGCAGCAGCCAGGATGTCTTGGCTCCCCCCAGCAGCAACCAGGGTGTCTTGGCTCCCCCAGCAGCAGCCAGATTGTCTTGGCTCCCCCCAGCAGCACCCAGGGTGTCTTGGCTCCCCCCAGCAGCAGCCAGGGTGTCTTGCCTTCTCCAGCAGCAGCCAGAATGTCTTGGCCCCCCAGCGGCAGCCAGGGTGTCTTGGCTCCCCCAGCGGCAGCCAGGGTGTCTTGGCTCCCCAAGCAGCAGACTTACACAGTTCTGCGCTTATCCCGCCTCGCAATCCGATTAGGTTATATCCATATGATTCTTGGGTTCCTTCCTGCCGCTACTTCCCACACTCCCTAGCACCACCACCACCACCATCGTCGCAATCCCTACCACCACAACCACTGTCTCCACTACTATCACCAACACCATCTTCACCACCTCAGAACTGTGTACAGAGAACCTTCAATACGAGTAGAATTTCAATCACCTAAAGTACTCTGCCTGAAGTCTCTGGAATTCTACTCCCTGGAGCGCAGGAGAGAACGATACATCATGATTCACTTATGTAATATTCTGGAGGGATAGGTCCCAAATATGCAAACTGAAATCACTCCCTATGAGAGCAAGAAGTTCGGCAGAGTGTGCAAAATTACTTTAATGGAAAACAAACCTGAAATGAATACACTGAGAGATAAGTCAATAAGTGTAAATGGACCACGACTTTTCAACATCCTCCTTTCTTAAATGGTAGCACATAGCAGTACTTGACAGTACATGGTAGTACATGAGAGAACATAGTATTTGAGAGCATGTAAACTAAGAACATTTGGTATACAGATATCATCTGCTGAGAAAACTCAATAGTTGTCTCTGGTAAAGTTGCAGATCCAATCAGGATAGATGAGGTCAAGATAACAGCAGGAGAGTGTCGGAGAGAGTGACGGAGAATGCTGCAGAGTGGAGAAGAGTGCTGAAGTGTTGGAGTGAGTGGTGAAGAGAATAATTAAGTGCTGGGGAATGGAGAGAGTGGCGAATCGTGGTTGAAGAGAGTGGTGGAGTGTGTTGGAAAATGGTGGAGGGAGAGACTGGTAAGAAAAAAAATGGTAAACAGGGAAAGGCAACAGGTGGTAGAGTGCAGATACACGACAACAGAGCACAACAAAACTGTTTCTCACAGACCAGGATCGAACCTTCAACAGGACACAATACAACCAGTGCTGGAGAGAACAGCACCATATTACGAGATAGAACAGTGCTAGAGATTCTAACAAAACCCACTGATCTAAATATCCAAAGGAACAGTAACAAAATTAACTATGTTAGTCGAGCCCAAATAAGTAAAACTTGCTAATTTGGCTTAAATAGCTACGCTCTTCTTGCCGAATAAGGCAAGCGAAAATTTGTGTAGGCAATAATTTTGCAAACATCAGGGGATGAAATGAAAAGCTGAAAGCCACCTGCCTGAAGGCTGGCTACCATGAATAAAACGCCTGGCATTTGTTCGACGCCAAAGTATTGGACCAGTTTGGTACGGTGGTAGAACACTGAGTACCTTGTTCCAAGGTTCGTAGGTTCGTGTCTTCCACTGTCTTTGGTTAAATTTTTTTTAAATTCTAGCTGGCCCATGGCTGGGCTGCAGGAGTAGACTCGAAACTCATCAAAGGTAGCTTGTGTAAATATTGCCAAGTAGTCATAATGGCATAATTTTTCAATTTAGATTTCTAAGACTATTTGACATTTGTAATTTTAATTTTGGAGGATAAATATTTTTATACCTATAAATTTATTGTAATATATATTTGTTTCCCTAGATATTCGAGAACAAAATGAGCTGTAATATTATGAGACGGGCAGCGCTAGTAGTAGATGATCATTTGTATGTACAAAAACATAAGTACTTAGCAACTTTTAACAGGTAATGAAGTTTGGGTATTTTATAATTTTTAATTTAAAATCTTAGGAACTAATTTAGGCTGGAGCAATAAATTTAATTTTCTTTCCATGATGAACCTGAACTCTGTTCACTTAAAGGTGAATTTATTGAACTTAAATATATATATGTAAAATGCTTAATATGATTAATATAATACTGACCTCATTCCAAATAATTTATGAGAGTACAAAGTTTATTTGAAAAGTACTCTGGCATTAAGTTTATTCTGGTAGCGAGAGTAAGTTTCGTTGCTCGTCAGTTCGTGATTGTGTTTGAGAAGTTCGACTTAAGTCGGATCTTTTAACTGTTGGAACCTTCAAGGGAATTACTTAAAAATTTTCACTGGTAATGATTCAGTTGCAGGACAGTAGAAGTTGTACTGCTAGGATGTTGTTCATGTTTTCAACTAAAGTAATTACTACGATCTGAATGTCAACAACAGTGTGTCGGTATTTTACCTGAATTATTTATAATTTCATTGCTTTTGTATTTTTTCAGTTGAAAATTGTTCAGAGAACATTTACTGGTTTTAAACTTCAGGATTTTTTTTTTTTTACTTTTGAGCACATGTAAAGTCGAGGGTTTATGTTGTATAAAAAATGGTAAACCCATCCAGGGGTTCACATGAAATGGATAAGAATTAGTTTTATAAAGCTTTCCTGTTCTTTGGGAAGACTGGATAAGATTTATAACCAAATATTTTGGTATTACACAGCATTAAGAATCCTTGTTAAATAGTGGGAGAAAATACTCGACTCAGTTTAAACTTTCTCATTACATGTAACAATTTTTACTGGGAATATATTTTCATTTCATGGCATCAACTTCTAAGGTTGAACATTCATCAGCCACATAGCAATAAATGCACCTTGTCTAATTACATTTGTGTATACTAGATCAGTAGTCCCCAGACTTTTAGTATAAAAAAGCCAATTTGAGAAGCTAGATTTAAAGTAGAACCACATTTTGTAATAATAACAGGGATATCTTGCTACTCCTACTAACACTTTGGTCACACTTCACAGACACGCACATGCATATATATATATACATACATCTAGGTTTTTCTCCTTTTTCTAAATAGCTCTTGTTCTTTTTTATTTCTTCTATTGTCCATGGGGAAGTGGAAAAGAATCTTTCCTCCGTAAGCCATGCGTGTCGTATGAGGCGACTAAAATGCCGGGAGCAATGGGCTAGTAACCCCTTCTCCTGTATACAATTACTAAAAAAGAGAAGAAGAAAAACTTTATAAAACTGGGTTGCTTAAATGTGCGTGGATGTAGTGCGGATGACAAGAAACAGATGATTGCTGATGTTATGAATGAAAAGAAGTTGGATGTCCTGGCCCTAAGCGAAACAAAGCTGAAGGGGGTAGGAGAGTTTCAGTGGGGGAAATAAATGGGATTTAAAACTGGAGTATCTGAGAGAGTTTAGAGCAAAGGAAGGGGTAGCAGTAATGTTAAATGATCAGTTATGGAAGGAGAAAAGAGAATATGAATGTGTAAATTCAAGAATTATGTGGATTAAAGTAAAGGTTGGATGCGAGAAGTGGGTCATAATAAGCGTGTATGCACCTGGAGAAGAGAGGAATGCAGAGGAGAGAGAGAGATTTTGGGAGATGTTAAGTGAATGTATAGGAGCCTTTGAACCAAGTGAGAGAGTAATTGTGGTAGGGGACTTGAATGCTAAAGTAGGAGAAACTTTTAGAGAGGGTGTGGTAGGTAAGTTTGGGGTGCCAGGTGTAAATGATAATGGGAGCCCTTTGATTGAACTTTGTATAGAAAGGGGTTTAGTTATAGGTAATACATATTTTAAGAAAAAGAGGATAAATAAGTATACACGATATGATGTAGGGCGAAATGACAGTAGTTTGTTGGATTATGTATTGGTAGATAAAAGACTGTTGAGTAGACTTCAGGATGTACATGTTTATAGAGGGGCCACAGATATATCAGATCACTTTCTAGTTGTAGCTACACTGAGAGTAAAAGGTAGATGGGATACAAGGAGAATAGAAGCATCAGGGAAGAGAGAGGTGAAGGTTTATAAACTAAAAGAGGAGGCAGTTAGGGTAAGATATAAACAGCTATTGGAGGATAGATGGGCTAATGAGAGCATAGGCAATGGGGTCGAAGAGGTAAGGGGTAGGTTTAAAAATGTAGTGTTAGAGTGTTCAGCAGAAGTTTGTGGTTACAGGAAAGTGGGTGCAGGGGGGAAGAGGAGCGATTGGTGGAATGATGATGTAAAGAGAGTAGTAAGGGAGAAAAAGTTAGCATATGAGAATTTTTTACAAAGTAAAAGTGATGCAAGGAGGGAAGAGTATATGGAGAAAAAGAGAGAGGTTAAGAGAGTGGTGAAGCAATGTAAAAAGAGAGCAAATGAGAGAGTGGGTGAGATGTTTCAACAAATTTTGTTGAAAATAAGAAAAAGTTTTGGAGTGAGATTAACAAGTTAAGAAAGCCTAGAGAACAAATGGATTTGTCAGTTAAAAATAGGAGAGGAGAGTTATTAAATGGAGAGTTAGAGTATTGGGAAGATGGAAGGAATATTTTGAGGAATTGTTAAATGTTGATGAAGATAGGGAAGCTGTGATTTCGTGTATAGGCAAGGAGGAATAACATCTTGTAGGAGTGAGGAAGAGCCAGTTGTGAGTGTGGGGGAAGTTCGTGAGGCAGTAGGTAAAATGAAAGGGGGTAAGGCAGCCGGGATTGATGGGATAAAGATAGAAATGTTAAAAGCAGGTGGGGATATAGTTTTGGAGTGGTTGGTGCAATTGTTTAAAAAAATGTATGGAAGAGGGTAAGGTACCTAGGGATTGGCAGAGGAGCATGCATAGTTCCTTTGTATAAAGGCAAAGGGATAAAAGAGAGTGCAAAAATTATAGGGGGATAAGTCTGTTGAGTGTACCTGGTAAAGTGTATGGTAGAGTTATAATTGAAAGAATTAAGAGTAAGACGGAGAATAGGATAGCAATGAACAAGGAGGCTTTTAGGAAAGGTAGGGGGTGTGTGGACCAGGTGTTTACAGTGAAACATAAAGTGAACATATTTAGATAAGGCTAAAGAGGTCTTTGTGGCATTTAGGATTTGGAAAAGGCGTATGACAGGGAGATAGGGGGGCAATGTGGCAGATGTTGCAAGTGTATGGTGTAGGAGGTGGGTTACTGAAAGCAGTGAAGAGTTTTACGAGGATAGTGAGGCACAAGTTAGAGTATGTAGGAAAGAGGGAAATTTTTCCCAGTAAAAGTAGGCCTTAGACAAGGATGTGTGATGTCACCGTGGTTGTTTAATATATTTATAGATGGGGTTGTAAGAGAAGTAAATGCGAGGGTCTTGGCAAGAGGCGTGGAGTTAAAAGATAAAGAATCACACACAAAGTGGGAGTTGTCACAGCTGCTCTTTGCTGATGACACTGTGCTCTTGGGAGATTCTGAAGAGAAGTTGCAGAGATTGGTGGGTGAATTTGGTAGGGTGTGCAAAAGAAGAAAATTAAAGGTGAATACAGGAAAGAGTAAGGTTTTTGAGGATAACAAAAAGATTAGGTGATGAAAGATTGAATATCAGATTGGAGGGAGAGAGTATGGAGGAGGTGAACGTATTCAGATATTTGGGAGTGGACGTGTCAGCGGATGGGTCTATGAAAGATGAGGTGAATCATAGAATTGATGAGGGAAAAAGAGTGAGTGGTGCACTTAGGAGTCTGTGGAGACAAAGAACTTTGTCCTTGGAGGCAAAGAGGGGAATGTATGAGAGTATAGTTTTACCAACGCTCTTATATGGGTGTGAAGCGTGGGTGATGAATGTTGCAGCGAGGAGAAGGCTGGAGGCAGTGGAGATGTCATGTCTGAGGGCAATGTGTGGTGTGAATATAATGCAGAGAATTCGTAGTTTGGAAGTTAGGGGAGAGTGCGGGATTACCAAAACTGTTGTCCAGAGGGCTGAGGAAGGGTTGTTGAGGTGGTTCGGACATGTAGAGAGAATGGAGCGAAACAGAATGACTTCAAGAGTGTATCAGTCTGTAGTGGAAGGAAGGCGGGGTAGGGGTCGGCCTAGGAAGGGTTGGAGGGAGGGGTAAAGGAGGTTTTGTGTGCGAGGGGCTTGGACTTCCAGCAGGCATGCTTGAGCGTGTTTGATAGGAGTGAATGGAGACAAATGGTTTTTAATACTTGACGTGCTGTTGGAGTGTGAGCAAAGTAACATTTATGAAGGGATTCAGGAAACCGGCAGGCCGGACTTGAGTCCTGGAGATGGGAAGTACAGTGCCTGCACTCTGAAGGAGGGGTTTAATGTTGCAGTTTAAAAAACTGTAGTGTAAAGGACCCTTCTGGCAAGACAGTGATGGAGTGAATGATGGTGAAAGTTTTTCTTTTTCGGGCCACCCTGCCTTGGTGGGAATCGGCCGGTGTGATAATAAAAAAATAAAAAATAAATATATATATATATATATATATATATATATATATATATATATATATATAATATATATATATATATATATATATATATATATATATAACAAGTCGGGCCGTCTCCCACCGAGGCAGGGTGACCCAAAAAGAAAAATATTCCCCAAAAAGAAACTACTTTCATCATCATTCAACACTTTCACCTCACTCACACATAATCACTATTTTTGCAGAGGTGCTCAGAATACAACAGTTTAGAGGTATATACGTATAAAGATACACAACATATCCCTCCAAACTGCCAATATCCCGAACCCCTCCTTTAGAGTGCAGGCATTGTACTTCCCATTTCCAGGACTCAAGTCCGGCTATATAAAAATAACCGGTTTCCCTGAATGCCTTCACTAAATATTACCCTGCTCACACTCCAACAGATCGTCAGGTCCCAAATACCATTCATCTCCATTCACTCCTACCGAACACGCTCATGCACGCCTGCTTGAAGTCCAAGCCCCTCGCCCACAAAACCTCCCTTACCCCTACCTTCCAACCTTTTCGAGGACGACCCCCACTCCGCCTTCCTTCCCCTACAGATTTAAACGCTCTCCATGTCATTCTACTTTGGTCCATACTCTCTAAATGACCAAACCACCTCAACAACCCATCTTCAGCCCTCTGACTAATACTTTTATTAACTCCACCCCTTCTCCTAGTTTCCACACTCCGAATTTTCTGCATAATATTTACACCACACATCGCCCTTAGACAGGACATCTCCACTGCCTCCAACCACCTCCTCGCTGCTGCATTTACAACCCAAGCTTCACACCCATATGAGAGTGTTGGTACTACTATACTTTAATACATTCCCTTCTTTGCCTCCACAGATAACATTTTTTGCCTCCACATATACCTCAGCGCACCACTCACCTTTTTTTTCTTCATCATTTCTATGATTAACCTCATCCTTCATATATCCATCCGCCGAGACGTCAACTCAAAAGTATCTGAAAACATTCACTTCTTCCATACTCCTCCTCCCCAATTTGATATCCATTTTTTCTTTATCTAAATAATATATATATATATATATATATATATATATATATATATATAATATATATATATATATATATATATATATATATATACATGAATATATATTAATAACTGAGGATACAAGGTTCATGTACACATAACAGTCGAGGTCAACAAGTCACGAAAAAATATATAAAATACAAAACTAATCAGAAATCACATTGTTAGAAAGCTTTTTATAAACGCAAGGTCAGGGGTCAAAAGGTCATCAATCGGTGTTTATAAGAAGAGGTCATAGGTTATCTGAAGTCGCAGGCAACAAAAAATATTTCAACGACACAAAGGCGAACACTTCACGTAGGAGTGAGCGTGGCTGACGTGTCAATATTTCTTGCTGTCAGACATCTGGACAATAACACAGCTCACTAGCATTGATTCTATCAACAACTACCACTTTTCATAGACACACTAATACCACTATTCTAACATTAATTGACACAATAAGAGATGCCTAACCAGTGATGATACTCTTCAAGTCGCTTGTACACTAGACGGGTATATCACTGTACACTAACACCCACATTTAAAAAGTAAGCGAAATTGCAGATCTGGAGGATAAACTGCGATTTTTCACTGCCTGTATAACTTCAAACATCTAAATAATTGGGAATTCCTAAAGTCTTTCAGAATTTGCTCCCGGAATGCTAGCGAGGAAAAAGTAAAATAGTGTATAACAAGATTACAATGGTAGCATTAGATTTCAATAGAGATACAGATGGCACAGAGTGTCTAAAAAAAATCAGGGATGCAAGGAATACACTGAGAGTACAGTAAGTGTAAAGGGAACAAGACTTTCCAACCCACTCCTGTCATGTGTAAGGGGAATATTAGTAACAGATCATTGTGTTTTAGGAAGACAGACATTGCCAACCAGTATATAGTATGTTAGGCAGATACTTGGTGCAGAATAAACCTTTCATAGAAACAACGTTACTCTCTGGGTAGTCTGCGTCACGGAACGAGTAATGCAGCAGGATACTGTAAGAAGGTAAGTGGGGATATGTTATCTCATTATACAGGTTGTGAGAAAGCGTCGTCGTGACCTGTTGAGCT
This sequence comes from Cherax quadricarinatus, assembly GCF_026875155.1. Lineage (NCBI taxonomy): Eukaryota > Metazoa > Arthropoda > Malacostraca > Decapoda > Parastacidae > Cherax > Cherax quadricarinatus. Next base: position 26,775,523 of record NC_069430.1, on the reverse strand, counting down.
TTCCTTGGCGAGGTAAGCTACACCGTCACTTGAGATCACAGCCACTGATGATGCCTGACTTGCTTCACCACTTTCCCACTTATCTATCTGTGATATACCTGAGACAGATTTCGAGTTTTTTTCCTAAACCCACAACACGTCCTGGGGCCAGACAATTCTGTTGATTGCTTGATCAATCATGTTTTTGCTGATGGTGGCCTGCTGACTTGCAGTCTGGTTAATCTGGAACTTGGTGGAAGTAGAGTAATGAAGCTTCTACGTTCATTTCTGCTGTACTTCTGATAACTGCTGGTAGTACGTTGAATAGTAGAGACCCATGGATGTTGATATAGAGTTCTCTTATTATGCCTGTAGCGCTCCTGCTTGTAACACAATACACTATACTCCGTTGCATTACTTTTTCTCTGACTTCATGAAGCTTTACCCAAAGAAAAACGCCGCTGATAATAAAAGTTAATTCTGCACCAAAAAGCTTAATACCTGATCCGTAGCTCTCTGTAAGACGGGACTTTATGAATTCCTCAAGTCAGATCCTCATCAACTAGACAGTGTTATGCACGCTGGACTGTGTACTATTAGCACCAACAGCCTGAGCGATCAGGTCATCAGCATGGACGCCTGGTCAAAGACCAGGCTGTAGTAGGTTGGTAGACAGCAACCACCCAGGGAAGTACTACCGTCCTGCCAGATGACTGTGAAACAAAAACCTGTAACTGTTTTGCATGATGGTAGGATTGCTGGTTTCTTTTTCTGTCTCATAAACACGCTAAGATAACAGGGATATCTTGCTACTCCTACTTACACTTTGGTCACACTTCACAGACACGCACATGCATATATATATATACATACATCTAGGTTTTTCTCCTTTTTCTAAATAGCTCTTGTTCTTTTTTATTTCTTCTATTGTCCATGGGGAAGTGGAAAAGAATCTTTCCTCCGTAAGCCATGCGTGTCGTATGAGGCGACTAAAATGCCGGGAGCAATGGGCTAGTAACCCCTTCTCCTGTATACAATTACTAAAAAAGAGAAGAAGAAAAACTTTATAAAACTGGGTTGCTTAAATGTGCGTGGATGTAGTGCGGATGACAAGAAACAGATGATTGCTGATGTTATGAATGAAAAGAAGTTGGATGTCCTGGCCCTAAGCGAAACAAAGCTGAAGGGGGTAGGAGAGTTTCAGTGGGGGGAAATAAATGGGATTAAATCTGGAGTATCTGAGAGAGTTAGAGCAAAGGAAGGGGTAGCAGTAATGTTAAATGATCAGTTATGGAAGGAGAAAAGAGAATATGAATGTGTAAATTCAAGAATTATGTGGATTAAAGTAAAGGTTGGATGCGAGAAGTGGGTCATAATAAGCGTGTATGCACCTGGAGAAGAGGGAATGCAGAGGAGAGAGAGAGATTTTGGGAGATGTTAAGTGAATGTATAGGAGCCTTTGAACCAAGTGAGAGAGTAATTGTGGTAGGGGACTTGAATGCTAAAGTAGGAGAAACTTTTAGAGAGGGTGTGGTAGGTAAGTTTGGGGTGCCAGGTGTAAATGATAATGGGAGCCCTTTGATTGAACTTTGTATAGAAAGGGGTTTAGTTATAGGTAATACATATTTTAAGAAAAGAGGATAAATAAGTATACACGATATGATGTAGGGCGAAATGACAGTAGTTTGTTGGATTATGTATTGGTAGATAAAAGACTGTTGAGTAGACTTCAGGATGTACATGTTTATAGAGGGGCCACAGATATATCAGATCACTTTCTAGTTGTAGCTACACTGAGAGTAAAAGGTAGATGGGATACAAGGAGAATAGAAGCATCAGGGAAGAGAGAGGTGAAGGTTTATAAACTAAAAGAGGAGGCAGTTAGGGTAAGATATAAACAGCTATTGGAGGATAGATGGGCTAATGAGAGCATAGGCAATGGGGTCGAAGAGGTATGGGGTAGGTTTAAAAATGTAGTGTTAGAGTGTTCAGCAGAAGTTTGTGGTTACAGGAAAGTGGGTGCAGGAGGGAAGAGGAGCGATTGGTGGAATGATGGTGTAAAGAGAGTAGTAAGGGAGAAAAAGTTAGCATATGAGAAGTTTTTACAAAGTAGAAGTGATGCAAGGAGGGAAGAGTATATGGAGAAAAAGAGAGAAGTTAAGAGAGTGGTGAAGCAATGTAAAAAGAGAGCAAATGAGAGAGTGGGTGAGATGTTATCAACAAATTTGTTGAAAATAAGAAAAAGTTTTGGAGTGAGATTAACAAGTTAAGAAAGCCTAGAGAACAAATGGATTTGTCAGTTAAAAATAGGAGAGGAGAGTTATTAAATGGAGAGGTAGAGGTATTGGGAAGATGGAAGGAATATTTTGAGGAATTGTTAAATGTTGATGAAGATAGGGAAGCTGTGATTTCGTGTATAGGGCAAGGAGGAATAACATCTTGTAGGAGTGAGGAAGAGCCAGTTGTGAGTGTGGGGGAAGTTCGTGAGGCAGTAGGTAAAATGAAAGGGGGTAAGGCAGCCGGGATTGATGGGATAAAGATAGAAATGTTAAAAGCAGGTGGGGATATAGTTTTGGAGTGGTTGGTGCAATTATTTAATAAATGTATGGAAGAGGGTAAGGTACCTAGGGATTGGCAGAGAGCATGCATAGTTCCTTTGTATAAAGGCAAAGGGGATAAAAGAGAGTGCAAAAATTATAGGGGGATAAGTCTGTTGAGTGTACCTGGTAAAGTGTATGGTAGAGTTATAATTGAAAGAATTAAGAGTAAGACGGAGAATAGGATAGCAGATGAACAAGGAGGCTTTAGGAAAGGTAGGGGGTGTGTGGACCAGGTGTTTACAGTGAAACATATAAGTGAACAGTATTTAGATAAGGCTAAAGAGGTCTTTGTGGCATTTATGGATTTGGAAAAGGCGTATGACAGGGTGGATAGGGGGCAATGTGGCAGATGTTGCAAGTGTATGGTGTAGGAGGTAGGTTACTGAAAGCAGTGAAGAGTTTTTACGAGATAGTGAGGCTCAAGTTAGAGTATGTAGGAAAGAGGGAAATTTTTTCCCAGTAAAAGTAGGCCTTAGACAAGGATGTGTGATGTCACCGTGGTTGTTTAATATATTTATAGATGGGGTTGTAAGAGAAGTAAATGCGAGGGTCTTGGCAAGAGGCGTGGAGTTAAAAGATAAAGAATCACACACAAAGTGGGAGTTGTCACAGCTGCTCTTTGCCGATGACACTGTGCTCTTGGGAGATTCTGAAGAGAAGTTGCAGAGATTGGTGGATGAATTTGGTAGGGTGTGCAAAAGAAGAAAATTAAAGGTGAATACAGGAAAGAGTAAGGTTATGAGGATAACAAAAAGATTAGGTGATGAAAGATTGAATATCAGATTGGAGGGAGAGAGTATGGAGGAGGTGAACGTATTCAGATATTTGGGAGTGGACGTGTCATCGGATGGGTCTATGAAAGATGAGGTGAATCATAGAATTGATGAGGGAAAAAGAGTGAGTGGTGCACTTAGGAGTCTGTGGAGACAAAGAACTTTGTCCTTGGAGGCAAAGAGGGGAATGTATGAGAGTATAGTTTTACCAACGCTCTTATATGGGTGTGAAGCGTGGGTGATGAATGTTGCAGCGAGGAGAAGGCTGGAGGCAGTGGAGATGTCATGTCTGAGGGCAATGTGTGGTGTGAATATAATGCAGAGAATTCGTAGTTTGGAAATTAGGAGGGGGTGGGGGATTCCCAAAACTGTTGCCCAAAGGGGGCTGAGGAAGGGTTTTTGGGGGGTTCGGACATGTAGGGGAAATGGGCGAAACAGAATGTTCAAGGTGTATCGTCTGTATGGAAGGAAGGGGGGGTAGGGGTCCCCCTGGAAGGGGGGAGGGAGGGGTAAAGGGGGTTTTTTGTGTGCGGGGGCTTGGACTTCCGCGGGCTGCGGAGCGGTTTGATAGGAGTGAATGGAGACAAATTTTTTTTAATATTGAGTTTTTTTGGATGGAGAAAAGTAACTTTTATAAAGGGGTTTTGGGAAACCGCAGGGGGGCTTAGTCCGGAGAGGGAAGTACAGTGCCTGCACTCTAAAGGGGGGGTGTTAATGTTGCATTTTTAAAAACTTATGTAAAGCACCCTTCTGGCAAGACAGTGTGGGGGAAAAAATGGTGAAAGTTTTTCTTTTTTTGGGCCCCCCTGCCTTTTTTGGGAAACGGCCGGGGGATAATAAAAAAAAAATATATAATAATAAAAATTTTTTAAAAAATTTTATAATATATATAAAAAATATATATATAAATATAAAAAATTTTATTATATATATATATATATATATATATATATTATATAAAATTAAAAATTAAAAAAAACCCACACACACCACACACACAGATAATGTGTATGAACTTCCTTCTAAACCAAAAATGTTATAGAACACTGCGTACTGGGCAAAGAGTCTAGTCAGGGAAAAGGCATCACACATGTTACCAGTAATAGGATTAGAAACCATTCCCAGACCAGTTATTCTCAAATTCACTGTAGTGAACACTCCGTGAACGATGTATAGATCATCTTGAGCGTGAGGTGTAAGTATCGCAGGCTACATGTTGTGTTTTGTTGCATTATGAAACACAGTGAAGCAATACAGGTTACACATTGTGTTGTCTGTGTAACAGTGAAGTGTTTCCGCTTACACGTCGTGTTGTGTGTGAATAAAAGTGTTTCTGGCTACACGATGTGCTGAGTGTGAAATATTTTCTTTCTCGCTAGCATCATGCACATATTTGTAAACGCTAATCTTACATAATGAAGCCTTGCTTGCTCTGTATAATGTTGCAGGACTTGGGTGGATTAAGGTCCTTTATTAAGCCACACAGTTAGACTTTATTGAAAAGCTACAGTGAAGAGCTAGATGGCATGAATTTCCTTGAAATAAACCATTGGTTCGGACCGATGACTGAGCAAGTGTTCCCCTTTCTTCACCACAAGATAGAGACGGTTACAATGGTGATGGAGTAAGCGTTTCCTCTCTTCACCGCAAGATAGGTACGGTTACCATGGTGATGGAGTAAGCGTTTCCTCTCTTCACCGCAAGAGAGAGACGGTTACCATGGTTATGGATTAAGTGTTCCCTCTCTTCACCGCAAGAAAAGACGGTTACCATGGTGATGGATTAAGCGTTCCCTCACTTCACCGCAAGAGAGGGACGGTTACCATGGTGATGGAGTAAGCGTTCCTTCTCTTCACCGTAAGAGAGGGACGGTTACCATGGTGACGGAGTAAACGTTCCCTCTCTTCACCGCAAGAAAAGACGGTTACCATGGTGATGGATTAAGCGTTCCTTCTCTTCACCGTAAGAGAGGGACGGTCACCATGGTTGGTTACCAGGAAAAAATAAAGCAAGTTAGGTTGTTCAAAAAGGTGAATAAACTGAATTGAACTGAAGAAGGTGTCGATAACTACCTATAAAAGGAAAGAACAGAAATTTCAAGAGATAACATCTACCAAACATATACGAATGTTTGTTTTAGAATATAATGTGATGCTGGAGTGTAAGTATGGTTATTTATATCGAATCGTTTCAAGAAACCCGCAAGACGAGCGAGAGTTCTGGTGGCTGAAGCTCGGTGGGTTGTTTGGAGAACAGATGGGACATCCAAGAGCACCACCATTCAAAAGTGAGGTAATTTGGGTCTTTGAAGAAGAAAGAGGCAGCCAGAAACGGCAAGTAGTTAGCCCACCTCAGAACTCACACTAAAGAGATGTAGATCCTTATTACCATATATACTTAGATACCAGGTATATACACCTAGATACCAGGTATATATACCTAGATACCAAGTATATACACCTAGATACCAAGTATATACACTTAAATACCAGGTATATACACCTAGATACCAGGTATATATCCCTAGATACCAAGTATATACACCTAGATACCAGGTATGTATACCTAGATACCAAGTATATACACTTAAATACCAGGTATATACACCTAGATAACAGGTATATATCCCTAGATACCAAGTATATATACCTAGAAACCAGGTGTATACACCTAGATACCAGGTATATATACCTAGATACCAAGTATATACACCTAGATACCACGTATATGCACCTGGATACCGGGTATATACACTTAGATACCAGGCATATATACCTAGAAACCTGGTGTATACACCTAGATGCTCGGCATATATGTTATAAAAATTAAGATTACATAATCACCTGTGTTTTGATAGACCTTGGGAAACTTTCCAGTTTTCTTTTTCTATGCTGGCAGCCCGGGCCTGGGCCAGGCTTGTCTGGTGCTTGCCTGACTAACCAGGCTGTCGCTGCTGGCGGCCCGCTGTGCCCACGTATCTATCACATGGGTTTCGAGGTATGACAGAAGTATGATAAAGCTCCATGAGCTTTCTCATACCTCTTCTGTGTGTGTGTGTGTGTGTGTGTGTGTGTGTGTGTGTGTGTGTGTGTGTGTGTGTGTGTGTGTGTGTGTGTGTGTGTGTGTGTGTGTGTGTGTAGGTGTGCGCGCGCGCGTCAACTCTACGAAATACGTACAACAAGGAATCTCGTAAACAAGATGGACAACACCTTGTAACATCATCACATAGATTAAAACAATAAAAAGAACCATAAATATTGTCTTACTGTGTCACGGCCTGTGAAGTGATGCTTAAGTGTGGACCAGTGTGTTAGTGATGATCTCGGTCAAGCGACCGAAAACCCCACCGTGAGGTTCATCATCCGACCCGAGGGGGGTTCATCATCCGACTCAAGGGAATTCATCATACAACCCTAGCGGGTCCATCATATAATCCGAGTAGGGAGAACATTTTCCTCACTTCTCTCGACAAAAAATACACCAACAATACCCCGCTGAACCTCGATCCATCGTACCTGTGGAAGAAAAAAAAATTAACACCTGTGCTCTTGAAACAACTGCACCCTAAGGCACAACATATGTTACAGTGATGTTAAGAACATAAGGGAAAAAAATACTTTGTAACTGCAGTGGCAGCAGTTACTGCTACTGCGCCAGGGTACCTCAGGTGAAGAGCCGCAAATGTGGCAGGAACGGGCTGTTGAGGCTGTAATGAAAGTATTGCACAAACTGAAGCGAGTGCAACCCAGAGTGCAATGGCACCAACAGGTTGGTAGAGCAGCATTAAGTATGAAAGTTGTGGCATCGCTGACGCCACCAGCGCTGGAGATACTAATAGCAGGAGCACAGCCGCGTCACATACCTTCACAGGTAGTAGGAGCAGCAACCATAGGAACAGCATCCTTAGTATTAAGAACAGCAGCAACAGCTGTACAGATAGCAGTAACAGCAGGAACAGCATTCTTAGATTAACAGAAACAACAGTCGCAGCACAGGTACATTACTTCCAAAGGCAGCAGCAGCAGTAACAGCAGGTACAGCATTCTCAGTATTAACAGCAAGAACAGCAAAATAGCGTTATCTCCGCGGAGGCTGACAACGGAAGTAAGCATCAGCACTTAAGCTACTCGCTTCTTCCCCACACACCTGAGCCCAGTATCACAGCATCGTATTGCTAACCTGGCCGTTGCGGCCAGATCTACACAACCATCACAGCCTGGCTGTTCTGGCACTTGTAGCAGGAAGTGATACGCAGTCCTTTCTAGAGAGAGAGAGAGAGAAAATAATCTTTGTTTTGATTTGGGAAATTCGCAAGAGATCAAAATGAAAAATTTTGATCTCTTGTGAATTCTAGAAATAGGTAAATACTACTATGACAACCATTTCTAAAACCCTAAATGATTTAACAACAAAATATAATAGTTATCTATTTAAAAATTTAAAAAAAAAAAAATTCTTATATTAAAAAAAAAGTTTTAGGGGTTACAAACAAAAGAAACACAAGAGTCCTCAAAAATTTGATGCCGTGTAAGGCAGAAAACTCTTGAATTCGTCGTTAAATACACGTACGTGTTCTCCCCCGCTGCCACATTTCGCACCAAACCTCATATATAGGAAGGGAAATAAAACGAGTAAGATCTTCCAAGAAATACGCAGGAAAATATTTCCGAGAATATTCTCCCCTTAATTACCCTCTGAGACCCGGTATTATTTACATTGGCTTTATAAAGCTCCTGGAGAGCGAAATGTTGCCGTAACGAGTAATTAAGGAATCTTCTTTGCACTGGACTGATAAAGCCACTATCGGGCGAAACGTTACCACAATAATGATACTCAAGTGATGCACATGTGTCTAATTTATCAACTTGTCGGTTCTCAGAACCATTTATCTGCAATTCTGTGTCCCGTGCTGAATCTAAATACGATTTTGATTTACCTGTCATCTTACATGTCCACTAGACGAAAAAAATACATGTCAGAAAATTTAGATTTTTTTTTTTTTTTGGGGGGGGGGCATTCATGGCAGAAAACCTAGAACTGACGCAGTTTGTCACCATAAGTTCAACGAAGATCCATTATCTTTTCACTCTGGTGGTAAACTTTTAAAATACATTACTGGAAGTAATACATTACTGGAAGAACCAACTGAAAGAATGAAAGTAGATCCATAAAAGCACATTTTGGATCAATATTTTCTCCTAAGCCTAGAGTTACCGCTTCTCTGTAGCACTGAACAGCCTGACTGACTCGGCTTAACATCAACGCTAGCAACTACATTATGACTCACGATATCGTAATGACACGATTGCAAACAAACAATACGTACGTGTGGCCTGCAGTAGCAACATAATTAATCAGGCCCTGATCCATCGGGAGGCCTGGTCATGGACCGGGCCGCGGGGGCATTGATCCTCCGAACACCCTCCAGGTACATAGATTACCACGGGCGGGAATCGAACGCATGGCCAGTCGTAAAACTCCACGCCACGAGTTCAATCCCAGCCCGTGGTATGGTTTAACTATATTATTAATCTAATCGGATGAAACAGCAATAGCAGCTGGAGTAGTAGAGGCAGCAACGTAGCTTGCAGCAGCAGTACTAGCTGCAGTATTACCAGCAGCAGCAGTACTAGCTGCAGTATTACCAGCAGCAGCAGCAGTACTAGCTGCAGTATTATCAGCAGCAGCAGTACTAGCTGCAGTATTACCAGCAGCAGCAGTACTAGCTGCAGTATTACCAGCAGCAGCAGTACTAGCTGCAGTATTACCAGCAGCAGCAACAACAATTCTAAACGCAAAGTTAAATAAAAAGAGAGATAACAGCAGCAGTAACAGCTGCAGAAGAATTAACCTAAATTCCAGCTAAAGAAAGGCCAGCAGCAACAGCTGTAGATGCAGCAAATTAAATAATAGCAGAAACAGCAGTTGTAGAAGCAACTAGCTAAGTGCCACCAACAGTAAGACTAACAGCAGCAGCAGTGAGAGATGTAACAACATCATCAGCAGCAGCAGCAATAGACGCAGCAACATCAGCAGCAGCAACATGAAAGTATAACAGCAACAACAGCTTCGGGAACAACAATTTAAGGACCAGAAACAGCAATACTAGAGCAACAACAGCACTAGAGCAACAACAACCGCAGTAGCAACAAAAAAAAATACATGAAACAATATCTGTGCTACTAACATCAGCAAGATATCAAGAGTGTGGGGAAAAAAAGAGAGAAGCAGGATGATCACTATTGCTGTGGCTACCGTAAAATGGCATCCAACACTTGGAACACAGTAAAGGGGAAAGCTTCCAAATGCGGCCAAGGGGAAAAATCACCAGAAATAATAGCTGGCACAAGGGGAGAGTGACGGAGAGGTGCAGGCCTGATAAATATGTAGGAAGGAGGGGATGGAGAGAGGATGCCAAAGCAAAGGTTAATCGAGGCAGAGCTGGATGCCACGAGAGACGAGGGGTAAGGGAAGATGCAAGGGGGAGAAGTAAAGAAAAGACGAAGGGGTGAGGTTAAGAGAAGGGAAAATACAAGGGTAGATATAAGGGAAGATAGAGCAGAGGCTACTACCACTACCACTACTACTACTACTACTACCACTACTACTACTACTACTACTTCCACTACCAGCATTAGCTCTACCACTACTTCTCCCCTTCCTTCTTCCTCTCTTTGTTCCATTCCTGTCCTCCTCCTCCTATATATACTGACTCCCTCACCTTCGTGTGTTAGTGTGACTTGTAAATGGCCCAAAATGGAGCAAAATGTCAGCATAAGCCTCTCTCTCCTATATATGGATTATCTGTGTACAACCCAGAGTAAACATCAACAGGAGTTAAGCCAGCAGTCACACTGCAACAAATAAATGTTACATTCCATTTTCTCCCCTACAACACTCGCTCAATAATACCATCATCATGCAACACACGTGTGTTCGCTAACAGCATAAAATGCTATTGTTCCGGCAGCAGCAAGCTAATCTGACTCTTAAGACCCACCCAACTGTGGTCCCGCTACCTTACTGGGTTAATTTTCCTGCACATCAGTTTCATAACCTTCCTTATAAACTTTCAGACACTATTTTCTTTGTTTTTAGTTAGGTAAATATTATAGTATAAACAATATGCAATATCAATAAGTTGATTGATAAGTTGCATGTTTAACACTTGGGTATCTGTAGTGACGAAACGTTCCGCCAGTTTAGCTCGTTTCATCAGTCAAATACTGAGATGTTAACAATGCTGAAAATAGTGAAAGTGGAGAGGTGATAAGTCCCGAAGATTTAATAAAAGGGGGTCAGTGTCTTAGCAAGATTCTTGGCTAAGAGACCAGCCATCTTCCATCAAGGTTGAGGGACTGACCACCTCAAATTATTACAACTTCTCCTGTTTCTATTACTGCAATAATTTCTGCATTCTACTGCTGAGCAAGGGTAACGCATCGTCAGTATATATACCTAAGTGTTATATAAACCCACGAAAATACATTTAACCCAAAATCAGCAAAGTATTAAAATATAAACATGACTGTACGGTGCTGGTCAAGTATCACTAGGAAACATTTCTTTGACGCAGGTGAGGGACTCGTGATCCAGGGACAAGTTGAGTCCCAGGATACCAGACGATTTCACATATGGCCGCATAATTATTACATTCATAGGAATATCTAAACCCGAAGGGGGGTGATAAAGCACCTGGGAAATAGGACGTATCATCAGAATTGATCCAGGAAAAGGTAGCTCTAATTCTTCCGACCAAAAAAGAGCCCTTCACAACTATCAAAGGTACCACCCTTGAAGGATCAGATAAGGTTAGAGGCCCACCTTGGAAGACGCCACCTAACACGACAGTCTATGTCGTCGATGCGACAGTAACTAATAGTCGGGCCATAGGAGGCAAGATGACTCTTGCCTCTCTCTCTCACACACACACACACCACCCACCTTCCCTCCCGTTCTGTTTTTTGTGTTCCGACATTGTCGTGGGGGAAGATGGCATCAGTAATGATGTCCTGGGACCAGCCTTCCCTAATGTGGTGACGCATAGGATTGGTAACTTTTATTTTAGTGTCAATCCTGATTAGCGTACACGAAAAACTATGCAATACAAGTGGCGATGACAACGATGACAATCTGCTTCAAGTGCCAATATGGCATCCATGTGTGTCAGTACTTGCTAACTTAACTGAGAAGTGAAAGGCTGTGTAAGGCTAGGCTAGGCTTGACTTGATTGGGCCGGGTTAGGCCTGGCTAGAACTGGCTAGGCTAGGCTCTAAGGTAGGTAGGTAGGTAGGTAGGTATGGCTGGCTTGCTGGCTGGCTGGCTGGCTGGCTGGCTGGCTGGCTGGCTGGCTGGCTGGCTGGCTGGCTGGCTGGCTGGCTGGCTGGCTGACTGACTGGCTGGCATGCTGGCTGGCATGCTGGCTGGCTGGCTGGCTGGCTGGCTGGCTGGCTGGCTGGCTGGCTGGCTGGCTGGCTGGCTGACTGGCTGGCTGGCTGGCTGGCTGGCGGGGTGGCTGGCTGGCTGGCTGGCTGGCTGGCTGGCTGGCTGGCTGGCTGGCTGGCTGGCTGGCTGGCTGGCTGGCTGGCTGGCTGGCTGGCTGGCCGGCTGGCTGGCTGGCTGGCTGGCTGGCTGGCTGCTGTCTCCCTCGGGGCACAGGACAACGTGAGAGGGGTGTGAAACAGGACTCCACGATGACTGTCAACAAAATGGTATCATTTGCATGTGGTGTCCCAGGAGGTGTGCGCAGGTGGTTGGGGAGGCTGGTCACGACCTCCCTCCTGCCACACATCACTCCACCTCCTGCTTAACATTGCAAGCTCGGCCTCAAACTATTGGTTGCTGCTCTTGCCTGCTGCTGCTGCCGAGGCGTGCAACGCAAAATGCTCTCTCCTGAGACAGTCAGTTAAATGAACATTTAGAGTGAGGATAAGTAGTTGTTATAAGTGAATTACAAGATACGAGAGTCACTATTTTCGAATTATTTGCATGTAGATATTTATTTATATATATATATATATATATATATATATATATATATATATATATATATATATATATATATATATATATATATATAATGTTTAGAATTCGCAGAACAGGAGAAACATTCACAAACTTTAATCTCAGGTAGGAGACTCGAACTCACGAACCTTGGAACAAGGTACGCGGTGCTCTACTCACTGTATCACACGGGTCCAATGCCCTGGCGCCCAACCAACGCTAGAAGTTTTGGTGCAAGGTAGCCAGTATTCAGGCAGGTGGTGGTCTAGCGTTGGCTGAGCGCAAAGGTATTGGACCAGTGTGGTACAGTGAGTACAGCACTGAGTATCTTGTTCCAAGGTTCGTAGGTTCGAGTCTCCTTCGACCTGATATATATATATATATATATATATATATATATATATATATATATATTATATATATATATATATATATATATTGTGTGTGTGTGTTATGCATGCCATATAAATCTGCGGGGCCTAATATAGTATACATTGGCATGATAGACGTCACAAGACCTGCTAATAACGACTTAATACAGTCTACATGGGACAGACGACACTATGCTTCTGTATGTTGAAGCCGTCTTGTGAGAAGAACTACCGTGGATGTACAACAACAGAGAAGGAAGTTTAAGTTTAGAATGATGATAATAATTATGATAATACTACTGCTGCTGCAGTCCCCGCCGCTGCCACTACTGCTGCCACTACCATTACTGCTGCCACTACCATTACTGCTGCCACTACCATTACTGCTGCTTATACTGTCACTACCACTACTACTTTCTGCTGCTGTTGCTGCTACTACTACCACCACTACTGCAACTACTACTATTACTTCTCCTGACCATACTACTAATACTAACAATATACCCATACATAGGATTGTTCTATGTAACCTAGTAGTTCTGGGCAGCGCATGAACGCTGCGCTGCTGCTACTTGCTGACTCAATATCTGCAGTTGCAGAAGGCAGTTTCTTGAACTGTCATGTTTGCATCATGTATGCAATGTTTGCGTCATAAATGCAATGTGTCCATCACAAATCCAATGTTTGCACCATAAATGTATTGTTTGTACCATAACTGGAATGTTGGTACCGAAGCCACTACCACTACTGCTCTTGCTGCTGCCACTACCTCTGTAATGTTGCCACCATAACTGGAATGTTGGCACCATAATTGGAATGTAGGCACCCTAACTTCAATGTTACCACCATAATGTTTACACTGTAACGGGACAGCACAACCAGTGTTAGGTCTTTCAGTCGTGTTATTGTATCAGCACTGTTATTTCCGAATTATTCATGGTGTTGTAACACTATGGTGCTATTGTCGACACTGTTCCTTCCGAATCATTCATGGTGTTATGACATTATGGTGCTATTGTGATGTTTGCTTGCAGTGCTGCTACATCATTCTCCTAAATTGTTAGTAATCCAATTCTTCAGCATTCTTTAACTATGGTCGTACTGCATTTATTAACCACGAGTACAGCTATACTGTATTTTAACGTTGCTGTATAATAAGCGGCACAATGTTAGTGCATGTTTAAGGTATTATGTTATCGGGGTTTACTAGCGGCGTTATATTGTAGACAAAACAGAGAAGTGTGTGGGGAAGCGATGCCAGACACAGGGAAGGTAGCCTGCATAATCTTCAGTGTTAGAGGAGGTAGCCTGCATAATCTTCACCTGATAATGGTCCGAGACGGACCGAAACGTCATCATAAGCTTCTCTAGGCTGAGGGACTGACAACCTCAAATTCTACGACTTTAAGGGTGATGGACTGATTACATCGTCTTCACATCCCTACTGTTCCTGCCTACTTTCTGTATTAGACTGAAGAAGCCTACTGTGTAGGCGAAACGTTTCGGAATAAAGTTGTCTAACTGTTGCATATGTATCTTACCTAACAACCTGTCGGTATTGTATACCATTCTGATGTTCATAAGCTTCCCGTTTAATGTTCGATTTCGTGAGTAATGTTGGAGTTATTTGTGAATTTGTTACTCTCAGTATTCTCCAGCACTGTGTGGCATATGGTTCCTACTTATAGTTCTAACAATTGATTCCTTATACCTGTGATATACCTGTGACCAGCTTTGATGATTCTTCTCCTGCCCTCAAAGACTGTCCGGTGGCCAGACATCCTTGTTCACTGCCTGGTCAACCGAGCTGTTGCTGCCAGTAGCCAGGAAGCCTCAGTTGTACAAAGCCTCACGTGCTTCCTCGCCACTCTCTGTGATCAGTCTCGATTTTCCCCTTAGAGTGACTTGCTTTAAAACAGTGTTTATGCTGCGACTGTCGAATAGTTTTCACTGAATCTTTGTAATCTTGTTCCCTTAACGAATTATTCATTCCTGACATCAGCTGAGGTGGTTCCATAACATTACAAACACTGTTGGAGATTCGTCTGTAAAAACTTGCATTTGTGGTCACAGAGGTGCCTGTGCTAACCTTCCTATGGTGTAGAAATATACCTAGTTGGATGAATCTTATTGTGGCTAGCTGGTCTAGTGGCTAACGCGACGGACTGGAGTTTTGAGACTCTATGACCGCGGGTTCAATCCCGGCCTGGGGTATGGTTTATTTGCAATCGTGTCATTACGATTTCTTAAGTCACTGTAGGCCTGTCAGGTGCTATTTACACCTGTAGTTTAGAAAATTAGAGAATGGAACCTCCATCTCAAATAGCAATTTATCCATTATGTTGTTTTTCTTACTGTATGAAAGTTCCATAGAAAAATAACCATAATGCTCAGCCCCAATGATTTGGTCTCTGTAGTTACTATAATATCCAGGTCCACGTTTTTTTTCTCTTACCTGGAATTCATTATATTTGAAACCACATTAACATTAGTGCTAATGACAAAGATTCAATGGTTGACTTTATTTTACCTCTTGGCATGAACCATTTTTTCTTGTCTTTAACTTCGGTATCTCTTGGACGAGAGACGTTATGACAAGTGAAAGGGGAAGGAGAAGAGAGCGAAGAGGAAAAATAAAGATTTGGGCTTCTAATGGGTTTGTATGCTTTAAGGGGGTAGTGAAGACTGGGGTATTGGGTGTGGGAGGCGTCCTAAGAACGGCGCAAAGCAAGTGTGGTAGGATAAAAATGGGGGTAAAGGGAGGCCTGTAAGATGAAGTGGGTGGGTGAAAGAGGTGGGATGGGTGGGTTAGAGGTGTGTGCTGTGTGGATGATAGGGGTGGGCTGTATGGGTGAAAGAGGGTGGACTGTGTGGGTGAAAGGGATGAGCTGTGAGGGTGAAACGGGTGAGTGTGTGAGTGAAAGGGGTGGGTAAGAAGGAGGAAGGAAATCGTTGGTGGGAGGACAGGGAAGGATACAGAAAAGAAACAGAGAACTAGGGATAACGATGAGAAGAATGGATATAGAGATGTGAGGGAGGGGGGAGAGAAGGGGGAGAGAAGCAGTATAAACGAAGGGAGAAAACTGACTAAGGAATGGAGGGATGGAATGATTTGAAGGGTGATTAAAGATAGGGGGAATGATTTGTGTGTACTCACCTAATTGTGGTTGCAGGGGTCGAGACTCAACTCCTGGCCCCGCCTCTTCACTGATCGCTACTAGGTCCTCTCTCTCTCTCTGCTCCCTGAGCTTTGTCATACCTCGTCTTAAAGCTATGTATGGTTCCTGCCTCCATTACATCACTTGCTAGACTATTCCACTTCCTGACAAGTCTATGACTGAAGAAATGTGTGTGTGTGTGTGTGTGTGTGTGTGTGTACTGAAGATTCTCTTTAATTTTCTTCATGTAATATCAGATAAATAATTTTCAGAAT
The DNA here is from genome assembly GCF_026875155.1 of Cherax quadricarinatus. NCBI lineage: Eukaryota > Metazoa > Arthropoda > Malacostraca > Decapoda > Parastacidae > Cherax > Cherax quadricarinatus. Next base: position 26,759,364 of record NC_069430.1, on the reverse strand, counting down.
ATTTCTTTTAATATATTTACGATAGACCATATAACTAATACATTATTATGACATTTATTTAATAAAATGACAAACATTTTACGAACATTAAAACAAGAATATTTTAATTTTTGTAAATACACTAAAAATTTATGTGCATAATTAACTTTCAGAAAAAATAAACGAACCTAAAATACGAATAATTTTTTTTCCATATAATCGCTGTTGCGCGAACAAATAATTATTGTCTTAATGAAATCAGTTTCTCTCAACAATTATCTAAGTCTACGTATAACTTACGACAGGTTACGTTGGAACTTAGCTTGGCCCTAAGTTCCTATAATGGGGTTATTATAAGTTAGGCTGTTAGTGGTGATCACAGCAGTAGGCAAGAACTCTCAAACTCTTAATGAACGAAGAACACGGATACCCAAGCTAATCTGCCCAACTAATTTTAACTTGGTTTGATCAAGTCCACTGAAGGAGAGGAGACAGATTCTCGTGTGTTCACACACACGCGGTTACGCACACACACACACGCGGGCGCACGCACACACATACACACACGCACAAATGCTTCCTGTTGCGTGGAGTTATTTGATCTCGTGTTCTAGCGCCCTCCTACAGTGTTCTAGCGTCCTCCTACAGTGCTCCAGCGTCATCCTATAGTGTTTCAGCGTCCTCCTACATGTTCCAGCGTCCTCCTACAATGTTCCAGCGTCCTCCTACAATGTTCCAGCGTCCTCCTACAATGTTCCAGCTTCCTCCTACAGTGTTCTAGCGTCCTCCTATAGTGTTCCAGCGTCCTCCTACAATGTTCCAGCGTCCTCCTACAGTGTTCCAGCGTCCTCCTACAATGTTTTAGCGTCCTCATATAGTGTTCCAGCTTCTGCAATACTAAGTGTTGCTACAACACTAACAGTGCTGTTGCAGCACTAACAGTGCTCCAGCAACACTCACGGTGCTCCATCAACACTCACGCTGCTGCCGCAACACTCACAGTGCTGCCGCAACACGCACGGTGCTCCAGCAACACTCACGGTGCTCCAGCAACACTCACGGAGCTCCAGCAACACTCGCGGTGCTGCCGCAGCACTCACGGTGCTCCAGCAACACTCACGGTACTTCAGCAACACTCACGGTGCTCCAGCAACACTCGCGGTGCTGCCGCAACACTCACGGTGCTCCACCAACACTCACGGTGCTCCACCAACATTCACGGTGCTCCACCAACACTCACGGTGCTCCACCAACACTCACGCTGCTGCCGCAACATTCACGGTGCTGCCGCAACACGCACAGTGCTCCAGCAACACTCACGGTGCTCCAGCAATACTCACGGTGCTCCAGCAACACTCACGGTGCTCCAGCAACACTCACGGTGCTCCAGCAACACTCGCGGTGCTCCAGCAACACTCACGCTGCTCCAGTAACACTCACGCTGCTCCAGCAACACTCACGGTGCTCCAGCAACACTCACGGTGCTCCAGCAACACTCGCGGTGCTGTCGCAACACTCATGGTGCTCCAGCAACACTCACGGTGCTCCAGCAACACTCACGTTGCTCCAGCAACACTCACGGTGCTCCAGCAACACTCACGATGCTCCAGCAACACTCGCGGTACTGCCGCAACACTCACGGTTCTCCAGCAAAACTCACGGTGCTCCAGCAACACTCACGGTGCTCCAGCAACACTCACGGTGCTGCTGCAACACTCACGGTGCTGCTGCAACACTCACGGTGCTGCCGCAACACGCACGGTGCTCCAGCAACACTCACGGTGTTTCAGCAACACTCACGGTGCTGCTGCAACACTCACGGTGCTCCAGCAACACTCACGGTGCTCCAGCAACACTCACGGTGCTCCAGCAACACTCACGGTGCTCCAGCAACACTCACGGTGCTTCAGCAACACTCACGGTGCTCCAGCAACACTCACGGTGCTCCAGCAACACTCACGGTGCTTCAGCAACACTCACAACTCAGTGTTTGTGTCGTTTTGGCAGTTCTATTTTTTACCTTTCTGTCATATTGTTTTGCTGTTCCTGACTCTGTCTTCCATTTTTACATCGCATTTGGTTTCCGGAAAGCGGTTTCTCTTACTGCTTCCTCCCCATTCATTTTCCTTCTCTCCCGTGCCAACTCTAACAACCAGTTAAGTCATTATCGCAATCCCACTGGTCTTCACCGTTCTCACACGAATTCCCAAAACCTTTACACACCTCCTTGATGCCTTGAGCTTCTACATTCACGCTCCTATCAGAATCTCTGAGCCCTGACTTATCTACCCTGAAGCAGTGAATTCTTGCACTCTGAAGTTCTGCACACTTCCTGGGCTTCAGAGTGGTCCAAAACTGACCGAAACGTCGACTGAAAATTTCCTTTTATAAATGAGGGCTTATTAGAGTAGCAGCCAAAATCTTGTGACTTTCTTCACTCTCTTGTCTCTGTCTGTCTGTCTGTCTGTCTGTCTGTCTCTCTCTCTCTCTCTCTCTCTCTCTCTCTCTCTCTCTCTCTCTCTCTCTCTCTCTCTCTCTCTCTCGACTAAGATTGTCTCTTCTCTATCTCACTAAGGCCACAGCTCTGCCCCCTTAAACGATGATCACAGTTCTTTTTCTCTTCCACAAAGATCACAGCTCTTCTGCCTCCTCCGTCCTGCATCGCTAACGAAGCATGGCGACTTTTCCTCAACTCTCTATCGGAACAGTTTCCTTCCGTTACCTCGAAATAAAGACTTCTCGCGTTCCCCTCCCTCTTCACCACCCAAACATTGGACTCTTTCTCCCCTCGCACCGTCCCGGTCTTCCCGATCTAACTCTCAGATTTCTTCTTTATATTTTTATCTGAATCACAGAAATATTCCTCGTACACCTTCTCAAAATTACAACCCTTGTACTTTTTCCTACCCTGCCACGGTGTTCTACAGCCTGTTACTCTGCCTCGCAGTTCTACGAAGCCCTTACTGGGCCTCCTCCTCTCTCACTCCAGCCTCAGCCATCTCTTCCTCAAACTTACCTCTTCTTGGCCCTGCCTCCAGCAGTGCCCTACCTACCCACACCTTCCCAGGTCTACAGCAGGCCCACCTAGCAAGGGGTGTTGCGAGCAACTCCTACGGAGCCAGACCCGGGCGTGTCCCATCTTCTCCAGGGAAGAACAAAGCTTAAATCCACTGTCTCTGTTTGCTCTGAAACTTAATCCTAATTTGTGTCAATATTTGGAGACGCGTCGGACGGTAAGGGGGGTCAGAGTCTCCATTTTTTATATATTTTCGTAGTGGAGAGATCTGTTAGGCGGTGCTGTGTGTATGTGTGTATGTGTGTGTGTGTGTGTGTGTGTGTGTGTGTGTGTGTGTGTGTGTGTGTGTGTGTGTGTGTGTGTGTGTGTGTGTGTGTGTATGTGATTGTTTGGTTTACACAAATCAATTTTACAGCCATTTTATCTATGGTATACCACCACCCCGCAACAGTCGACTTACACCCAGGTACCTACTTACTGCTAGGTGAACAGGCGCAACAGGTGTAAAGAAACATGTGCAACGTTTCCCCTTATGCCGGGATCAAACCACGGACGCTCATTATGTGAACTAAGTGCGCCGTCAACTGAGCCACAGGTTTCCCGGTATGTGGAGTGGGGCCGATATATATAAAAAAACTACAAGTATGCGCGTATATATGTGCATGCGTCAACTCTCACACATAATAACACACGCACACACACGCACACATACGCACACACGAAAACACACACACGAAAACACACACACACACACACACATTTACACACACACACACACACACACACTGTGAACATCTACCTAAAATCTGCAGGTCAGTGGAAACGGGGAGATTGACACAGATGTGAAAGACAGCAAACGTAATCTCAATAGTTAAGAAAGGGAACAGACAGACAGCATAAAACTACAGACCAATGCTTTACAGAGTAAGCCTGCCACAGACAAGCATACTATGTAAAGTAATGAAAAATATGCAGTCAGAAGAACAGTGGTGGAGCACCTGGTGAAGCTGCTTCATGAACAGCCGACACGATTCACTAACGATAAATCACGGTAAGAGAAATAAAGCGCTAGATTGTGGGATGGGTAAGCTATATAATCTTACAAGAACGCATTTCACACTTTACCTCACAAGAGGTTGACCCAAAAACTAGAATAGTAGGCAGAGATCACAGGAAAAAACACCACAGTGGATCTATGAACATCTAATGAGAAGGAAACAAAAACGTTATTATAAGTTAGGTCTCAGAATGGCAAGTGAGTTTTCATAATGAACCGTACAGACCGGTACTGTGTTTGATATACATAAGCGTCATGCTGGAAGAGACAAAATCCTGTAATTGGAATAAAAACAAAGGTCAGTGCTAAAGCTGGAACAGGAGCTAGACAAACCGAAGGACTGGTCAGACTAGAAGCTGCTTAATTCAACATCAACAAAGACAGGGTTATGAAAGTAAGGGAAGAGGGTTAAAAAGAAGACCAGAAACTGAGTGAGCTCAGACTCAGGAGACAGAGACTGGAAACCCCCTCTCAAACAGTTTTTTCTGATGAGCACAATACCCAGCACATCGTCAGAGGCGAAAGGAAATCTGTCAGAAATCTCAACGAAGAGTCATACGTTACCTGTATAGGATGTATGATCGTCCGGCCGATCTTGGAATCTTGTGGTGTTTTAATTTATGTCTAATATAAGGATGAGATACGGTTAGGTGCCAGAATCCTGCCTTGGGGTGCACAACATTTTTATTTCGTTGAGAATGAACTTTGATTTGTTTACTGCCTCTCTTTGTGATTTGTTTGGTAGAAACCTAATCCAGTTCCCTACTTGTTCTGTTATCCCATAACAACGTCAATAGGGCTATAATTCTATGGTCACATTTCTCAAATGCCGTTGCAAAATCCATGTATAATATCTACGCTTCGTTTTCATATCAAAACAAAAATTAGAGGAGACATAATGCGGAAGTACAAAATAATAAGAGGATTTGATAGGGAGGAGAGGAATCGACAGTCCAAGTGACAAGGAACAGGAACACGAGATCAGACATAGAATTTAATGCCACAAATGAGTTACAAAGCTGTAAGGTAGAATTTTAAGCGCCTCTGGGTGGTGAGGAAGTAGACTATTCCGGATAAAGAAGTACTGGAGTCACACCCCCATACACAGCTCTAGGAATGGGCATGATGGGATCCATAAGCCTCGGACGCAACAAATCCGGCAAGCGGCAAGCTGAGAGTTCTAACAACTAAGATTTGACCCCCTTCAACCACAAACAAGTTTGTACAAATAGCCGAGTGTACACACAGACAAACAGAAACACACACACACACACACACTCACACACACACACACACACACACACACACACACACCCACACACAAAACACACACACACACACACACACACACACACACACAGACGCCCCAGCAAAACATACTTAAAAAATAACTAAACTAAAGCCACTATTCTATTCATATACGAGTTTCGGGACCAATAAATACGATCAACATGCAAATCATATCAAGTAACGAGAAAAATGCAACACCATTTTGTTAGAGAGCCAAGCCAGGGGGAAAAAAGTAAATGAAACGGACCAACGCGACATACGAACAGGGAGACCTGATGGCAACCCTAAAGTTGTCCTGCTGACCTGAGAGGTCCAGTTGTCCAGCTCAGGTGTCCAGCAGGCCAGCACCAGCAGTCACTGTCTCTAGCAGGCCACCACCAGCAGTCACTGTCTCTAGCAGGCCAGCACCAGCAGTCACTGTCTCTAGCAGGCCAGTACCAGCAGTCACTGTCTCTAGCAGGCCAGTACCAGCAGTCACTGTCTCTAGCAGGCCAGTACCAGCAGTCACTGTCTCTAGCAGGCCAGCACCAGCAGTCACTGTCTCTAGCAGGCCAGCACCAGCAGTCACTGTCTCTAGCAGGCCAGTACCAGCAGTCACTGTCTCTAGCAGGCCAGCACCAGCAGTCACTGTCTCTAGCAGGCCACCACCAGCAGTCACTGTCTCTAGCAGGCCAGCACCAGCAGTCACTGTCTCTAGCAGGCCAGTACCAGCAGTCACTGTCTCTAGCAGGCCAGTACCAGCAGTCACTGTCTCTAGCAGGCCAGTACCAGCAGTCACTGTCTCTAGCAGGCCAGCACAGCAGTCACTGTCTCTAGCAGGCCAGCACCAGCAGTCACTGTCTCTAGCAGGCCAGCACCAGCAGTCACTGTCTCTAGCAGGCCAGTACCAGCAGTCACTGTCTCTAGCAGGCCAGTACCAGCAGTCACTGTCTCTAGCAGGCCAGCACCAGCAGTCACTGTCTCTAGCAGGCCAGCACCAGCAGTCACTGTCTCTAGCAGGCCAGCACCAGCAGTCACTGTCTCTAGCAGGCCAGTACCAGCAGTCACTGTCTCTAGCAGGCCAGCACCAGCAGTCCACTGTCTCTAGCAGGCCAGCACCAGCAGTCACTGTCTCTAGCAGGCCAGCACCAGCAGTCACTGTCTCTAGCAGGCCAGCACCAGCAGTCACTGTCTCTAGCAGGCCAGCACCAGCAGTCACTGTCTCTAGCAGGCCAGTACCAGCAGTCACTGTCTCTAGCAGGCCAGCACCAGCAGTCACTGTCTCTAGCAGGCCAGCACAAGCAGTCACTGTCTCTAGCAGGCCAGCACCAGTAGTCACTGTCTCTAGCAGGCCAGCACCAGCAGTCACTGTCTCTAGTAGGCCAGCACCAGCAGTCACTGTCTCTAGCAGGCCAGCACCAGCAGTCACTGTCTCTAGCAGGCCAGCACCAGCAGTAACTGTCTCTAGCAGGCCAGCACCAGCAGTCACTGTCTCTAGCAGGCCAGCACCAGCAGTCACTGTCTCTAGCAGGCCAGTACCAGCAGTCACTGTCTCTAGCAAGCCAGCACCAGCAGTCACTGTCTCTAGCAGGCCAGCACCAGCAGTCACTGTCTCTAGCAGGCCAGCACCAGTAGTCACTGTCTCTAGCAGGCCAGCACCAGCAGTCACTGTCTCTAGCAGGTCAGCACCAGCAGTCACTGTCTCTAGCAGGCCAGCACCAGCAGTCACTGTCTCTAGCAGGCCAGTACCAGCAGTCACTGTCTCTAGCAGGCCAGCACCAGCAGTCACTGTCTCTAGCAGGCCAGCACAGCAGTCACTGTCTCTAGCAGGCCAGTACCAGCAGTCACTGTCTCTAGCAGGCCAGTACCAGCAGTCACTGTCTCTAGCAGGCCAGCACCAGCAGTCACTGTCTCTAGCAGGCCAGTACCAGAGGTCACTGTCTCTAGCAGGCCAGTACCAGCAGTCACTCTCTCTAGCAGGCCAGCACCAGCAGTCACTGTCTCTAGCAGGCCAGCACCAGCAGTCACTGTCTCTAGCAGGCCAGCACCAGTAGTCACTGTCTCTAGCAGGCCAGCACCAGCAGTCACTGTCTCTAGCAGGTCAGCACCAGCAGTCACTGTCTCTAGCAGGCCAGCACCAGCAGTCACTGTCTCTAGCAGGCCAGTACCAGCAGTCACTGTCTCTAGCAGGCCAGCACCAGCAGTCACTGTCTCTAGCAGGCCAGCACCAGCAGTCACTGTCTCTAGCAGGCCAGTACCAGCAGTCACTGTCTCTAGCAGGCCAGTACCAGCAGTCACTGTCTCTAGCAGGCCAGCACCAGCAGTCACTCTCTCTAGCAGGCCAGTACCAGAGGTCACTGTCTCTAGCAGGCCAGTACCAGCAGTCACTGTCTCTAGCAGGCCAGTACCAGCAGTCACTGTCTCTAGCAGGCCAGTACCAGCAGTCACTGTCTCTAGCAGGCCAGCACCAGCAGTCACTGTCTCTAGCAGGCCAGCACCAGCAGTCACTGTCTCTAGCAGGCCAGTCCCAGCAGTCCACTGTCTCTAGCAGGCCAGCACCAGCAGTCACTGTCTCTAGCAGGCCAGCACTAGCAGTCACTGTCTCTAGCAGGCCAGCACCAGCAGTCACTGTCTCTAGCAGGCCAGCACCAGCAGTCACTGTCTCTAGCAGGCCAGTACCAGCAGTCACTGTCTCTAGCAGGCCAGTACCAGCAGTCACTGTCTCTAGCAGGCCAGCACCAGCAGTCACTGTCTCTAGCAGGCCAGCACCAGCAGTCACTGTCTCTAGCAGGCCAGTACCAGCAGTCACTGTCTCTAGCAGGCCAGCACCAGCAGTCACTGTCTCTAGCAGGCCAGCACCAGCAGTCACTGTCTCTAGCAGGCCAGCACCAGCAGTCACTGTCTCTAGCGGGCCCAGCACCAGCAGTCACTGTCTCTAGCAGGCCAGTATCAGCAGTCACTGTCTCTAGCAGGCCAGTACCAGCAGTCACTGTCTCTAGCAGGCCAGCACCAGCATCACTGTCTCTAGCAGGCCAGCACCAGCAGTCACTGTCTCTAGCAGGCCAGCACCAGCAGTCACTGTCTCTAGCAGGCCAGCACCAGCAGTCACTGTCTCTAGCAGGCCAGTACCAGCAGTCACTGTCTCTAGCAGGCCAGTATCAGCAGTCACTGTCTCTAGCAGGCCAGCACCAGCAGTCACTGTCTCTAGCAGGCCAGCACCAGCAGTCACTGTCTCTAGCAGGCCAGCACCAGCAGTCACTGTCTCTAGCAGGCCAGCACCAGCAGTCAATGTCTCTAGCAGACCAGTACCAGCAGTCACTGTCTCTAGCAGGCCAGTACCAGCAGTCACTGTCTCTAGCAGGCCAGCACCAGCAGTCACTGTCTCTAGCCGGCCAGTACCAGCGGGTCACTGTCTTTTAGCAGGCCAGCACCAGCAGTCACTGTCTCTAGCAGGCCAGTACCAGCAGTCACTGTCTCTAGCAGGCCAGTACCAGCAGTCACTGTCTCTAGCAGGCCAGCACCAGCAGTCACTGTCTCTAGCAGGCCAGCACCAGTAGTCACTGTCTCTAGCAGGCCAGCACCAGCAGTCACTGTCTCTAGCAGGCCAGTACCAGCAGTCACTGTCTCTAGCAGGCCAGCACCAGCAGTCACTGTCTCTAGCAGGCCAGTACCAGCAGTCACTGTCTCTAGCAGGCCAATACCAGCAGTCACTGTCTCTAGCAGGCCAGCACCAGCAGTCACTGTCTCTAGCAGGCCAGCACCAGCAGTCACTGTCTCTAACAGGCCAGCACAAGCAGTCACTGTCTCTAGCAGGCCAGCACCAGCAGTCACTCTCTCTAGCAGGCCAGCACCAGCAGTCACTCTCTCTGGCAGGCCAGCACCAGCAGTCACTGTCTCTAGTAGGCCAGTACCAGCAGTCACTGCCTCTAGCAGGCCAGCACCAGCAGTCACTGTCTCTAGCAGGCCAGTACCAGCAGTCACTCTCTCTAGCAGGCCAGCACCAGCAGTCACTGTCTCTAGCAGGCCAGCACCAGCAGTCACTGTCTCTAGCAGGCCAGCACAAGCAGTCACTGTCTCTAGCAGGCCAGCACCAGCAGTCACTGTCTCTGGCAGGCCAGCACCAGCAGTCACTGTCTCTAGCAGGCCAGTACCAGCAGTCACTGTCTCTAGTAGGCCAGTACCAGCAGTCACTGCCTCTAGCAGGCTAGTACCAGCAGTCACTGTCTCTAGCAGGCCAGTACCAGCAGTCACTGTCTCTAGCAGGCCAGCACCAGTAGTCACTGTCTCTAGTAGGCCAGTACCAGCAGTCACTGCCTCTAGCAGGCTAGTACCAGCAGTCACTGTCTCTAGCAGGCCAGTACCAGCAGTCACTGTCTCTAGCAGGCCAGCACCAACAGTAACTGTCTTTAGCAGGCCAGCACCAGTAGTCACTGTCTCTAGCAGGCCAGCACAAGCAGTCACTGTCTCTAGCAGGCCAGCACCAGCAGTCACTGTCTCTAGCAGGTCAGCACAAGCAGTCACTGTCTCTAGCAAGCCAGCACCAGCAGTCACTGTTTAGCAGTCCAGCACCAGCAGCCATTGTCCAGGAGGCCACAAGCAACAGTCACTCTGTCTACCAGAAGACAGACAAGTCACTCATTCTAGCTAGACAGATACCGGTCACTCAGAAACACACCAGTCAACCCACAGGGTGAGTTACCAGTCATCCGTTACGCTAGTCAAAAGTATCAACCTGGAAATCAGCCAAGTAGGCAATCAGTCACCCACATAATCAGCCAGGCTGCTGGTTAACTAACCCTTCCCAGTTAGGTTGCTAGGTTGACAGCCTATCGACTACACAAATGTAAGTAAGGGCGCAAGCCACCTGGACACCAACATCAAAAGAGACTTCAGTCTCTAAGATAGGGATTGAAGTACACACTCTATACACTCAAGAATACATTGTTTATACAGTGAGAGATACACACTTTTCTGTGTATACATACGGAGATACACTTCTCTCTCTGTATACACACGGAGATACACTTCTCTCTCTGTATACACACGGAGATACACTTCTCTCTCTGTATACACACGGAGATACACTTCTCTCTCTGTATACACACGGAGATACACTTCTCTCTGTGTATACACATGGAGTTACACCTCTCTCTGTGTATACACACGGAGTTACACCTCTCTCTGTATATGTACGTACAAATCAAGCTATATTCACTTGTCTCGAATTATTCAATTTTACGGAGATGAAAGCAAAAAGATGATTGGTTGAATTTGTTAAATAGTTGACAACTCAAACAGATGACAATAAATAATAATTAATAATAATAATAATAATATAATAATAATAATAATAATTAATAATAATAATAATAATAATATAATTATTATTATTATTATTATTATTATTATTATTATTATTATTATTATTATTATTATTATTATTATTATTATTATTATTGTTGTTGTTGTTGTTGTCGTTGTTGTTATTGTTACTATTATTGTTATTTTTATTATTATTTTTATGATTATTATTGTTGTTATTGTTATTGTTGTTATTGTTATTGTCATTGCTATTATTATCGTTATTATTATTATTGCTGTTACTATTGTTATACGTTTCAAATACCTTTGATGAGTTCGGAGAGACTTTCAGCTCCCGAAGCCCGGCCATGGGCCAGGCTCGTCTGGTGCTTGATTGGTCAACCAGGCTGTTGCTGCTGGAGCCCCGCCGTCACACATATCTATCACAACCTGGCTGATCTAGGACCTGGTGAAGATACTTGTTCAGTTTCCACTTGAAGACTTCTGCACTTGTTCCCTCAGTGTTTCTGATATCTTCTGGTAAGATGTTGAATAATCTGGGACCAGGAATGTTGATATAGTTTTCCCTTATTGTCCTCACCGGACCCCTTTTCGTAACTAATAACAGGCAAGGATAACCGATGCTCTACTTCGTATAGACAAGAATGGCCGATACTCTCATTGGTACAGCAAGGATAACCGATATTTTCCTTGGTATATGTTAGGATAACAGATACAAGGATCTTTCCTGGATCCCCTCCTAAGAATCAAATACTTTGTAAGTGTTAACGAAATTCGGCGCACGAACACCGTAGACTTTACTCTTACACCAGACTGTAAGGTTGGTTGGCGGATGCAGCTGCCATCTATGATCAGTGACGTAAATATTTAGCTACATTCTTAGATAATCCTTGTAACGTGTGTGTGTGTGTGTGTGTGTACTCACCTATTTGTGACTGCAGAGATCGAGTCTTCGCTCCTGGCCCCGCCTCCTCGCTGAACGCTACTAGGTCCACTCTTTCCCTACTCCAGAGCCGTATCGTACCTCTTGTTAAAGCTATGTATGGATCCTGCTTCCACTACTTCACTCTCCAGATTATTCCACTTCCTCTGTGTGTGTGTGTGTGTGTGTGTGTGTGTGTGTGTGTGTGTCTGTGTGTTTGTGTTATCTAGAGTGCCCCTCCTCCACCCGTACTATTTAAAGTTCCTCTGATGTTTACCTTGGCGTCGAATGACGTTTCCAAGAGTCCTCAGCTTAGCACCTCTGACTTAACTGTTTACACTGACTCTTAAAAAACATCCTCGACATGTTTTTCTTTTCTCTGAGGCTCTTGAAGTAGATGTCACATCTTGAATTACTAATGAGACGTAATTAAAAAACTGAGTGATGGCAGGAGTAATTTCCGTTGCTTCTGAGCATGCAACTGCATGTTGCATAGCTATACTGTGTGGCGCATTGGCTCATAGGTTGCATAGCTATGCTGTGTTTACCGCATCAATGCCCCGGGAGCCACGATGTATCTGAGTCCAGATGCTCCACAAGTCTCTCAAAGGAGCGTCACATATGTAGACAGGTACAGGTGTGTCATGGAAGTAACCAGGCAGTTTACTAGGTCATGAACCTAGTTAGTTTACTAGGGTTCAGGCCTGGCTACTTGAATCAGCTGTAAGAAACAGTGTTTGAGGTTTATACTAGTAACAAGGTACGCAGCAGATAGACAAACTACCAGCTGTCAGATAGATGGTCAAAATGCTAATTCCACTGTCCATCCCGTTTAATCCCACTCCCCCACCCTAGCCAATCCCAACCCCTAAATCTTTTCGTTCCACTCCTTACCCCAGCTAGTGCTCTTCGCTCCCAATTTTGCTCCCCACCACAATCACTACCCAATCCCACTCCACACAAATTCCTCAACCAGTCCAGTCTTATTTACACCTCGTCCAGTCCCACTCACTATATTGTCCAATCCCATTCTCACCCAGTTCAATCCCACCCACTACCAATCCCACTCCTCACCATCCCAACCAATCCCACTACCAACACCACACTCAAGTTTCTCGGTAAAAGCCTAGCCTGTTGGTGGGAGGATCAAATTTCTGTGTTGAGGGCGGCGTCGATACTCGTGCTGGTGTCGGTGGTGGTGATGAAGGTGGTGGTCGTAGTGATGGTGACGGTGATGGTGGTAGTCATGGTGATGGTGGTGGTGATGGTGGTGGTGGTGATGGTGGTGGTGGTGATGGTGGTGGTGGTGATGGTGGTGGTGGTGATGGTGGTGATGATGGTAGTGGTGGTGGTGATGATTGTAGTGGTGGTGATGATGGCGGCGGCGGTGATAGTGGTGGTGGTGACAGTGGCGGTGATAATTATGTTCAATGAGGACAAAAAGTGAAGAAATAAAAAGTGGATCAGAGACAAAAAATTCAAATACTCGGTATAACGTAAGAGGTGTGTGTAAGACTTAGTAGTGAGGTCCTACATTCAAGGTCTAACATCCAAAGCCTTACATTCAACATCTTACATTCTAGATCATACATTTAAGGTGTTACTGTCAAGGTCTTATATTCAAGATCTGACATTTGAGGATAAAACAGTAAAATAGAAAAAAAAAGAAATACTTAAAGTCACTTGCTCTCTCCACACTTCATATTATCTATAGACTTGGATGTAGAATCTTCACTGCCTGAATAAACTCAAGTCTCCTAAATTATTGGGAGAGGTCGACTTCCCTTGAATTATACTCCTTGGAATGTAGGCGACAAAGACACATCACAATTTACACCTTGAAATTTCTGGCAGGAAGTAGTTTCAAATCTGTACACCGACAGCCGGTGCAGAATAAATCCAATGAAAAACATTCGTTCAGGGAAGTAACTCAGTAGATACAAAGGAACCAAAACTTTTCAAGGCCCTTTTCAACACGTAATGGAAATTACCAAGAGACTTCTAATTGTTTTCAAGAGGGAAGCTTAAAAGTTCCTCAGTTGCTGATCAGCCAGGCTGTGGGGCTTACATTGTACTGCTTGCGGTTAGCACCTAGGAGACCTGCAAAAATTTAACAGGAGTCTATGAGATGTATCAGCCTTGAGGGCTTACTAATCTATACATGTGTTCACAGAGTGTAGGGGAAGACTGAGCAAAAGGGCTTCTCCAGTTCAACACATTTGGATATATTTCTTAAAGGTTAAAGAAAAATACACAGAAAAAATAGTTTTTTCTTGTTAATAGTGCGTTATTATTGTTATTAATGTTGCGAGAAGCTGAGTTGGGGATGAGTTCCCAGGATTCTTGTGGGTTGTCTGTGTCTTGTAGCAAGAGTTTCACTCTCGCAGCTCTGTGTGTGTGTGTGTGCATGTGTGTGTGTGTGTGTGTGTGTGTGTGTGTGTGTGTGTGTGTGTGTGTGTGTGTGTGTGTGTGTGTGTGTGTGTGTGTGTGTGTGTGTGTGTGTGTAGGTTCATGTATAACGAAAAAATGTGTGTAGTGTTGTGTGCGGGAGGAGAGGAGCATCACTGATGAGTATGACGGACAAGCATGCAATGTTTTTGTTGGAACATAATTAGTATTTAGCGCGGTGCTTTTGATTAGTTCCCCCACTCCTCCCTTACAGCCCAACCCATTCCCTCCCCTTCCCCCCCCCCGCAGCCCTCCCCTTCCTCCTCCTCCCTCTCCCCCACCTTTCTCTCCCACGCAACCTCAAATTCCTCCCCACGAATCACATCCCCCACAACACACCCCTTCCCTCTTCCTCCCACAACCTCACAACCCTTTCCCTCGCTCCTCCAACTCCATACATTTCCCAAACCCTCCCCTTCCCTCTTCCCCCTTCCCTTCCCTCTTCCCCCTTCCCTTCCCTCTTCCCCCTTCCCTTCCACTTCCCCCTACCCTTTCATCATCCCTCTTTCGCAGGAAATTGCTCGTGTTAGTCATTTCAGCATGCAAAAAGTTCGGGATGTGTGCAATTATGTCTTTAGCAAATACTGCACACATGAAGGGGACGCGGAGAGATTTAGGGAAGGGGGGGAGGGGGGGAAATAAGTATGACAAAGAGAAATATATTTAACCCAGAGAAGAGGAATTTGTGGGTTACAGGAAAAGTGATAAATTGACACAGCAACGAGGTGGAAAATTACGATCGAGGAGCGTAATTAGGGAAGCAATAAAAAAGTGGATAATTAAAACGATAATTAGAGGTGGCGTGAAAATAACAATGAAATATACAATGGCAGGAAATAACTTCGAGATGAGAGACGGTGAAGGATAAATGATAATCAAATATCACTCAGAAGTAACGAGGGAAAAAATAGAAAAAACAACAAAACTCTGAATACACATAGTTAGCCTTTGTTCCCATCACGTAACTATCAGGTACGTTCCCAGGGCCCACCTGCACTCCGCCCCGCCCGCCGCCCCGTCCGCCGCCCCGTCCGCCGCATGCCGCTAAACGTTGAAGCTTTCTGTGGCCCTCTGAAATGCATTTTACTAATATAGTTACTAAAATGAAGACAACCGATGGTTCTAAGACTATTGTTGCAAGTAAATTTGTGAAGTTGCAAGAATTAATGAAAGTGCAATTGAAACCGATTGTTAGTTTCCATGCAATATGACTCACGAAATCGTAATGACACGATTGCAAACAAACCATACCCCGGCTGGGATTGAACCCGCGGTCACAGAGTCTCAAAACTCCAGACCGTCGCGTTAGCCACTGGACCAGCTAGCCACAATAAGATTCGTCCAACTAGGTATATTTCTACACCATAGGAAGGTTAGCATAGGCACCTCTGTGACCACAAATGCAAGTTTTTACAGACGAATCTCCAGCTAGCGTGGCCGTGACGAACTCTAGCTCAAGTCCCTTCACTGCTAGCTGGTCTAGTGGCTAACGCGACGGGCTGGAGTTTTGAGACTCTGTGACCGCGGGTTCAATCCCAGCCGGGGTATGGTTTCCATGCAATATCATTGGTAACCCAGCAGAGATTTTTGTGCAGTAAGATTATCCTGTTAGAAAAATGTGAAGATTCCTGCCGTGTCAAGAGTGAATTTTTACCAGGCATCATGTCCTAAAACTTCGCCAGCTTCACACCTACTTCTCTGAAACAGATACAGACCACGGAGATGTGTCGTACCATGACACATCTTCCCTGAGCACAGCCCTTCTCATTTTTTTTTTTGCTCTACCTCGTGTAAATGACATCTTTATTAATGGGAAAAAAAGACGAGGCGAAGAAGCTTTTTTTTTTTACTCTAAATGGTTTCTGGAACATCTTTCAATATGTTGCAGAAAGGTTAAATACCTTGATTCTCAGTTGCAGAGTAAAGGCAAACTGGTGTCTGACATGAATTCGGAGGTGAAAGCTTTAAAACTAATTCAAGTAATTTCTCATCCAACAAGGAAACAAATTAATAGATTTGGCGATTTTCAGAAGAATGGAAGTACCTTTGATACACCTTGATGTATGAAGGGTTTCGAGAGTTTTTCCCTATTCCTGCAGCCAGCCCTCGGTAAGTACTGTTTGGTGCCTCTGCCTGGCCAACCAGGTCTTCTCTCTGAGTGACCCGTTGGCCATCATGTCTATCACAGCCTGGTCGATCCGGTACTTAGCGGAGGTACTTGTCGAGATAAGATTGCAGATAAGAATATAGAGAATGGTGATAGAAATGTATCATAACCCATTTAAGGCTACACTACAGCCTATACCAACTGATAAGCATAATTTACACAAACTCTTGAGGCTGTGTTAATTCTCTCTCTCCTAAACTGCAGCCTCCTTTATCACATTAGTCAACACAAAACTTTAAGTGTACTCTGTGTATCTATTCCTAACATTAATTTATACGTGACTGTATATTAATAACTTGTTCACTTAATTGTACGGTGTGAACCGTGAGGGAGGTAGGAAGAGAGAGAGAGAGAGAGAGAGAGAGAGAGAGAGAGAGAGAGAGAGAGAGAGAGAGAGAGAGAGAGAGAGAGAGAGAGAGAGAGAGAACTCCAGGAGGGGAGGGAGAGAGAAGTGCTGGAGGAGAGGGAGAGGGACTGTGGGAACGGAGGGGTGGGAACTGCTGCAGGAGGGGAGAGATAGGGGACTGCTGCAGGAGGGGAGGGGGAGGGGACTGCTGCAGAAGGGGAGAGAGAGGGGACTGCTGCAGGAGGGGAGAGAGAGGGGACTGCTGGAGGGGAGGGAGAGGACACTGCTGCAGGATGAAGAGGGAGAGGGGACTGCTGCAGTAAGGGAGGGAGAGACAACTGCTGCAGGAGGGGAGGGGGAGGAGACTGCTGCAGGAGGGGAGGGGGAGGGGACTGCTGCAGGACGAAGAGGGAGAGGGGACTGCTGCAGTAAGGGAGGGAGAGACAACTGCTGCAGGATGGGAGGAAGAGGGAAGTCAAGGAGGGGAGGGAGAGGAAACTGTGGGAGGAGAGAGAAAGGGAGTTGAAGAGGGTGGAGGGGACTAGAGGTGCGGGAGTGGGCACTCCAGGAGAGGGAGTGAAGATTCTAGCATGGGAGAAGGGACTGCAGGAGGGGAGAGAGAGGGGACTGCTGCAGGAGGGGAGGGGGAGGGAACTGCTTGCAGGAGGGGGAGGAGAGGGACTGCTGCAGGGGTGGATGGGGAGGGGACTGCTGCAGGATGGGGAGGGGGAGGGACTGCTGCAGGAGGGGAGGGGAGGGGACTGCTGCAGGAGGGGAGGGAGAGAGGGATTGCTGCAGAGTGGAGGGGAGGGACTGCTGCAGGAGGGAGGGAGAGGGACTGCTGCAGGAGGGGAGGAGAGGGGACTGCTGCAGGAGTGGAGGGGGAGGGGACTGCTGCAGGAGTGGAGGGGGAGGGGGACTGCTGCAGGGGGAGGGAGAGGGGACTATGTTAAAGGAAAAAGAGAAGGAAAGAGGTGGTAGAGAGAAATGATAAGAAGGAAATAAGCTTGTAAAGAGAGAGAGAGAGAGAGAGAGGGGAGAGAGAGAGAGAGAGAGAGAGAGAGAGAGAGAGAGAGAGAGAGAGAATGAGGGGAAAAATAGGAGAGACGAGGATGGAAGAGGGGAATTGTGTTAAGGGCTGAGGGGATCCAAATAGGGGGAAATGAATAGAGGAAATAACACGACCAGAGGAGCACGGGAGGACAAACAGGGAAAAATGGGGAAGATGAGTGAGGAAAAACAGGAAGGATGAGTGAGGTAAGGGAGGAGAAACAGGGGAAGGATGAGGGTGGTGAGGATGATGATAGTGAGAGAGAGGATGATGAGGGAGGTTGGTGAAGGAGAGTGGTGATGGAAGTTGGTGAGGGAGGGTGGTGAGGGAGGGTGGAGAGGAGAGTGATGAGGGTGATGAGGGAGGGTGGAGGGAGGGTTGGGGATAGTAAATGAGACAGGAAGGAGGCAAAGGACCGTCAATTGAATTACTGAATGTGATGAAAGGGAACTGATGGAGGGCTGAGAAAGGGATGGAAAAGGACCCGTGTAAGGGGAGAGAGGGAAGACCAGGGAGGAAAAGTGGGAAAGGGACAAATGCGAGTGAGTAGTAGTAGTAGTAGTAGTAGTAGTAGTAGTAGCAATAGTAGTAGTAGTAGCAGTAGTAGTAGTAGTATAGTAGTAGTAATAGTCGCAATATTAGTAGTAGCATTAGTAGTAGTAGTAGTAGTAGTAGTAGTAGTAGTAGCATTAGTAGTAGTAGTAGTAGTAGTAGTAGTAGTAGTAGTATAGTAGTAGTAATAGTCGCAATATTAGTAGTAGCATTAGTAGTAGCATTAGTAGTAGTAGTAGTAGTAGTAGTAGTAGTAGTAGTAGTAGTAGTAGTAGTAGTAGTAGTAGTAGTAGCAGCAGCAGCAGCAGTAGCAGTAGCATAGCTATGATAGAGCTGGTCTTTGAAATGTGATGGTGTGGAGATACATGCTCCTAGCCATTTAATTTCAACAGTACTAAACCCGGTTAATCTACAGATAATTTACAGATCAACGAATATAATCTGATCAACATAATATCTATAAAAACTCATATAAAACAGTTTTATACAATTAAATTACGAATCTACAGCGACACGTAAATATCTGAATGTAAATATCTAAATTTAAATATCTAAATTGCCGATAAATGTGGTGAAAGCTATGCAGAGGAACTACGTATTTACTAAATAGTTTTTTTTTTTTGTTTCTGTAATCTGGATTTCAATCATAAATGTAGTCTTGTCACTTTCCG
>NC_069430.1:26705564-26735564 GCF_026875155.1 Cherax quadricarinatus | reverse complement strand
AGTACCCCATGTAACACAAGATAAGTACCCCATGTAACACAAGATAAGTACCCCATGTAACACAAGATAAGTACCCCATGTAACACAAGATAAGTACCCATGTAACGCAAGATACGTACCCATGTAACGCAAGATACGTACCCCATGTAACGCAAGACACGCGCCCTATGTAACGCAAGATAAGTACCCCATGTAACACAAGATAAGTACCCCATGTAACACAAGATAAGTACCCCATGTAACACAAGATAAGTACCCCATGTAACACAAGATAAGTACCCCATGTAACACAAGATAAGTACCCCATGTAACACAAGATAAGTACCCCATGTAACACAAGATAAGTACCCCATGTAACACAAGATAAGTACCCATGTAACACAAGATAAGTACCCCATGTAACACAAGATAAGTACCCATGTAACACAAGATAAGTACCCCATGTAACACAAGATAAGTACCCCATGTAACACAAGATACGTACCCCATGTAACGCAAGATACGTACCCCATGTAACGCAAGACACGCGCCCTATGTAACGCAAGATAAGTACCCCATGTAACACAAGATAAGTACCCCATGTAACACAAGATAAGTACCCCATGTAACACAAGATAAGTACCCCATGTAACACAAGATAAGTACCCCATGTAACACAAGATAAGTACCCCATGTAACACAAGATAAGCACCCAATGTAACGCAAGATACGTACCCCATGTAACGCAAGATACGTACCCCATGTAACACAAGATAAGCACCCAATGTAACGCAAGATAAGCACCCAATGTAACGCAAGATACGTACCCCATGTAACACAAGATAAGCACCCAATGTAACGCAAGATAAGCACCCAATGTAACGCAAGATACGTACCCCATGTAACGCAAGACACGCGCCCTATGTAACGCAAGATAAGTACCCCATGTAACACAAGATAAGTACCCCATGTAACACAAGATAAGTACCCCATGTAACACAAGATAAGTACCCCATGTAACACAAGATAAGTACCCCATGTAACACAAGATAAGTACCCCATGTAACACAAGATAAGTACCCCATGTAACACAAGATAAGTACCCCATGTAACACAAGATAAGTACCCCATGTAACGCAAGATACGTACCCCATGTAACGCAAGATACGTACCCCATGTAACGCAAGATAAGTACCCCATGTAACACAAGATAAGTACCCCATGTAACGCAAGATAAGTACCCCATGTAACGCAAGATACGTACCCCATGTAACGCAAGACACGCGCCCTATGTAACGCAAGATAAGTACCCCATGTAACACAAGATAAGTACCCCATGTAACACAAGATAAGCACCCAATGTAACGCAAGATACGTACCCCATGTAACACAAGACACGCGCCCTATGTAACGCAAGATAAGTACCCCATGTAACACAAGATAAGTACCCCATGTAACACAAGATAAGTACCCCATGTAACGCAAGATAAGTACCCCATGTAACACAAGATAAGTACCCCATGTAACACAACATAAGCACCCAATGTAACGCAAGATACGTACCCCATGTAACACAAGATAAGTACCCCATGTAACACAAGATAAGTACCCCATGTAACACAAGATAAGTACCCCATGTAACACAAGATAAGTACCCCATGTAACACAACATAAGCACCCAATGTAACGCAAGATACGTACCCCATGTAACGCAAGACACGCGTCTTATGTAACGCAAGATAAGTACCCCATGTAACACAAGATAAGTACCCCATGTAACACAAGATAAGTACCCCATGTAACACAAGATAAGTACCCCATGTAACACAACATAAGCACCCAATGTAACGCAAGATACGTACCCCATGTAACGCAAGACACGCGTCTTATGTAAACGCAAGATAAGTACCCCATGTAACACAAGATAAGTACCCCATGTAACACAAGATAAGTACCCCATGTAACACAAGATAAGTACCCCATGTAACACAACATAAGCACCCAATGTAACGCAAGATACGTACCCCATGTAACGCAAGACACGCGTCTTATGTAACGCAAGATAAGTACCCCATGTAACACAAGATAAGTACCCCATGTAACACAAGATAAGTACCCCATGTAACACAAGATAAGTACCCCATGTAACACAACATAAGCACCCAATGTAACGCAAGATACGTACCCCATGTAACGCAAGACACGCGTCTTATGTAACGCAAGATAAGTACCCCATGTAACACAAGATAAGTACCCATGTAACACAAGATAAGTACCCCATGTAACACAAATTAAGTACCCCATGTAACACAACATAAGCACCCAATGTTAACGCAAGATACGTACCCCATGTAACGCAAGACACGCGTCTTATGTAACGCAAGATAAGTACCCCATGTAACACAAGATAAGTACCCCATGTAACACAAGATAAGTACCCCATGTAACACAAGATAAGTACCCCATGTAACACAACATAAGCACCCAATGTAACGCAAGATACGTACCCCATGTAACGCAAGACACGCGTCTTATGTAACGCAAGATAAGTACCCATGTAACACAAGATAAGTACCCCATGTAACACAAGATAAGTACCCCATGTAACACAAGATAAGTACCCCATGTAACACAACATAAGCACCCAATGTAACGCAAGATACGTACCCCATGTAACGCAAGACACGCGTCTTATGTAACGCAAGATAAGTACCCCATGTAACACAAGATAAGTACCCCATGTAACACAAGATAAGTACCCCATGTAACACAAGATAAGTACCCCATGTAACACAACATAAGCACCCAATGTAACGCAAGATACGTACCCCATGTAACGCAAGACACGCGTCTTATGTAACGCAAGATAAGTACCCCATGTAACACAAGATAAGTACCCCATGTAACACAAGATAAGTACCCCATGTAACACAAATTAAGTACCCCATGTAACACAACATAAGCACCCAATGTAACGCAAGATACGTACCCCATGTAACGCAAGACACGCGTCTTATGTAACGCAAGATAAGTACCCCATGTAACACAAGATAAGTACCCCATGTAACACAAGATAAGTACCCCATGTAACACAAGATAAGTACCCCATGTAACACAACATAAGCACCCAATGTAACGCAAGATACGTACCCCATGTAACGCAAGACACGCGTCTTATGTAACGCAAGATAAGTACCCCATGTAACACAAGATAAGTACCCCATGTAACACAAGATAAGTACCCATGTAACACAAGATAAGTACCCCATGTAACACAACATAAGCACCCAATGTAACGCAAGATACGTACCCCATGTAACGCAAGACACGCGCCCTATGTAATACACAAGATAAGTACCCCATGTAACACAAGATAAACACCCAATGTAACACAAGCACCAATGTAACACGAGATAAACACATCAAGTAACACCTTTGTAACACAAATGTCTAATGTAACGCAAGGTGAAAAATTCTCAGAATTCATTTATTAATACGAAACATTCTCTCTCTCTCTCTCTCTCTCTCTCTCTCTCTCTCTCTCTCTCTCTCCTCCCTCTCTCTCTCTCTCTCTTTCTCTCTCCATAATCCTCCATTTCTCTCCCTACTTATTCCCCTTTCTTCACCCTTTCCTTCCCTCCCATCTTGCTGTAATCTTCCTCTCCCAAGTTTATTTACTGCTTTCTCTCATTTTCTTCGTCTCTTCACTCTTCCTTACATATTCCATTGTTTATTTTCTCTTTCCTATTACCTCTGCATTTTCTCCTCTACCCTCCTATATTAGAGTTCTCAACTTATCCTTCCCTTTCTTCTAGATTTTCTTTATTCTCTCTTTACCCCCTACCTTAGTGTCCCCTCCCTATTCTTCTTTCCTTCCCCTTTCTAGTCTCCCCTTTCTTCCCCTCATTTAGCAAATACGTGAGAAGAGGGAAGGAGGGAATTTAAGTGAGTGTCATAAATTATCATCCGTTATAGTCCACTGCCAGGAGAAATGACGGGCGGCGAGCGAAGTAGAGTGAAATTGAGCGAGAAATTGTTTACGGGCGGTTGTTGTGTTGTAACTGTGTGTGTAGTGGCCAGGGAGATGTGGCCAGGGAGATGTGGCCAGGGAGATGTGGCCAGGGAGATGTGGCCAGGGAGATGTGGCCAGGGAGATGTGACCAGGGAGATGTAGCCAGGAAGATGTGGCCAGGAAGATGTGACCAGGAAGATGTGGCCAGGGAGATGTGGCCAGGGAGATGTGGCCAGGGAGATGTGGCCAGGGAGATGTGGCCAGGGAGATGTGGCCAGGGAGATGTGGCCAGGGAGATGTGGCCAGGGAGATGTGGCCAGGAAGATGTGGCCAGGGAGATGTCGCCCGGGAGACGTGGACAGGGAGATGTGGCCAGGGAGATGTCCTCGTGGTGTAGAGGGAGAGAGAGAGACAGAGAGAGACAGAGAGTGACAGAGAGAGGACAGGGGAAAGAGAAGGAAGATAGAGAGAAGGAGTAAGAGTAAGGGAAGGAACGGGAGAGAAAACAGAATCAAATAATTCCTTAAATAGGCGATTTTATGTAACTTAATAAACCTCTATAAAACATATGTATCCAACACACTTCTACGGAATATTTATCCTGTTCACTTCTGCTAAATATGTATCCAACACATTGCTGCTAAATATGTATCCAACACATTACTGCTAAATATGTATCCAACACATTGCTGCTAAATATGTATCCAACACATTGCTGCTAAATATGTACCCAACACATTACTGCTAAATATGTATCCAACACATTACTGCTAAATATGTATCCAACACATTACTGCTAAATATGTATCCAACACATTACTGCTAAATATGTATCCAACACATTGCTGCTAAATATGTATCCAACACATTACTGCTAAATATGTATCCAACACATTACTGCTATGTATCCAACACATTACTGCTAAATATGTATCCAACACATTACTGCTATGTATCCAACACATTACTGCTAAATATGTATCCAACACATTGCTGCTAAATATGTATCCAACACATTACTGCTAAATATGTACCCAACACATTACTGCTAAATATGTATCCAACACATTGCTGTTAAATATGTATCCAACACATTGCTGCTAAATATGTATCCAACACATTACTGCTAAATATGTACCCAACACATTACTGCTAAATATGTATCCAACACATTGCTGCTAAATATGTATCCAACACATTACTGCTAAATATGTATCCAACACATTGCTGCTAAATATGTATCCAACACATTACTGCTAAATATGTACCCAACACATTACTTCTAAATATGTATCCAACATACTAATGTTATGTATTCAACACATTTGAACTGTGTTCAGCAGTTAGCGTACAAAAACATAAATATGTATCTAGCATATTTCTACTAACGTATCCTACACATTTCTGCTACATATGCACCCTACACATATCTAAACATTACCCTAAACATTCATCCTACACATTTCTAAAATACATATATATCCTTCGCGCCTCTTCAGAATATAAATCTTCTATGTATCGTAAAAATTAGTGCGAAATATGTATCCAACACATTACTGGTAAATATGTATCCAACACATTACTGGTAAATATGTATCCAACACATTACTGGTAAATATGTATCCAACACATTACTGGTAAATATGTATCCAACACATTACTGGTAAATATGTATCCAACACATTACTGGTAAATATGTATCCAACACATTACTGGTAAATATGTATCCAACACATTACTGGTAAATATGTATCCAACACATTACTGGTAAATATGTATCCAACACATTTAATAGAAACGTTCGTACACACGACAGACACTTCCCGCAGTATTATCTTAACAGCTAACTTAAGGGGACTATTTTTCACGTCGCCCGCAGTTGGCGTTACCTATAGCGCCTGTAATGTGCTGGCTATAATGTACCTGGGATAGGCCTATCACGGCGCCCATGTCTATTATGTACCTGGGATAGGCCTATCACGGCGCCCATGTCTATGATATACATGGAATAGGCCTATCATGGTGCCCATGTCTATGATGCACCTGGGATAGACCTATCACGGCGCCCATGTCTATGATGTACCTGCGATAGGCGTATCACGACGCCCATGTCTATGATGTACATGGAATAGGCCTATCATGGTGCCCATGTCTATGATGTACCTGGGGTAGGCCTATCACTGCGCCCATAGCTATAATGTACCTGGGATATACCTGTCACCGGTTACCTGAATAGCTGTCGCAGCGCTGTTCGAGGCCAGCCTTTCCTGTTGACTCCTGCTCAACCAGGCTGTTACTGACTGCAGCCTGGTAGTCTACCCAGCAGCTCCAGGAAATAAGTAGCACTGCTCACTTTGGAACGTCTACTGCTTGGTTACCTTCAGAAAAACAGAATTCGTAAAGATGGACAGAGAGGCACAGATACAACTATGCCTCTGTGGTTGTAAATGGCATAGTGCCAACAGACTGGAAAAAAAAAGGCACTTGTTCACAGTTCAGGACATATGTACACTGGACACAGGTGTCCCTCCCCACGCAATGCCTCTGTAAACAGAGGAACCTAAACAAAGACAGAAACACTATTTCTGTCAACATGTGAATATACAGAGACAAACAGTATAATAACCTGTGTGATATGTCAAGATATCCTGTTAACAAAATTAAGATACCTGACATAAACAAATTTCATAAGTTTGCTTGCAACAGACAAGTGAACTGTAGAGATAAATCCAGATGTACCCCTGTTAACCTTTTTTGAGGCCTAGTTCCTAGGTCTATTGTGCATCCATTTGCTCTTGCTCTACCGTCCACAGGATGGATATGAGGTGCACAATGAACTAGTCACTTCTGTGGCTAAATCTCTATCTATTGTTTTCCTCAGTTCTTCAACAAGAGTCAACTTCCCTTTTATGCACCATCTATGCCTCTCTCTATTTGTAGAGACATGGTGAAGGGATGTCTTCACCTAGAGATGTATATCTCTCAGTCCTAAATTAAAAGGCTCCTTGAATGGTGATGCAAGAGTGACATTGCAGCCTAAACGACCTTGCAGTAGACAATAGGCTTTAAACCCGATGAATCCGTAGGAACATGGATTCCTGGATGTCAGCTAAAGCACGAATTTAAAGACGAGGCTACCGGTTTCACACGAACGAACCATCGTGCATTTCCAAAAGCTTGAAATTTCGGTAAAATTTGAATAGTCATTATTCTCAGTTAGGTTTGGTTAGATTAACGTATACTAAACTATATATCGGGGAATAACCCGGCAATAACGATACTGAAAAAGAAGGGTGGCTTACGCTGATGCCTTTTCACTCTCAAGGTAACGAATACCACATTCGTTACGGCTTGCTTGAACCTAACAGTTCTATGATATCGGAGAACAGGAGATTAAGCAAGCACTTCCCTGGTAAACAAGAATGCATATGACATTATCACTCCAGATGCAAAGCCACAAGGTGAAGGCAAATGTAAGGACAGCGGCGAAAACACGGAAAGGATACGCAAGGTAGCGGCGGCCCCTTGGCGGCCCTCGGGCGCATCCTCAACATACTCGGAGTTACATTATCACTTGTTCCACACACTCTCTACACCTTCCTTAACACTCTGTCTACTCTTTTAGACACCATCTTCTCCTCCCTACCTTCCTAAACACTCTGCCTGCCTTTCCAGACAGTTTGCCTGTCAACATTGTAATATACATACGTCTTCCAACCTTCATCAACATCGCTCTTCCAGACTGTCTACAACACACAAATAACCCGCACATAGAAGAGAGGAGCTTACGACGACGTTTCGGTCCGACATGTACCATTTACAAAATCACACTTGTAAATGGTCCAAGTCGGACCGAAACGTCGTCGTAAGCTCCTCTCTTCTATGTGCGGGTTATTTGTGTATCGTTCCAGTCACGGTATTGTGCCCTTTTTTTTTTTTTGTTATTTTCTGTCTACAACTCCCTGTCTTCATCCAGACACTTCTCTATGTCTTTCCCGTCTGCAGAAAAAGCAGCAGGCTGAAGAGCAGGTGTGCATCGAGTAAAGAGCGAAATCATTAAGTGTAAGGGGCCCAAGACTTTTCAACGCCCTCCTTTCGTGCATAAGGGAGGATTACCGACACCCCTCTTCTTCCTAACTATCTGTCTCTTTCTTGCTACTATAACTATCTGTTAGTGGGCTGGATCTGTAAAAGACCTGCCCAGTATGGGCCAACAGGCCTACTGTTCCACACACACACACACACACACACACACACACACACACACACACACACACAATCCACAAACTACAAATTATTCGCTCACTTCCCATTTTCCTGCTAAGGCAACACTGAGAAATTTTTTGTCTTGTTCAATATTCTAATCTATTCATTGTTATTGATGGTAATTGGGCTGTCAGGTGAGCCTTCCCCTCAAAACCTTCTATAATTTAGCCTCCCGCTTTAATATCCACACACACACAGTGGTGACCAGTGAAGAGGCGGGGCCAGGAGCTATGACTCGATCCCTACAACCGCAATTAGGTGAGTACTCACGCAGTTTCGACCAGTGAAAAGGCGGGGCCAATAGCTATGACTCGACCCCTGCAACCACAATTAGGTGAATACACACACACACACACATATATACACACACACACACACACACACACACACACGGTAACTGATACACATGAGCAAATACTAAGAAATATTTATTGGGAAACGTTTCGGTCCTTAGATCCTTGATTACTTTTAGCTCATACGTTAGAAGTCATCAAGGTC
This sequence comes from Cherax quadricarinatus, assembly GCF_026875155.1. Classification (NCBI taxonomy): domain Eukaryota; kingdom Metazoa; phylum Arthropoda; class Malacostraca; order Decapoda; family Parastacidae; genus Cherax; species Cherax quadricarinatus. The sequence continues at coordinate 26,726,809 of NC_069430.1, read as the reverse complement.
TCGGGAGGTTTCGGCCCTGGGACCTTTGATCGCCTTTAGCGTACATGTGTCAGAAGTTATCAAGGTCCCAGGACCGAAACGTTTTCATAATATGTCCTGGTGTTTGTTCACGTGTCTTTAAAAATATTAGAAGTAGAATCGTCAGGTATATCACTCCACTCCTACAACCTCACTCCACTCCTACAACCTCACTCCACTCCTACAACCTCACTCCACTCCTACAACCTCACTCCACTCCTACAACCTCACTCCACTCCTACAACCTCACTCCACTCCTACAACCTCACTCCACTCCTACCACCTACCTGTCTCCCCTATAAAAGGCTCCTCTCTCATGTCTCTCTATTATATCGAAAAAGCCCCTAATGGGCGAAACGTCTCTCAGTAAAGTCACCCCAGTACCCATACGTCTTATTCATCATCTAAATGGTATTAAATAATTGATGTAATTGCACAGACGTTATATTAAAATTAAAACACATGGGCACCACATTAATGTAATTCACATATTCAATGTTTTTATATTTTTCTGAAAGTTGGAGAAGCTTTTCTGAAGTGGCTAAATAATATAAACCAATATAAACCAATAAGTATAAACTAGTAATATAAACCAATATAAACCAATATAAACCAATAAGTATAAACTAGTAATATAAACCAATATAAACCAATAAGTATAAACTAGTAATATAAACCAATATAAACCAATAAGTATAAACTAGTAATATAAACCAATAAGTATAAAAACTAATATTAACTACTAAATATAAACCAATAAGTATAAACCAATAATATAAACCAATAAGTATAAACCAATAATATTAACTAATAAATATAAACCAATAAGTATAAACTAATAATATAAACCAATAAGTATAAACCAATAATATAAACCAATAAATATAAACCAATAAGTATAAACCAATAATATAAACCAATAATGTACTGGTCGAGGAAAACCTGTGGATTTTTTTAAGACTCATAGAGGAAGTGGTTTATGGAGATGTTAAATATACCTAAAATAATCTGAAAAATTTTCAAAATTATATTTGATTGGTATATTTACACCCGAAACGTGTCGCCTGCACATCAGGCTTCTTTAGTCGAATACAGCACTGGAGACAGTAGTAGTTTTCACGTGATCAGTCCGTCAGTCTTGGTAAGAGGAGGTCAGTCCCTCGAGTCTGAAGCACAGGCACGCAGAAAGAGATTACATACCAGATAAAACGCTAGGTGAAGCAGCTGGAGTTGACGCCACAGGTGAGCGTGGCCCACTAGTGGAAGTATCGCATATTCTCCAACATTCAACTGAAGATACCTGTTGCATACAGGCTTAATATCCGGGCAATAAAGGTACCCAGGTGTTGCACATGTGTCATATTCAACAATGTCTCGGTGTTGTGTACCATCATTATCGTGATCAACGTTGTATATTGGAAAGGGAGCCGCAGGATAGGCGTATTTTCCTGCTCGTGTGTACATTTGCAACAGATAGTAGGGTGAAAGTCCATCGGCTTCACATGGGTCATCTAGGTCGTATGTATGTATATATGCTTGCACGTATGTATATATGCATTGTATGTATATATATATAATATATATATATATATATATATATATATATATATATATATATATATATATATATATATACATACAATGTATATATGTTTGCACGTATTTGTGTATATATGCTTGCACATATGTACGTATGTATATATGTATGTATACATACATAAAATTGGCAAAATTGCAGACCTAGAGAATGTAGCGAACTTTCAGTGTTCGTTTAAACACCTAAATTACTGGGAACGTATAAAGTCCCTCGATTGCTACAGTTACTCTACTTGGTATTTTATTCCATTCGTCTCCAACTCTACTGACAAACCAGCATTTTCCAATACCCTTTTTTCCAAATCTGAAGTTTTGTACTTTGCATCAGAAGTCGCTAGTTCAATCTTAGTAAGATGTATTTAGAACTTCATAACCCCTTCATTTATTCGTGTTTTCCATTTGTACTCTGTACTCATACCGTCCGACCCTTCCTCCCCTCAATCCACATCTCCCTAGAGAGTACAAGTTTAAGGCTACTCTCTATCTTCATAGAAAAGAATTCAGAAAGGGGAGAGACATTTTTATTTTTCTGAGTACGTTATCCACTGCATTTATTCCTGTTAATATGCAGCCCAGAGCCGTTCTTCATGTCTAAATGAAGCTTTTCCAATGGGAGATATACAAGTTATAGAAGAATTTTGGTATTAATCCAAGTAATAAGCTTCATTATGAACACTGTTGTCTTGGCTTCAGATTTATGCTGACAAGAACTCATCTGATTTGATTAAGTTCTATATTATTTAGTCTATATGTGTTGTGGATATTCTCGTTCTGCAGAATTAAAACCTTACATTTAACCACTTAACCACCACTCACCGCCCACAGCTTAAACCTATCCAACCCATCATGAGCCTCCCGGGTGTCTCCCTCAGAATTCGTCGGCCTAATTTTGTGTCATTGGAAAATTTATGTCGCTATTTATTCCTTTATGCAGGTCGTCCATATTAATTTCGAGCCTCAAAGTGCCTCAGCAGTGGCACTGCAGACCTGTTACCTATCGGTCCAGAGACCGATAGGTAACAGAATTATTAGTCTCTTGTGCGGTACCTTACTGAAGGCTTCGATGATCTCGTAACCAGCGTTACTTCCACTGGAGACGATTCGTGCAAAGAAGACAATCGGAGAGAGAAAACAAATGTAGGTATTAACTTTATTAAAACGTTTCTCTTCAGGAAGAGAAATCTTCAGTCAATACACAGTGATGAGCAACAAGTATATTTATACAAGCGTAGTCACCTGAGGTATCCTGATTATATATATATATATATATATATATATATATATATATATATATATATATATATATATATATATATATATATATATATATATATATATATATATATATATGGAGGTACCACCTCTAGAACTGTCCTAGGGACTCTCATCCTCAACTTGCTTCAGAGAAAACTCAAGGTTCTCCCTGAAGCTGTTTGAGAATTTTCTCCTACCACTCCCTATATTTAATGTGTATTTTATTTAAAGACAAAATTCATTTACAAAATATTCATGAAAATACAACAGAAAGTAAAAAACATAGGTAACTCAGAGCTACATCTCAAATACTTCTTCCAGCTCCCCGGCGGTGGGCCGCGTGCCCAGGATGCTGCAGGCATTTCCTCTCTGGATCGCAACACTGAGTCTCTGAAAGAGGAAGCTGATCGCCCTGTGGTCCTTGGTTTCTATGATGAGCTTTTCACCCAGCTCTTTGAGGAACTTCAGAGCACACTTGCCCCATGCTCCAAGGATCTCCGACCCTATTGGGATGAAGTTATAGCAAGGGGGAAGGTCTTCATATTTGCTGATCTTCTGAGTCTCCCTGTGGCTGGCAGCTCCACCCCCTTCCAGGATATATATGGATATATATATATATATATATATATATATATATATATATATATATATATATATATATATATATATTATATATATAAATATATATATATATTTATATATATATATATATATATATATATATATATATATATATATATATATATATAAATATATATATATATATATATATATATATATATATATATATATATATATATAATATATATATATACACACACACACACACACACACACACACTCGAAGACCGGCCTAAGGCCAGACCTCATTAATGACTGAATGGTTAAGCAGGCAGTGTCCGCCAGCGGTCCACAGGCCTACAGAGACATCGCAACCCGGATGATCTGACTCTTAACTACAGACTAAAGACTTGACTCCCCCAGTCCATGATTATATATCACATTAGACATCTTCCATTTCTCCGCCATGTTACCCAAGTATCAGCATTTATTAAAGGTACTTGTTAATGGTTTACTCTGTTTTTTTCCCTTGGGTGGTTCTTAATAGAGCTGCTGTAAATAGTCGAGAGCAGAACTGCTGGAAGGATTCCATAATAGAGTTGCAATAAATAGTTTTGAATAAGGAATGCTACATAGCGATGCTGTAAGCTGTCCTAAGCAGACGTGCTGTCAGGAGGCCTGAAAAGAGCTGTCTTGAGCAGAGAATGGCTCGAAGGAGTTCTTAATGGGGCAACTGTATGGTGAGCTGAGAGCTTCTGTAACGTATTTTAAACAGAACTGCTCCAGAGAGCCCTGAATGTTGATATAGAGATGCTGTAGAGCGGTGAGCTGTAAGAGTGCGACAAGCGCTACACCGGGATAAGGAACAATAAACTCCAGCCTCGGCGGTGCACTATCAAAATTCCATAGATGAAATCACAAAATATGGCGGCGGATAGGAGCAACAGCTGCAGCAGATTGTTTTCTATTCCCAACTAGGGGATACCCGGCCACAGTGACGCCAGTGTGTGTGTGTGTGTGTGTGTGTGTGTGTGTGTGTGTGTGTGTGTGTGTGTACTCACCTAGTTGTACTCACCTAGTTGAGGTTGCGGGGGTCGAGTCCGAGCTCCTGGCCCCGCCTCTTCACTGATCGCTACTAGGTCACTCTCCCTGAGCCGTGAGCTTTATCGTACCTCTGCTTAAAGCTATGTATGGATCCTGCCTCCACTACATCGCTTCCCAAACTATTCCACTTACTGACTACTCTGTGGCTGAAGAAATACTTCCTAACATCCCTGTGATTCATCTGTGTCTTTAGCTTCCAACTGTGTCCCCTTGTTACTGTGTGTGTGTGTGTGTGTGTGTGTGTGTGTGTGTGTGTGTGTGTGTGTGTGTGTGTGTGTGTGTGTGTGTGTGTGTGTGTGTGTGTGTGTGTGTGTGTGTGTACTCGGCTATTTGTACTCACCTAGTAGAGGTTGCAGGGGTCGAGTCCGAGCTCCTGGCCCCGCCTCTTCACTGATCGCTACTAGGTCACTCTTCCTGAACCGTGAGCTTTATCATACCTCTGCTTAAAGCTATGTATGGATCCTGCCTCCACTATATCGCTTCCCAAACTATTCCACTTACTGACTACTCTGTGGCTGAAGAAATACTTCCTAACATCCCTGTGATTCATCTGTGTCTTCAACTTCCAACTGTGACCCGTGTTACTGTGTCCAATCTCTGGAACATCCTGTCTTTGTCCACCTTGTCAATTCCTCTCAGTATTTTGTATGTCATTATCATGTCCCCCCTATCTCTCCTGTCCTCCAGTGTCGTCAGGTTGATTTCCCTTAACCTCTCCTCGTAGGACATACCTCTTAGCTCTGGGACTAGTCTTGTTGCAAACCTTTGCACTTTCTCTAGTTTCTTTACGTGCTTGGCTAGGTGTGGGTTCCAAACTGGTGCCGCATACTCCAATATGGGTCTAACGTACACGGTGAAAAGGGTCCTGAACGATTCCTTATTAAGATGTCGGAATGCTGTTCTGGGGTTTTTGCTAGGCCCCCATAGCTGCAGCCGTTTTTTTTGGTTGATGTGCGCTTCGGAGATGTGCCTGGTGTTTACACCCCCCAAGATTTTTTTTTTGGTGGGGTTTTTGTAGTCTCTGGCCCCCCTAACTGTACCCCCGTCTGCGGTTTATTTCCCCTTCCCCCTTCTTATGACTTTGCATTGGTGGGTTTGAACTCCAGGAGCCAATTGCTGGCCCAGGTTGCACCCTGTCCAGATCCTTTGTGTTCCCCCGGGTTTTCGATAGTGAATTCTAAAAAAACTTCCATATCTGCAAACGGGGACACCCAGATCTTTTCCTTTTGTCATGTCGTTACAAATCCCGAAACAGCAGGGTTGAGGACTGCCCCCTGTGGGCCCCGCTGGTCAAGGTGCCCACCTTGTGTGTGTGTGTGTGTGTGTGTGTGTGTGTGTGTGTGTGTGGAGACCTACCTTTATACCCTGACGCTTGGAGTCATTCACATATGCTTTGACACTTTGTGGTGCTTGCTTTACTTCCTTTTGCTCGATAACTGTTGAACTTTTCGTTCCTGTAAGTTAATTAACTGAAAGGACCCGGTTCGTTTAGTTTTTTTTTTTTTTTTACCTGACAGAAAAGAAGATATTATTTTCGACTTGCAATGCAGAGGAGAATTATTTTTTTTTTTTTTTTTATTATCCCCACCGACCGATTCCCAAAAGGGCAGGGTGGCCCAAAAAGAAAAACTTTCACCATCTTTCACTCATCACCGCTTGCCAAAAGGGTGCTTTTACACACATTTTTTAAACTGCAACATTACACCCCTCCTTCAAATGCGGCACTGTACTTCCATTCCGGACTCAAGTCCGGCCTCCCCGGTTTCCCCGAATCCCCTTTATAAATGTTACTTTGCTCAACCCAACAGCACGTCAAGTATTAAAAAACCCTTTTGGGCTCCATTCAACTCCATCAAAAAGCTACGCATGCCTGTGGAAGTCCAAGCCCCTCGCACACAAAACCTCCTTTACCCCCTCCCTCCAACCTTCCCAGGCCGACCCCTACCCGCCCTTTCCCTTTCCCCTACAGACTGTACACTCTTGAAGTTTTCTGTTTTGCTCCATTCCTCTAAGTCCGAACCACCCCAACAACCCTTTCCCCCCCTCGGACAACAGTTTTGGTAATCCGGGACCTCCTTAACTTCCAAAAAATACGAATTTTTGCATTTTAATTCACACCAACATTGCCCTCGACATGAATTCCCCTGCCTCCCGCCCTTTTCCCCGCTGCAAAATTCTCACCCAGCTTCACCCCTAAAGAGGTTGGGAAAACATACTTCATACTTTTCCCCTCTTTGCCCCAAGGGAAAAAATTTTTTGTCTCCACGCTCCCAAATTCACCACTCACTTTTTTCCCCCATAATATTCAAATGATACATCTAGTACGCTTTTTTCTTTTTTTACCAATATAAAGATCTTGTAAAGTGTTTGTACCCCTCCTTGAAACCCTTTTCCCCACACAGAGAGTGAGATTCACTTTTTAGTTTCTCTGTAGTTCAAATCCTATAGTTCGGGGGCTAGCCTGCCCGTGAAACTCTGGACATTCTTTAAAACCGTATATGTGACTTAAATTGGTTTTGGGGCCCCCACTGGTTCTGCCCTCTCGGGATTCAGTGACCTACGTGGTGTACAGGTTTTCTTTTTCGCCCTGGTAAAACCTTACTGTTTACTTAGTGGCTTCGAGTCCCGGGGCCGATGAGACAATGACCAAGTTACTCACATCTCCGCTGCACCTGCCTATCTAGCAGTACTAAACAAATTTCTGTCGTGGGTCACATCAAGGCTAAAATTACTATACAAATGTGCAGGAAAATTCTAATGCTGCTAGAAGTTACTTCTCGGCAAAAGCATTAATTTGTTGGCAACACCAGTCCAGTTTTAAGTTAATTCCTGGGCAGAATGTTAATGTGCAAGAAAGTTCCAGACCTGCTGGAAGTATTCTTCTATAGAAGTAGACTGCGGACCTGCCGCAAACCCTCATAGCCATCACAACCTGGTTGATCTAGCACTCGCAGCAGCTATTTCAAAACAATTCGCGTTAACACAGTGACCCTGACGTTTTATCTCAAAAACCCAGCACAGGCGGACAGCAACAAATAAACGACTTATACGGATTAGTAACCCCTGGAGGGTTAATAACCTAGAACGACCGTAAAAACCAAGCAAAATGGCACAAAGGGGTTCTGTACAGGTCCTAACCCCGGATGTGACTCACACAACAGTCACCTAGCTCCTACTTACCGGTAGGCGAACAGAAGCAGCAGGTGCTAGGAGACATGAAGTAAAACAATGAGGGAAGAATAAGAGGTGAGGGGTCAGGAGAAAGCAGATTTCAGAAGAAGAGATGATAGAATTCCTGAGCGTTGTAGAGAGCAAAAGGGATCCAGAACCACTGAATAAGATGGGAGTACCCAGCCAGAGAGTGCAGGGTAGAATATTTCATATTCAGATGTTATGACAATAACAGGGAGATGCCGTGGTTCAACTAAAGATGCAAAAAGAAAAACGAAAGCGCAAGAGCGTGGTAAAACTAAATAAAGCAAAGAACGTGTAAAGAGAGCACAGTTGACAGTTTCAAAAAAAAATAGCACCGATGAGTCACAGATATGTCAGGAAGTATTTCTTCAGCCTCAGGGTTGTCAATAAGAGGTATAACCTATACCTGGAGTATACCTGAAGAGGGTTTAGGGGATCAACGCCTCCGCGGCCCGGTCTAAGACCAGGCCTCGTGGTGAATCAGGGTCTGATCAACCAGGCTGTTACTGCTAACCTAGAGGAAGTAATGAAGATAGGCTCCACTGAGTACTTTTAATTAAGAATAAGAATGATGGAGCCGAAAAGGCTAAGAGTTAACCCCCAGTAAGTGGCAAGAGGCAGCGCCAAGAGCTGAGACTCGACCCCTACAACAACTAAAAATAGGTCAGTACAAAAACGTGATCTCGCACGCGCGCGCGCACACACACACACACACAGAGGTGATATAAGAAAGACAATCCTTGCAGCCAAGGCTATATAAGGGAGACCAGCCTAATTATGCGCATATTTGATTATAAAAATGTATCCCCTAGGCTTACCCGGTAATTAGGAAGGTGAGTCGCTGCCACTCAGGTAACCAGACAGGTGAGTCGCTGCCACTCAGGTAACCAGACAGGTCAGTCACTGCCACTCAGGTAACCAGACAGGTGAGTCACTGCCACTCAGGTAACCAGACAGGTGAGTCACTGCCACTCAGGTAACCAGACAGGTGAGTCGCTGCCACTCAGGTAACCAGACAGGTGAGTCGCTGCCACTCAGGTAACCAGACAGGTGAGTCGCTGCCACTCAGGTAATCAGACAGGTGAGTCGCTGCCACTCAGGTAACCAGACAGGTGAGTCACTGCCACTCAGGTAACCAGACAGGTCAGTCACTGCCACTCAGGTAACCAGACAGGTCAGTCACTGCCACTCAGGTAACCAGACAAGTCAGTCACTGCCACTCAGGTAACCAGACAAGTCAGTCACTGCCACTCAGGTAACCAGACAGGTGAGTCACTGCCACTCAGGTAACCAGACAGGTCAGTCACTGCCCAAACAACTGCCTAATATCAATATAAAAAATCGCTCACACGAGGATATTTTCCCGGCCTGACATTGTTTTCCTTATCTTGAGATGTCCTCCGTTCATGAAATTGCCTTTAGCCCCGTTTTTTGTCATTTTTTTAAGGCATCCATGATGGTGTTCCCCTAAGCAGCTTATGGTGTTTTTCCTTCCTCCATAATTTTTGTTGTATATAACTAAGAAACACTCTTACAGATTGAATTCAAATTTCGGTGCTGGTATGCTGTAAGAAGGAACATGTTAATGTAATTATACCGCCATGTGCTTGTGCTCTTTGGTCAGTTTTATAATTGATCATGTTGGGATTTCGTTTCCTTGCGGTAACTTGAGAACACTTCTTCTGATCGGCTTCAAACTTTCAACACTGGTGTAGCCTACATAGAAGAAGGTTGGTATGGTTACTGGTGTGTGTAAGGGTTAATTTGCTAAATATATTTTTCAAAGCTTATGTTGCTTCCACAAGATGGTTCCAAATTTGCCAATGTCTTAACAGTTAACAAACTTGGAATAGTTAGATTCCGAGCACTTGAAATATAATGTAACTAAGAAAACACTGAAATATTGAGAACTTACGTGTTCGTGAATTTGTCAAGTTCCACAAGCTGAGAGAGCCCTTAAATAATTTTTTTTTCATACGATTTTATTCCAGAGCCGGTACATATCCTCAACGTTCTTCACCTCCACAAAGGTTCTCGTTGACAACTTTAGAATCCTCCACTGAACCAGCTTCAGACTTTTCGACGCTGGTGAACTGCAGACAAGAAGGTTCATACAACGATTGTGATGGGTAGTACTCTCTCTTGTCAGCTTTATAAAGCCAATCCTGATTTTGGTTTCCATTGGATACCTTCCAACACCGGTTATTCTACTGGAAGGTTAAGACTTTTTTGGAAAGTCTAGGTACCAATCAGACAGTTTCACCTTTAAAATAGCACGGCATTTTTTTCCCTGCATAATTTTAAGCAATCTTGTTGTGAATGGCTTCGTTTGTGAACCGTTAAAAGTTCGGCGCATGTGTTTGTAGTCTCCTGGCAGCAACAGTCTGGTTGATGAGTCAGTGAATGAAAACAAAATTCTGGCATCACGCCGGGCAGGGAGGCTAGTGTTAGCGTACTCAACCTACACAACGAGTGTTCGTGGTTCGAACCCCGGTACGGATGAAAACATTGGGCATGTTTTCTTAAGCCTCCTGTTCCTGTTAACCTAACAGTAACTAGGTACCTGGGTGTTAGCAGACTGGTGTGGGACTCGCCCTGGGGGAGGGTAACATACCTCAGGTACGGCTGGGGATCTGAAATGAGCTGAGGTAGGATAACAGCTCTTGAGCCTGTAATATTGATTTGTGTAAAAAAAAAAGGTCAAGACAGGGGCGAGGCAGCTGGTCTTACAGACGACAGTAATAAACACAAAATAAAGAAAAACTCAAGAAATTTTATTGACCATTACCTGAAGGATCGATGCTTTACTTTCTCACCAAAATTTTAACATGTAGATTAATTATCCCCTTAAAATGCAGTTTAGAGAACAAGTTTTATTAAAAACTTGCATGTATGCAAGATACCTGCGAGAAAATCCAGGGTAGGGTAAGGGGATAGGGAGAGGAGATTTTATAAGGCACATCTTTTAAGGGTCACAGGTGAGGACCCAACACAGCCTGCAACTAGCACAAGAGTTGAGGACGTGCATGAAGCATTTGTTGGTAATCCAGACAAATGACCCCAAATACCGTCATAGAAGCTAAGACGTTGTGTAGTTTTAAAAATAGGTTGGATAAATACATGAGTGGGTGTGGGTGGGTGTGAGTTGGACCCGAAAAGCTTGTGCTACTAGGTCGGATGCCGTGCTCCTCTCATAAGAGACGTGTCTGACCTCACTAGATCAAGGCATTGGCTTAAGCCGGTGGGAGAATTGGACCTGCCTCGCATAGGCCAGTAGGCCTGCTGCAGTGTTCCTTCTTTCTTACGTTCTTATGTTCTAACAGGTTGGAAAATTCTGAGAAAACGTTTGAGCTTCATCCGCACAAATTACAAATATTGAAATACATAACAGACAGCGACGTAGTGCAGTGAAATCTCTGCATATGTTACACAATGGCAACATATGTTACACAATGGCAACATATGTTACTCATAATGTGTTACGAGAAACAGAATCCTGCTAAATGTATTATGAGAAACAGAATACTGCTGTACGGTTTGTAGAATCACAATGGGTTCTCATATTGAAATTCAGCAGGTGAATTTTTTTTTTAGCTCTGTTTATCTCAGTTTTTGTTTAAGTATTCTAAGGTTTTTTCATAAGAAACGTTTAAAAACCGTAAGGTAATTGTCTAGTCACAATGAATAATTAAATCAACTGATGTACGTACAGTATTTAGCTTAGCTTAGGTTAGGTTAACGTAACTTGGTCAAATGTAACTAAGATTAACATACATTAATACCAACAAAATAATATGCAACAGGTGAGACTAAGTGTTGATGGGCGAACAACAGCGACCTCACGAGGCTGTATTAATGTTGGTAAAATTACCAATAATATGTCAAGCCGTTCATAAAGCTCCTGGAGAGCGAAACGTTGCCACAATAAAATGTCACATTAGTTACACTTGTTTTCTTAGCACTTCGCGAGACGCCCGAGGAAGCAGAAACCTTAAAGCCGGAATTTGACATTTACCGCGTGAGAGCCGGTTTACCGTTGGTCATCAGCCAGAAGATACAGTATATACACTTAGGAGATACAGTATATGCACTTAGGAGATACAGTATATGCACTTAGGAGATACAGTATATACACTTAGGAAATACAGTATATACACTGAGAGGTACTTACCTACTTGCACTCGCGTATTTGTGGTTGTAAGGGGGTCGAGTCTCGGTTCCTGGACTCGTCTCTCCGCTGGCCGCTACAGGTTTCAATTTCTCCTGGCTGTGTAACCACTGTCATACCTATTCTTAAGTTATGTATGGATTCTGCCTCGTTGTTCAGGTCGTTCTAATATCTGAGAGTTTGTTTTAGCTCCTGTTACAGGGATTAAAGTATTTTTGACTGGTAGTCAACAGGTGACATGCAGCCTTAATGACCCTTTGTGCGGCTTTAAGCCAAATGTGCACGTTAATTAGCTAATGAGTGTGTGTATGTCCTCACCTATTTGTGGTTGCAGGGGTCGATTCGTAGCTCCTGGCCCCGCCTCTTAGCTGGTGACTACTGGGTCCACTCTCTCCCTGCTCCAAGAGCTTTATCATAACTCTTTCTAATGCTATGTATGGATCCTGCCTCCACTGGTTGTTCCACTTCCTGACAACTCTATGACTGAAGAAATAATTTCTAAAATCTCTGTGACACATCTGAGTTCTCGACTTCCAGTTGTGACCTTTTCTTGCTGTGTGTGTGTGTGTGTGTGTGTGTGTGTGTGTGTGTGTGTGTACGTACGTACACTTATCCAGAGGGCGTGTTACAGGACAGAGTAGACGGGTCAAGAGATATGAAATTGGCCAGGCAAGCTAATATAGCCAAGACTAACTGATGTGAGCCACTCCAGCTGGTAATGGCCAGGTCACCTGGAGAGCACGATGCCAGTTGATGTGTCATGCCAGCTGATGTAGGCCAGCTGATGCAGGCCAGCTGGTTTAGGTTAGCTGGTCTCTTCCCCTGCATGCAGATCACCTTGCCTGGTCTCTCACCCTGCATGAAGATCACCCTGTCTGGTCTCTCACCCTGCGTGCGGATCACCCTGGCTGAGGGTGTTCGTGAATATTAAATGTTATTTTTGTATCTTGGTGGGGAAGAGATGTGAGCAGTGGTAGGGTAGGGTGATGCATGGGTGAGGAAAGGTGAGGTAGGGTAGGATATGGGTAGATGGAGAGCAAGGTGGGGAAGGGACGAAAGCTGTTGTGTTTAACATGTTTATATGGGGTGGGAAGGGAAGGGGCTGTGTTCTGTCTGGGGTAGGGGGGCTTTCCCTTCTGTTAGTCAACTCATCGACGTTCAGATTTTTAAACTCAGAGAAACTCCCCACTCGAAGTATCATATTCACTTATTATTGTATAATTACTATGAGCTACCCCAGTGGGAATAATGCAGTGGTTATTAGACCTCTGATATATTTATTTCCAGATTTTTTATATCCTCACAGCTCGGTCTGGGGCCAGGTCTCTTCAACCAGTCTTTTGCTGTTGACACGCCTCTGGCCCACAAATCCATCACAGCCTGGTTGATCTGGCACGTGGCGGAGGTAGTGATCTAGTTTCCTCTTGAAAACTTCTACACGTCCTCCAGCAATATTTCTGAAATTTGCTGGTAGCAGGAAGAACAGTCTTGGACAACAGATGTTGCAATTATTCTCTTATTAAAAGTCTTCAAGAGGAAACTGGACAAGCATCTTCACCAGGTGCCAGATCATCCAAGCTGTGATGGTTATATGGGGCATCGAGCCACCAGCAGCAACAGCTTGTTGAACAGGCTAATACCAGACGAGCCTGGCCCGAGATCCGGAAGTAAAAAGACTCTCGAAACTCTTCAAATGTATATGGTACCCCTGATTTTCATTTGATGTGCACAGTTGGGACTAGGCCTTCATGTATCTTCCTTGTATATAGTATTAGGTATCTCTGTCTTCTTCACTCCAGAGAATACATTCCCAATACTATGAGGCATTCCGGGTGATTTAAATATATTAAATTATCTCTGTACCTTACCCAGCTCTTACTTCTCTCCTACCTTGAGCTGAGTTGTCATCAATAAACAATATTCTAAACGAAAGAATGCCACTGACTTGAACGGTGTCGCCATTAGCATCATGTGTTTTGTAAAGTAAAAAGACACAAGTGCAACTAATGTGACACATTAGTTGCACTTGTGTCCTTTTACTTTACATATTGTCGGTAATTCTACCAACTTTATTACAATCATGTGTTGTGTTCTGAAAGTTCTCCTTATTTATCTTGTAATTTGTTCTGCTTTCTCAGTGGTTTGCTTTATTGTGCTCCTTCAGTGGTAGGCCAGCAAACATTATTATACAAAGGTATTTGACATGTTATCTTCATTTCACGAGGTGGTCCTCTGTGTTTTGTATTCAGTGATTCTATAGAGCTCTTCATCTCTTCTATATCCGAGCTTTTGGAATTTGTCACCACTGAATATTATTTTCTTATACCCACTGCAAAAGTTTGTTGATATCTGGTTGCAACTTTCATGTTCACTTTAGTATCTTTCTAAAAGATATGGTGGAGCCGTGGCTATTATTTAAATTTCCGTTTGTTGTGAGTATGAGAGAGTGAAAGTGGCAGTGGGCTTTATTAATGCCACCTTGCGGCCGAAACGTTGTCTTTTACTGTAGGCAATTTCAGCCATACGACGCTCCACAAGCATTCAACCATCATGTTGTCGTCTCCCTGCCACCACCAGTGTGCCACCACGTTGTCGTCTCCCTGCCACCACCAGTGTGCCACCACGTTGTCGTCTCCCTGCCACCACCAGTGTACCACCACGTTGTCGTCTCCCTGCCACCACCAGTGTACCACCACGTTGTCGCCTCCCTGCCACCACCAGTGTACCACCACGTTGTCGCCTCCCTGCCACCACCAGTGTGCCACCACGTTGTCGTCTCCCTGCCACCACCAGTGTATCACCACGTTGTCGTCTCCCTGCCACCACCAGTGTACCACCACGTTGTCGCCTCCCTGCCACCGCCAGTGTACCACCACGTTGTCGTCTCCCCGCCACCACCTGTGTAACCACCACGTTTTCGCCTCCCTGCCACCATCAGTGTGCCACCACGTTGTCGCCTCCCTGCCACCACCAGTGTACCACCACGTTTGTCGCCTCCCTGCCACCCCAGTGTACCACCACGTTGTCGTCTCCCTGCCACCACCAGTGTACCACCACGTTGTCACCTCCGTGCCACCACCAGTGTACCACCACGTTGTCGTCTCCCTGCCACCACCAGTGTACCACCACGTTGTCGCCTCCCTGCCACCACCAGTGTACCACCACGTTGTCGTCTCCTTGCCACCACCAGTGTACCACCACGTTGTCGTCTCCCTGCCACCACCAGTGTACCACCACGTTGCCGTCTCCCTGCCACCACCAGTGTACCACCACGTTGTCGCCTCCCTGCCACCATCAGTGTGCCACCACGTTGTCGCCTCCCTGCCACCACCAGTGTACCACCACGTTGTCGCCTCCCTGCCACCACCAGTGTACCACCACGTTGTCACCTCCCTGCCACCACCAGTGTACCACCACGTTATCGCTTCCCTGCCACCACCAGTGTACCACCACGTTATCGTTTCCCTGCCACCACCACACCAACATCTAAGCACCACCACTCTGTTACTACCTTGCTAGCACCACTCTGCCTCGTGCGGCTAGAGGCTGACTACCAGCACTCTGAAGGTGATGTTGGGAGTGGATGATGACATTATATTAGCCGGGGGACAAATTAGGTAATGGACAGACAAGGAGAGCATAGTTTATTACTCTAGCACCCGACACCACCACCACCACCACCACCACCACCACCACAACTACCACTACCATCTGCTCCATCACCATCAGCAGTTACCAGCCAACACCATCATTTCCACCATTACTAACACCACCATTAACACCAACATCACCGGCCACCACCAACACTGACACCACCAGCCATCGCCTACCACCACCACTATCACCACCAAATATAATCTGTAGCTCACAACTGGTTCCAACTTAACCCTGTACCTAAAACAAATGAGCCTTAACGTTAAATAAAGATTTCACCTTATAATGAAATACCTGGCAGGGCCAGTCTTTAAAATAAGCCGAGGATGTATAGCACTTCTTAGAAACTAATATCGTTAATCATTTAGAACTCCTGAGAGAGAGAGAGAGAGAGAGAGAGAGAGAGAGAGAGAGAGAGAGAGAGAGAGACAGACAGACAGACAGAGACAGAGAGAGAGACTATCACAACAGATACACAGACCACCAAGCCACTACTGTCCTCCGCCCCCTAAAAACACGATGCTTATTCTGCCCCGCCCCATGCATCTCCAGTATATACACCCATTATTTATTGGACGCCCAAACTCATTAATTCACCCATTTCTTCTTGCACAGTGACACTTTAACGCCAATATACTACCTACTTTTTCTCATCAATATTAAATAGAGCACTTAATTGAACAGCAACTGACACAGAATCTATATAACACTGCCGTGTTTAAGATCAACGAGAAAAGAACAAACTGTAAAGTGTGGGTCATTACCCGCACGTTTCA
Organism: Cherax quadricarinatus; assembly: GCF_026875155.1. NCBI lineage: Eukaryota > Metazoa > Arthropoda > Malacostraca > Decapoda > Parastacidae > Cherax > Cherax quadricarinatus. Next base: position 26,710,483 of record NC_069430.1, on the reverse strand, counting down.
GCTTTTAAGTACCGCTGAACACTCAACACCTGACACAACACATGTTCACTATGTCAGTTCATTTACGCCGAAATGAAGCGACTTCAGGTACGCACACGAGACGATTTTACGTTAAATGTAGTAAATTAGACACATGTACAACACTTGGGTATCTTTATTGAAGACTGAAAACATCGACTCCAGACTGAGGGACTGATTACCTCAAAGTCCTTCTGATCCTCTCCAGTCTTCTTTGTATTAGACAGATGAAGCCACTGTGTGGCGAACTTCTTGGTTCTCTGAGCCATTTATCTACACACCTTAGATTTGAACTGTGGTGGTCTAAATGATGTGGCATATCTGTGGGAATACCCATGCCCAGTTTCCAAAAAAAAATTTTATTTACTCTCGCTGCTGGAGGTGAGGCCAGGCATCCCCTATGGCCACCTGACTAACCACCACAACCTGACTGACCAGTTACCTGCTGCAGCTACCTGTCTAGGTCCAGTTACAGTGTCGTCACACTAACATCCCTGACAGGTATCCCAGGGAGAGAGATACAGGGGAAAAAAGTTAAGAAAAATATAAACCGTGGAGACATGCCTGTGACATATCTGTGTTCGTTTCAGCGGATTTTTTTTCCTGGCCTGAGGCCAGGCTGCCAGGCGGCATGTAGGTTCAACCACCAAAAAGAAAGACACGAACGACAAACAACTTGAACCCGAGGTTCAACCGGGAAATCAACGAAATGAAATTCGAAAACTAGAAAAAAAAGGGTTCAGAAGGAAGTCAGCGTCAGAAAGCAGAGACCAAAAAGAGAGCAAGAAACCAGTACACCGCGACTGAGAAAGGAGGCACACAGTCAACTTGAAAATGACAGCAGCGGCAGCAAAAGCAAAAACTTGACCAGTGTTGCTTTACCTTTGAAAGAAAATACGAGTGAAGAAGCAAGTAATAACTTGGAAGCTGGTAGGAGACCAAATTTCACGCCACTTTCCCTGATAAACAACCAGTGCAGAGAGACTGAGACAACTGAAGTGAGACGAGTAGGTCACATACTGAGATCGAAATTTATCTCATTGTTGTCACTGATGTCATTATCATAACCGTGAGGAGAGTGATATGATGGATAATAATGAGAATCTTTAAAACTAGGATGCCAAGCTAAGGATGATCTTCTTAAAGTCATTGTTCTCTCTATACTGGAATACTGCTGTACACTAACAACAGCCCCTTTTAAGGCAAGCGAAACAATAGATCTAGAGAATGTATAGAAAACTTCCACTGCAAGTATATAAGTTCAGAGAAGCACTATAATTAATGAAAGCGTTTAAAGTCCTTCGACCTGTGCTTCCTGGAACACAGGCGAGAAAGATACATCATAAATTACACCTGAAAAATCCTTGAGGGATTGGTCCTAACTCTGCACACAGAAATCACTTTCTACGAAGGCAAAGAGTTCGGCAGAAGGTGCAACATACCCAATACAAAGTAGGGGTGCCATAAGTAAAGAGCCCAAGATTATTCAATAGCCTCCCGCCAGGCATAAGGGGGGATTACTGATAAACCCCTGGATATCTTCGAGAGGGAGGTGGATAGGTTCTAAACGTCAGTTCTTGATCAGTTGGGCTGTTGTTCAAGACCTGATTAACAGCCTGGTTGATCAGACCTTGATCCACCAGGAGGACAGGTCATGGACCAGGCCGCGGGGGCGTTGACCCTAGGAACACTCTCCAGATAGGAACAATATATAAGAATAGACGATAGATAGATCCAGTTTAAGTCAGCGCATAGCAATGTTAATGCTGACCCCAAGAGCTCAACAGATGCAAACATAAATCTCTCTCTCTCTCACACACACACACAAACACACACATACACACACACACGCACACACACGCACACACACACACAAACACACACATACACACACACACACACACACACACACACTCCCATAAGAACTAAGAGATGTGGCCCCGGGCCTGTTTCGTCCCATGCAATCACAACTAGGAACGTACAAAAGGTATACTCTCTTGCTATACAAAATCTCAATCTCAATCTCAATCTCTCTCTCTCTCTCTCTCTCCTCTCTCTCTCTCTCTCTCTCTCTCTCTCTCTCTCTCTCTCTCCTCTCTCTCTCCCCTCTCTCTCTCTCTCTCTCTCCCTCTCTCTCTCGCTCTCTCTCGCTCTCTATGCTATACCCCAAAACAGTAATATTCTCCAAGTTGCAGCAAGCCGGGGTTACCCCCACAGAGAGCTGGTAATGTAATATTTCAACGAAGCTATGCCAACTGTAATTTAATGACACGAGGACTGCGGTCTGCCCTGGAGAAGTGCCTCTGTCAGGTCCCTCGTGTTTGTGTGTGTGTCAACCCTCTTTGTGATAGCTAGTGCAGGAGGGGTGGAGAACCAGAGAGGAAGTGGAAGGCAGAAGAAAGAAAAGGAGGCCTGGGAGAGGAGAGATGGAGGACAGAGAGAGACTGGGACACAAGACGTAATCAGGACATATTACACAGGAGGGGGGGGGATTGGGAAGCATTCAGGTTTGAGCCGAGGAAGGGGAGCAAATGTCCAATATCTAGGATGAAAACTGCAGTCATTGATTTCAGTGAAACTCCCCTTGGCGAGGTTCCTCGAAACCGGTGAGGGGTTTTTCATCCAAGGAATTGGATATGTGCTTTCCTCGGTTCAAATCTGAATGCCTCCCAGTTCCTCCTAGGCGTCGCATGATCTCCCCACGGGTTAAGCGCTCCCCCATGACTGTAATGTGTTCTGTGTGAACAGAGAAAGAGTACACAGACGCTGTCTGCGAAAGTAGTCAAGGCAGGTAGTAGTGGCAGGTAGTCAAGGCAGATAATCCTGGCAGGTAATCAAGGCAGGTATTCAAGGTAAGTAGTCAAGGCAAGTAGTCAAGGCAAGTAGTCAAGGCAAGTAGTCAAGACAGGTAGTCAAGGCAGGTACTAGTGGCAGGTAGTTAAGGCAGGTAATCCTGGTAGGTAGTCTAGGCAAGTAGTCAAGACAGGTAGTCAAGGCAGGTACTAGTGGCAGGTAGTTAAGGCAGGTAATCCTGGTAGGTAGTCTAGGCAAGTAGTCAAGACAGGTAGTCAAGGCAGGTACTAGTGGCAGGTAGTTAAGGCAGATAATCCTGGCAGGTAGTCAAGGCAGGCAGTCAAGGCAGGTACTAGTGGCAGGTAGTTAAGGCAGGTAATCCTGGCAGGTAGTCAAGGCAGGTACTAGTGGCAGGTAGTTAAGGCAGGTAATCCTGGCAGGTAGTCAAGGCAGGTACTAGTGGCAGGTAGTTAAGGCAGGTAATCCTGGCAGGTAGTCAAGGCAGGTACTAGTGGCAGGTAGTTAAGGCAGATAATCCTGGCAGGTAGTCAAGGCAGGCAGTGAAGAGACTAAGTTCCTCCCACCACCAGTCAACCGGGTAGTTAAACATCTCAGTTACATTACTAGACCAGAGAGCCATGTTTTGTTGCAAATGCAAGACCACGACCTGCAACCTAACCAACCGGTTTAGAAACCGACAAGATGAAGATGCGACACTTGTGCAGCATATGGAAAGTTTTACTACAGAAACGCTTCGCCAGTCAGTATCTTCTTCAGTCCAATGCAGAGAAGAACGGCTGGAGATGAGGTAATGAGTCCCTCACCCTGGAGTCCATGTGTTGACTCTATCAGACAAGACTGTTGGACTCGATACGACGAAATGGTTTCTGTAATAAAGATTCCCAACAGTTTCATAAATGTTTCAGTCTTTAACCTGTAACATACCTGTGATGACGTCGAGGGTTCTGATACTCTACCAGCCCAATTTTGACCTTGTTGAGTGCCTGTTCAAGCAGGCTTTTAACAGCTCGCTGGCCAACAAAGCCATCACAGCCTGGTTAATCTGACACATGGCCGTGGTAGAGATCCAGTTTTCTCTTGAATACTTGTATATTTGTACATTTGAAATATTTCTAATATCCCTAATACTCTCATCTTCGTCTGCTGCTTACCTGATCAACCAGGCTGCTGCTGCTGGTGGCCCGCTGACCCACATATTCATCACAGCCTGATTGATCTGTGTGAGCAATTACCATTATTGTCATTTTTCTGGTACTGAAAATTCCCAATCATTTCCCTATCATTTTTCTGGCCTTTGCTGCATTTGCTTAATCGTGTTCACTTGTTCACTAAATGATACATCATCTGACAACATTCCTAAATCCCTGTTCCTTAAACTCTATGAAATAATCCGCCTGCATTCTGTACCTGTTGCTGTAAGCACCGTAGTACTGTAACAAAACTCTAACATTATTCACCATGGTGTGAAAAAATTACAATGCAAAATACGAATTCGTACACAGATATGTGAGAGTCAGTTAATCACCATTCACTAACATTCTATTCTTTGTCTTTATATCTAGCTGCACAGGTGACATTTTTTCGAAGTCTCAACTGTTGCCACTTAAATATAGTTTCCAACACCACACGGGACGCAGCAGCAGCAGATCAAATGCCTATCAATCCTGCCCATGCAAACTGTATCTCACTGGGAAAGTAACACATTGTGCAAGGAGTGTGAGTCTCATTACGGTAACAGGAGTGACGGACTTGTACTCACGAAGAGTGAGTACGGGTAGGCAGCATGTCGGTTTCGAGATTAGAAGACGAAGAACCGAGCCTCCACAACTCATTGCTCTGAATAACTCAAACGGGTTTACCGATTAATTAAGTGTATCCATGAAACCCGTGAGCTGTCAAAATCTGTAAATACAAGAGAATTAATGAGTAACAGGTGGTGGTACACACAATGAGTTTTGGTACTCTCTGTGGCCTTGTTGGTATGGTGGTGGTGGACTGACGCAAGTGAGGCGGACGACTCCGACCCCAATACTGTGTGCTTCCAGTACACCGTCCCCAGTACTATCTCCAGTACACCTTAGAATATC
>NC_069430.1:26673064-26703064 GCF_026875155.1 Cherax quadricarinatus | reverse complement strand
ATGAGGGTTCAAACCTCTAGTTCTTTTTTTGTACGCTGTTGACCTTACAGCCAGGTTGTGGTGACTAGGTAAGACGTCATGCAGCTAGTACTAAGAGTTTGGTTGATCGGGCCCTTGACCAAGGGGGTCTGGTCTAGGGACTTGGTTCCAAGGGCGATTTCCCGGAATCGATATCAGGATGACAGCAGTTAGCCAGGTGAAGAGCTCTCAGCGTACCTCAGCTCATGTGAAAGTCACAGAATTCATGCATAAGTGGATTTATCAAAGGACTCATCCCCCCCCCTAGCTGTCATCAAGCAGGAACTTGATATGCTTCTCAAGTAGTTTTTGATCTTCCGGGCTGTGGTACATACTCTGAGCTGCATGTTACTAGCACCAATAGTTTGGTTGATCAGACTATTGGTTAAAATACCTGTTCTGCGATCGGGCCGCGGGGGCGGAGATCCTCCCCGAATTTGTCTTCAGGTATAGTTTAGGTGACGTCTCCACCCGTCCCAGGACCGAGGTTACATCATCCTTTTTCTCTGTATGATCATAGGCCTAAATTCATTTAAGTATCTATTTAAATACTTGTCAGTCGTAATCACTAATTTTTTTTACTTATATCCTTCTCCATTAAGCCTACAAGTAAATCCTACATCAGCTAATGTTACTATCTAACTCCCAGCAGTTTCTCATCAACAAAGTCTTGGGATTTTATCATCAGGCAGCATAACTCTTAAGTATTTTCTCCTTAGGACTGCATAACATCTAGCATTTTGTCTCCTAGGACGACGCAATATAAAGACTTTTGTTACAAGAGAGGCAAAATTCCCAGCATTTCGTCCCTAGACTAACCTTAGCATTTTGTGCCCAGAACACGAATCGCCAATCGATTCACGTGCAGGTGCACCCAATTACTGGTTGGTGCACCGAGGCGAGTAGAGTGAAGGGACATTGCCCGAATCGTTTCACCAGGTCCAGGAATCGTACCTAGGCTCCATCGCTTGATAAACGAGTGTTTGCTTCTACACCGCACAACCTCACACTCTAAAGGAAAATGCGCAGGTCGAAAATGGATTTTAATTTCAATATCTTACGTCAGTGCATATTTAGTTTTCAGTGTCGCCTACTTTTATGTTTCTTCTGGTTCGTTCCGCTCTCGATCATTGTTTGGGCTTTCTTAAATTAGGTAATTCCATATATGTACATCAGTTTCATAAATAACAAAAAAAGGCACAAAACCGTGACTGGAACGATACATAAATAACCCGCACATAGAAGAGAGGAGCTTACGACGACGTTTCGGTCCGACTTGTACCATTTACAAAGTCACACTTTGTAAATGGTACAAGTCGGACCGAAACGTCGTCGTAAGCTCCTCTCTTCTATGTGCGGGTTATTTGTGTGATACATCTATTTCCCGTTACACATACACACGCAGTCTCTCTCTCTCTCTCTCTCTCAATTGTACCGAACATTCGCCCGGCCCAAAACCTGAAATCCCCTGAAATAGCCGTCACGTTGCAGCGTATACACCGCCGGGGAGCAGAGTCCAAATCACTGGACACACCAGTCTACTCTGCGTATATTGCTCTTCTCTTCTACAACCCAAGCGTTCAAACATTACAATATTCTCTTATATTCTTTTAGGAGTTTTTCTTATATATTAATCCAAAAATAAACTTCAATCAACTTAGTATAAATAATTTTAATTCTTTAAAGGTTGAAGCTTACTGGGATACCATATATTCTCAGTTTGTGGGATATATTGAGGCTTCCCATGAGGCTTCACCCGTTTTCAGAAGCCAAAACTACACTATAGAAAAATTAAAACACTATCTTGTATTAATATTGCTAGATTATACAAGTTCTAGAGATTAATTTAATTTCTCTCCTCTCTCTCTCTCTCTCTCTCTCTCTCTCTCTCTCTCTTTGTCTGCCAGGGAGCTAAATACACAAGAAAAAGCTCATTTTTAACGTGGAACAGAGAGATAACTTCATTAACTACCTGGATCAATAGTATAAGAATCACGAGCACACTAGCACACCAAAATTCAATAATAATATAGTTGGTACTCTTGAGAACTTGCTCACAGATCATGGCAATAGAAATAGACGACATAAATCTTCCACCATAAATGACAACAAACACCACCATAAGTACTATAATAATCCACAATTACGCAGTTTAACACGTGTATTAGTGTTAAGAAACAAACCAGATACTCTTGCTATAAATCTTACCTAGAAGTAAATAGATACAGATCTCAACAGATCGGGAAAACATAGTTATATTAAGCGTTATAATCTGCACGGACTGTATCACTATAGACAAAAGTATTTGACACCTACACGCAAGATCACATGCCTGCAAGTCCCTCCCAAGAAGCTCATTACTAGTAATCCCTTCGTTAAATCACTTGCAAAGACAACTGCTCAAGAAGAAATTTCCCGCTTAACTCTTAGTAGTAATTTATCACAAGCTATATACATTGAGGGATCTACGCAGGAGTCCAGTGGCACGGCTGCATCTGCTCTTGTTACCGCGTACCTAGATTCGGTCATCACTCAAGGCTGACTCACGTAACTTTTAACAACATGCTCAATGGAGAAGCCAGGCGAAGATACCCAAAAATCCGGGAAAAAGGAATTAATGTACAATTGTTATGGAGTCCATCACACATTGGATTATTATTCCATGATAAATTGAAAAGTTAGCGAATACAAAATACCCTGAAGGAAAATGTAAAATATAACTTTGGTGTGTCCGTGTCTAACATTAGGAATATTATAACGAGAAAAGTAAATAATGAAAGTGAATGTAGGAAAGTGACTTACAGGAATGCATTTAGAAGCCTGAGTACATCTATAACCCACTATGATAACACTATGGCTAACAGATTGAAATTGTAGCGGCCAGGATTAGGCTTGGTTACAATACTTCTGGCAGTTTGACAGACACGCAGATGAAGATTAAACTAAATGAACTTACTGGGGAATATAGAGATAGGGTGATTTGTCAAGATATTTTATTAATGAAAATAAATTACCAGACATATTAAGCAAATTTCCTAAATTTGCTGGCAACAAATAAGTGAGCTGCAGATATAGTACCAGATGTACTCGTCCAAACACTTTTGAGGCCTAGTTCTTAAGCATTTTGTGTATCCATATGCTCTTGCATTACCATCTACAGGATAGATATGGGATGCACAATAAACTAGCCACTTCGGTGGCAAAATTTAATCTCTGTCTCTCTCTCTGTATTATTATAATATTAAATATATATATATATATATATATATAATATATATATATATATATATATATATATATATAATATATATATATATATATATATATATATATAATATATATAATAAATATTATATAATATATATATAAATGGGTGGCAGGGGAAATGGAATATTCAGATGGCTTCAGGAAGAAATATAAATATTTTTTATCCACTTCTCCCAGATAGTGTGTGTGTGGTGTTATAATATATATATATATATATATATATATATATATATTATATTATATATATATATATATATATATATATATATATATATATATATACACATTATATTCAACCACGACAAACACTCTGGTGTTCCTCTGGAGGGAGAGAGAAGATTCCCATCCGAAAACAATATTTATTGCTGAGCGATCAGACGAAAAATTGGCAGGTAAGCTGAGCATGTAAAAAGGAGACAATGGCTGGAGGTTGCAGAGAATAATATGACCCCAGGGTGCCGTTGTTCTTATCACTTTATTTTTGTGAGGATAGACTGATATGTATCGTTATACTAGACCACCTATATCATAGCAACGGCTGCTTGCATCCAAGCGTCTACTGTATCTACACGCTGCCTGCGTATACCAGTTGCTTGCATCTACGAGTTGTCTATGCACGTTACCTGCATCTAGGCGTAGCCTGTATCTGTACGTTGCCTGCGTCTACACGCTACCTGGCGGCGTCCCCCCCCCCCCCACACACACAGGTGTACTTCATATAAATGTTTTCCAGTCACACATTATTCCTCGTGGAATTGTTTTTTAGTATCCATGAAAATGATGAAATGAAAACAAAATGTGTGTGTGTGTGTGTGTGTGTGTGTGTGTGTGTGTGTGTGTGTGTGTGTGTGTGTGTGTGTGTGTGTGTGTGTGTGTGTGTGTGTGGTGTGTGTGTGTGTGTGTGTGTGTGATTAAGAGATTGTGGCTGTAAAGTTGAAGCCTCTGGGGCATTATAGGATAAAAGAACGCTGTAATGAACGATATGCAATAAGGGGCGGAGAGGGAGAAAGCGAAGAAGAGAGAGAGAGAGAGAGAGAGATATTAGAGAACGGTGGGGGGGGGGAGGGGAAAGCAGGAAAGGTAAGGAAGGGAAAAGAAATGATCAGAGGGAGACTACCAGAAAAGTAAGGAGAAGAAATAGATAATGTTAGAGGAGGAGAGGTAGAGAAAAAGAAGCAGAGAAGATCAGGTCAGATAGAGGTAGAAGAGAGGTAAAAGAAAGGTAGAGGAGGAGGAAAGGTAAAAAGTTGAGGTAAAGTAGAAAGAGAAAAGACGAGATGTAGGGAGAGAGGGGAAAGGAAAGTAATGGAAGAAGGGAAGGTGTCGGAGAGGGGAAGGAGGGAGAGGGGAAATAGGTGGGAGGTAAAGACAGAAAGGATGGGACAGAAAAGGGAAGGGGGAGAGAGGGGAAACAGGGGGGATGAGAGGAAGGGGGGATATACAAGGGGCAGAAAGGGGAAAGGAGAGGCAGAGAAGGGAAATAAGGGAAGGCAGGCAGACAGATGGGGGGGGGAGAAGAAAAGAAGAGAACAGGAAGGGGGGTAATAAAAGCCGGGTGATCCAAGTTAATTTCCGATTCATGAGCCACACGGGAACATAAATTTTAATAAAACTATCAATTCATCTGTAGTAACTGCAGCCTGTGTTGCAGCCTGTGTTGCAGCCTGTGTTGCAGCCTGTGTTGCAGCCTGTGTTGCAGCCTGTGTTGCAGTCTGTTGCAGCCTGTGTTGCAGCCTGTGTTACAGCCTTTGCAGCCTGTGGTGCAGCCTGTGTTGCAGCCTGTGTTGCAGGCTGTGTTGCAGTCTGTTGCAGCCTGTGTTGCAGCCTGTGCAGCCTGCGTTGCAGTCTGTGTTGCAGTCTGTTGCAGCCTGTGTTCCAGTCTGTTGCAGCCTGTGTTGCAGCCGTCCGTTGCAGCCGTCCGTTGCAGCCGTCCGTTGCAGCCGTCCGTTACGTACAAATCTTCAGTTACTGGATAAAAGATAATTGTAAATTTAATTTTAAATAATTCTTCAATTTGTTTTATTGTTTTATTTATTAGCATCGGGGTCATCACCATCATCACAATCGTTCACCACTGACGTCACCATCACCACAATCGTTCGCTATTAACATCACCATTACCAGTCAGCGTTATAACTAAAATTATCATCATTACCACCACCACTACCATCATTACACACTAAAACTACTATATCAGTACCACCACCACTACCATCATTACCACCTAACCATCATTACCTCACCATTACCACCACCACTACCATCATCACCACCACCACTACCATCATTACCACCACCACATTACCACCACCACCACTACCATCATTAACCACCACCACTACCATCATTACCACCACCGCTACCATAATTACCACCACCACTACCATCATTACCACCACCACCACTACCATCATTACCACCACCTCTACCATAATTACCACCACCACTACCATCATCACCACCACCACTACCATCATTACCACCACCGCTACCATAATTACCACCACCACTACCATCATTACCACCACAATTTTAATCTCTGTTCCTTAAAACACAAAACTCTCCCTACTTCTGTTTCTCATTCTTAAATAAACATAAATACGGCCACAAATCATGGCGTCATATCATCCTTTTGCTAATGATTCAAGAATTTATAGGAGAGCAACATCCATCGAGGACACAGCCAACCTGCAAGCAAATGTAAGTCAACTCATTGAGCTCAAGACAGCAATATAATAGTCAATGGAGTTTCGGGGGTCAACGCCCCCCGCGCCCCTGGTCACAGACCGGGGCGCGGGGGGCGGGAGAACAGGGAGAACTCAAATCACTCTCTATAAGAGTCCTGGGAGTGACCACGTAAGAGGATCTTACATTGAAAAGATCACAACAATGATTTGATTTTGTTGTCGAAGCTGTTAGTTTACTGTACACTCTATCCATCTTGTGGACGGTAGAGCAAGACCATATGGATGCACAAAAGGCCCAGGAGCTAAGTTCAGAATGGGATATATATATATCTATAATTTGTCTTATCTTGGTATTTTGTTGATATATCTTTTATCTTAATTTTTTATTAACAAGATAAGTTGACATATCACATAAGTTATTATATATGGATAATTAATCACATAAATGTTCAAAAAGGTGTCATTCACATTCATTATTTTCTTCTCTCTTAATATTGACAAATATTATTAATAATGTTTGACACAAGTATGCCAAAGTCATATTCAATATTTTCTTTTAGGGTACTTTCTTGGCTAATTTATTAAGTAGGAGTAATTGTGTCTGTAATGGAGTCCATAAAAATTTTCCATTAATGCTCTGTCCTCTGATTTTTTTAATATTTACTTTATACCTGACTTCTCCAAAGAACGTGTTTATAACAGTATGGGAGTTAAAAGCGCTTTCAATGATGACACAGAATCTCAGTGTCGTAAGTTAACTTTAGCGCCTTTACGATGGGAAACTATTAAGTTTTATATTTTAGACACCCAGTTAATTATTCTGCCGAACTCAACAGGGCTGCTATAGTTCTTATTTCTTAAGAAGCTACTGTTTTCAATTGATTTAAGGAAGAGATTATTAGTGATGAGATTTTTGGGAGGAGCTTCAAATTATGCGATATTAAACAAATACACCTTCCAATGAGGGCGTATTTGTTCTCTACGGAGATACAGTTCGTGCAAGTTATTAAACTTAATATAATTGCATATTTTCAAAATTAATTTAGATAAGTGTTTACTTATTGCTAGACATTTAATAAGATGTATAGTAACAATGTCTGGTTCATTTCTTAATACTGTAATACCAAATACAGTATTAATTTACAGTATTAATGGAATTCCTTACCCAGACCTGCAGAGAAGCCACTAAAGTAACGAAGCAAAAAATAAGGGAAGAGGAAAAGGTAGCACAAAAACATCTACTGGTCAAAAAATTTAGACAAAATGGAGAAAAAAATAATAAAAGGTAACCAGACTAAGACATGATAACCAGAAATGAATACATAAAAAATCGAAAGGAAGTATAGAAATAATATTAGCATAACTACTGAAGCTAAAATCCATCCCAAACAATTATGTTACAGGAAAATCAACAGTAAATAATTAGGAAATCAAACTAATTAAAAACAAGCCGGAGTCACAGATGACCAGGAAAATTTGAGAGGAACTCAGTAAACAATTACAACAAGTATTCCCGACAAAGTATGATAACTACAGGAAAAAAGCCCTGCCAACTAAACCAGACACAGCTGTGACAGAAGAGGTAAAAAGTGCATCCTAAAGAACTTGGTTCACCAGGGTCATTGGGAGCAGATCACATCTCACAGTGGATGCTGAAGGAGACGGCCGAGATACTATACAAGCCACTAAGAAGGACCTACACCAGATCACCGGAGACAGGAAAGGTGCCACAAAATTATTTAACCGCAAATGTTGCACCGAGATCCAAAAAGATTCGCTCAACCACAAAACATCACCGAGAAGCATACCATAAAAAAAAATACAGTAATAGAGACAAGAAGAAAAAAAGGCAGGTAACCATAAGGAAAATACAAACTCGGTTACAAAAAAAAAATATATGAAATCAAAGGCAAAAAAATCCTACCTAACAAGAAGTGTATCAGTTGCTGTGTGACCCGAGAAAGGCATCCATCCCCATATCAAACAAACCCAGCCCCCTCTACCTAACTTCACGCAAAAGGGATAGTACAGAACGCAGGTAAAGTTTCTAAAACAAGTGAATATCATCAAATCATAGAGACGACGAAAGCTCTGTACTACACACAGTGATAAGTAGTTCCAACCACAGGTTGTTATAGCAACTCCCGTCTTCCCTTCACAGTTGTCCCTCACAGTGGTGAACCAACATCAACCACTAACAACTATGAATCTCTTAGTAATACATGCAAACAACAACCGGAAATACATAAAAGTGTTTTGAGTATATTTAACTTACAGAAGAGTTTCCAAGAATAACTGTGTAGACGGGATCATTGACCAGGATTCTGATGTGTACTTTCGGGTTTATTATTATTATTATTATTATTATTATTAGTAGTAGTAGTAGTAGTAGTAGTAGTAGTAGTAGTAGTAGTAGTAGTAGTAGTAGTAGTATTACATTATATTATAATTACATAATTATTATATTATTATTATTATTACTATTATTATTATATTATAATTATTAGTATTTATTACATATTATAATTACATTATTATATATAATTATCATTATTATTATTATTATTACATCATTACATTATATTAAGTTATTATTAGTGTTCACGGGGAAGCACTTTACCAGAAGTACTCCAGAGTCTGGAGTGTGAGGACCTCTGGTTTGATCCGAGGAAGGAAAGGCCAACTTCAGCTCGTAGGATCAAGAGCCCTTCACCAGCATCAAGCATGTCACTCCGAGAGTGGCGAAGGGATCTTGATCCTAGGAACTAGAGCCTGCCCTCCGCATTTTCTTGAAACTGACTACCTGCCAAGACTCAAGCAATGTTAGACCCCCTACGGATTTAACGCTTCTCAAAAATAATAAGAAAGATAACATAAAATAATAATAATTATACTACTGCTACTACTACTACTACTACTACTACTACTACTAATAATAATAATAATAATAATAATAATAATGGGGAGACGGACAAGGGGAAAAGGGGAAGGGGGAAAAGGGGAAAGAGGGAAAAGGAAAGGGGAATGAGGGGTCGGGAAAAGGCAACCAACTTATATCAAAACATGTAAAGTAAAAGGACACAAGTGCAACTAATGTGACATTTATTGTGGCAACGTTTCGCTCTCCAGGAGCTTTATCAAGCTTGATAAAGCTTGATAAAGCTCCTGGAGAGCGAAACGTTGCCACAATAAATGTCACATTAGTTGCACTTGTGTCCTTTTACTTTACATATTGTCGGTAATTCTACCAACTTTATTACTATATCAAAACATTCTGGTACCAGCAGTGATTATCGTACAAATGTCAACGTTACCTGGATACACTCAGAGACCGCGGTGCCAGACGTGTCGTTTATTTGTTTACATGTGGTAATTTAAATATTATATTATTTATTATCGTAAAACCCCAACACCAACACTTAATATGGTCAAGCAACCTAAGACAATATCTAACTTAATCTAGTGAAAGCTTAACACAACCTAACTTTCATTTAGCCCACCAAAAGTCACTAGAGGCCTAATCTAGCCCATTATCTGCCCAGTTCCCTAGACAATAATTGAAGGTTAACACCCCCCAGGCGACAGTATAAAATTTGAGGTTAGCGCTTCCCCCTCTTCTTAAATATACTCTCTCTCTCTCTCTCTCTCTCTCTCTCTCTCTCTCTCTCTCTCCCAACGGCATTTACTCACACACAGGTATTTTCTCCACTAGTCTTGCCACTACCACAACTACACGCCTGGAGGAGCAGCGAGCGGCTACTCCAGGTGTGGGAGACAACGCGAGGTACCGCGCCACCTCATTCTATCCACTCCACTCAGTACGTCTCTACCAACTGCAAACCATCTGGAGGTTACCTGGAGGTTATTCCGGGGATCAACGCCCCCGCGGCCCGGTCCATGACCAGGCCTCCCGATGGATCAGGGCCTGATCAACTAGGCTGTTACTGCTGGCCGCACACAGTCCGACGTACGAGCCACAGCCCGGCTGATCCGGCACTGACTTTAGGTATCTGTCCAGCTCTCTCTTGAAGGCAGCCAGAGGTTTATTGGCAATTCCCCTAATGCTTGATGGGAGGCTGTTGAACAGTTTTGGGCCCCGGACACTTATGGTGTTTTCTCTTAGTGTACCAATGGCGCCCCTACTTTTTATTGGCGGCATTTTGCATCGCCTGCCCAGTCTTTTACTTTCGTAGGGAGTGATTTCTGTGTGCAGATTTGGGACCATTCCTTCCAAGATTTTCCAAGTGTAGATTATGATATATCTCTCCCTCCTGCGTTCCAACGAGTACAAGTCAAGTGCTTCCAAGCGTTCCCAGTAGTTAAGGTGCTTGACAGAACTTATACGTGCAGTAAAGGATATCTGTACACTCTCTAGATCTGCGATTTCACCTGCTTTGTATGGAGATGTTAATGTACAGCAGTATTCCAGCCTAGAGAGAACAAGTGATTTGAAAAGGATCATCATGGGGCTTGGCATCTCTCGTTTTGAAAGTTCTCATTATCCATCCTATCATTTTCTTTGCACGTGCGATCGTGGCACTGTTGTGATCCTTGAAAGTGAGATCCTCAGACATTACTACTCCCAGGTCCCTTACATTATTTTTCCGCTCTATTGTATGGCCGGAGTCAGTAGTATACTCTGTTCTAGTTATTATCTCCTCCAGTTTTCCATAACGGAGTAGTTGGAATTTGTCCTCATTGAACATCATATTGTTTACCGTTGCCCACATAAGTCACCATTGCTGCTATATAAATAAATGATTATTAAACGCAACCACCACAATCAACACTCGCTACCACCACCACAATATCCACAAGTACATGTCACCTTACTTCCAACCAACACCAGCAATAACACTCATTACCACCACAACTAAAATTTCTGCGTCTGCCACTAGTACCTACAACCCTTATTAGCACCCACCCCCACCCCCTCAACAACCAGCTCTTTCCCAACCACCTCCACATCCAACCACAGCCACCCCGACCACCCCTACTACTAGCCCATAACCTCCTGTCTGCCATCACAACCAAGCACTGTCTTCCAACCTTCTTCAAAGTCTATTATTCTGTTAGTTGACAAAAGCATGAGAACCAGTGGCACTTGAGACAGAATTATCTCTTGTTGTTCCAGAGTGTCCCAACATCTACACCCACGCCAGGCCGGATGGGACACCTACTGACGGAAGGGACAGTTATGGCCAGACTGGACACCTAGAGCCGGACTGGGCATCCAGATTCTGATATAGCAGCCAGGGCACTAAACTGACAGCTGCTACGTAGAGCAGGAAAGACCGGACCCTCGCAAATATCAGGGAATTAGTAAACAAGTGAGGGGAGAAAAAATACGCGGGGAGAAGGGGAGTTGGACGAGGGGAAAGGGGGAGGTGGAAGAGAGATGGGATGTGGGTGGATAATGCTAGGACATATGCGGGGGAATGCCGAGTCATTTCAGTTGTGAAAGACGGGGACGATGGGGGAAATGACGAGGCAATGAAGTGTGTATTAGCAGGGAATGACTCCCGTTGCTACAGGCAACGGGAGTATATTTTACCGGCAGGGATCCCTGCTTCTCCCTACTGCAGCTGTTGTTGTATGCGTTATGCAGCGGTAAATCCGTGTGGGTTATTAGGCGCAAGGCTTGGTGGAAGGGTTGATCCTCACTTGACTCACGAAATCGTAATGACACGACTTCAAACAAACCATACCACGGGTGGGGTTAGAACCCGCGACTGTCTGGAGTTTTAAGACTCCTTGATAGCGGGTTCTAACCCCCACCCGCGGTATGGTTTGATCCTCACCCCCGGTTAAGGAGGCTCAGTTTCTGGTTCCCCACTACTGCTGCTATTGCTGTTTGACTGAAACGGTTCCCCTACTTCCTCACCCCCTGATAATGGCCTAGTACTGACCGAAACGTCGAGAACAAATTCAACAAGTAACCTGCAACTCAGAGTGGTAACGGTAGACATCGTTTCGGTCCCGTTATGGACCAGTTGGTGAGTTGATAACGGTTCATGACGGACCGAAACATCTGAAGTTCTCACCAAATAAAGAGACAGCAATAAATAATAATAATTTTATCATTATTTTTATTCATAAGAATACATCTAAAATTTTAACATTTCTAATACCTAATATATGCACATTAACTTCATAAATAAAAACGTAATTGTTAGTTGATGCGGAAATAATAATAATAATAATAATAATAATAATAATAATAATAATAATAATAATAATTAATAATAATAATATAATATAATAATAATGATAATAATAATAATTATGTTTATGATGGTCTCCTGACACTTTAAACTGAAAATATTTCTCAGTATTGTGTTTCAGTATAATTTATGATGGAGCGTGGGAGGGGGAAGGAATGTTGGGAGGGGGGAGGGATAATGGGAGGGGGGAGATAGGGGGACTAATTTGGGGAGGAGGACTAATGAGGGGGGGGAAATAAAGCTGAGGATGTTGGAGTGAAGAAAGGCTTGAGGATGGGAGAGTGGATGCTTCGGGATAAGGAGAATGAGGGGGCAAAGGATGATGTTAGAGGGGAAGTGGGGGGTTGGGGAAGAAGGATGTTCTTCTGATATACCTGTGACCTGGGTCCAGGCTGATGCTTGTCTGGTCAACCAGGCTGTGGCTGTTGGCACTGAACTTTTCCCACCCTTTGCTAAGTTTAGATTCTGCTTCTTTGACCACTACTACAACGACCACCACTACTACTACTACTACTACTACAACGACCACCACTACTACTACTACAACGATCACCACTACTACTACTACTACTACTACAACGACCACCACTACTACTACTACAACGACCACCACCACTACTACTACTACTACAACGACCACCACTACTACTACTATATTCTATGAGAATACTGACGTGGTTGGTTTACCGTACACCCGCAGGTCGTCCTGTGACTGGTAATACAAGAGTTGCCCTATTGAGTATATTTGCATCTTAAAGATAATAGGTCTTTCATATAATGTTTTCTTATTATATAGCTAATCAATTATTTTAATGCATTATGTGGACAGAATCCCTCAAAATTCAAATATTCCCACACGGAAGATAATTACCCCACACGGGGGATAATTACCACACACGGGGGATAATTACCCCACACGGGGAATAATTACCCCACACGGGGGATAATTACCACACACGGGGGATAATTACCACACACGGGGGATAATTACCCCACACGGGGGATAATTACCCCACACGGGGGATAATTACCACACACGGGGGATAATTACCACACACGGGGATAATTACCCCACACGGGGGATAATTACCACACACGGGGGATAATTACCCCACACGGGGGATAATTACCACACACGGGGGATAATTACCACACGTTTCAATAGTTTTCAACTGCCGGAGCCCGGCCCGTCACGGGGGATGATTGCCTCACACGGGCGGTAATTATCTCACACTTGCGATAATTACTTCACACGGGCGGTAATTATCGTGCGATAGAACACAATAAAGCAATATTACCCATCACCAAGCTCACGATTAACCAGTAATATTACTGGTTAACAAACTCGCAATAAACCAGTAATGCTACATATCACAAAGCTTTCAATAAATCAGTAATATTACCCACCATTAAACTAACAATAAACCGGTAATATTGCCCATTACCATACCATCGTTATTTTTAAAACAGTTTTCGTAGTATCTTCTTGATGGTTTATAGGGCCACTGGCAACTTAACACCGTATCTTCGTGTTGATGGTTTATAGGACCGCTGACAACTTAACACCGTATCTTCCTGTTGATGGTTTATAAGGCCACTGACAACTTAACACCGCATCTTCGTGTTGATGGTTTATAGGGCCACTGACAACTTAACACCGCATCTTCGTGTTGATGGTTTATAGGACCACTGACAACTTAACACCGTATCTTCGTGTTGATGGTTTATAGGGCCACTGACAACTTAACACCGTATCTTCGTGTTGATGGTTTATAAGGCCACTGACAACTTAACACCGCATCTTCGTGTTGATGGTTTTTAGGACCACTGACAACTTAACACCGTATCTTCGTGTTGATGGTTTATAAGGCCACTGACAACTTAACACCGCATTGAACCCTACATTTGACGTTTTTGGATTGTCTGAATCGACGCCTGCACATATATTCTTAAGATTGTTATATAAATGAAATATGAAAAATACTAGGCCTCAGATGTTAAGGGAACGGCTTCGTTCAGGCCGCAACTATTGTGGCCATGAATATGAATATTGTTACATCTTTAGTAAATGAGCAAAAAAATACCATTTACAAAAACGATTTGTGAGAAACTCTTAAAAAATCGTTTCCTAAAAACACTAATAAAAAAATGTTTGTCAGACTTTTTTTTTTTTTACAAAACCGCTTACAAAAACCGTTTACAAAAACCGTTTACAAAAGTGCTTGCAAAAAACGTATTTACAAACATTTTCTAAAACGCTTAATTTTTAATTACATTAACTGTTAACGAAAACATGCAAAAAAATTTTATTCATTTTACAAAAACGCTTAGAAAAATGCATAAATAAACGATCACAAAAAACTTACGATAAGCAAACATCAACGCTCACAAAAAAAAACTTTCAAAAATGCATAAACGTTCACAAAAACTTACAAAAAATGCATACATAAGCATTTACAGTATTTTTTTTTTTTTTTTTTACAAAACCGCTTACAAAATAGATTAGACAAAAGCTGATATGTGCACAAGTGTGTAGTACCGTGGCTGTCAGCACCAAAGACAAGCTAGCTTCTAATTGGGCTCACACGATGGCAGTAAATCAAGGCGACATTCACGACTTAATCAGGAAGATATATTACTCTTCGTGGGACTAACTCACAAAGTAATGATGATCTCGTTTGTACTCGCTGAAGCAAACGAGGAGCGCGACACTTTACAATGACGCGACTCGTAAAACTCACGCCGGTTCATACGGTTCATTTCTGAGGTTCGGGAGTGACTTATGTGACGCGGACTATGTGATACTGTGTACCTGTCGTGTTGAGGGTGACGGGACACACCGAGAGTGTCAGAATAATTTACTCGAGAAAATAAGAGGTATGATATCACGCTGGTAAGAATAATTCTCTTTCTCTGTCTCTGTCTCTCTCTTCTCTCTCTTTAATAGGGCTACATTCAGAGATCTTAAATATTTTCCTTTTACAGGAAAAAGGCGAAGGTGATTACTGTAGTAGTATTAATACTAGAAGCAGTAGTACTACTAGTATTAGTAGTAATAGTGTAGTTGTAGCAGCAACAGTAGCAGCAGCAGCTGCAGCAGTAATAGTAATAGCAGCATTAGCAGCAACAGCAGGAGTTTTGTGCTATGGATATCATTGTTACCAGAAGTCAACACTGTAGTTGCAACAAGAGTCCACACTAGCCATTACTGCCAGAACTTAAGGGCACACACATGGCAATGCTTAGACTAACAAGGCTAAACAAAAGACTCCGGGGAAAAACATTCTCATACACTGACATCTGAAGCCCTTTAATACAAAATAGCTAACTTGGTGTTAGTAAATTAAACTTCAACAAACGAAGTATACTGGCTAAAATAACAAGAAACATTAGATATGACTTAAGTAAATTATCCTGAGCAACCTTAACCCACACCAGTGAACGGAAAAGCTGAATACGGATTACCTGGAGAGACTTTCGGGGGTCAACGCCCCAGCTGCCCGGTCTGAGACCAGGCCTCGTGCATACAAGGATACAACAAGGTCCGGTAAAAATACGTTCTGCAGAGAATGTATTGAAGACCGTAGAAAGAATGTTCGAAAAAATGTTAAAAAAATGTTAATAAATAAACTTAAAATGAGTAAAATTCACATAAATAAGTTACATCAAGAGACTACTGATACATAGCAGAAAATAAATACCTCGTGCATACAAGGATACATACAAGGTCCGTGTAAAATACGTTCTGCAGAGAATGTATTAAGAGACCGTAGAAGAATGTTCGAAAAATGTTAAAAATGTTAATAAATTTCTTAAAATGAGTAAAATTCACATAAATAAGTTACATCAAGAGACTACTGATACATAGCAGAAAATAAAGCATTCATAGCTGAGTGATATAACATAAAAAGGAAAAAAAAGTGACATTCATTAAACTGCAAAAAGAAAAAAAAAATCCCATATTTCTTGTACACGTCTGCAAAATCCAAGTCAAAAGCCACATCTAGAACTGATCCATACTGCTTCATACACTGATGACGTAAAAAAACATGAGCGAAATAACAGTAGAGTTGAGAAACCAGCTATGTTTTTTTTCTTTATTTCTGCCCGCCCTACAAACCATATATCTGACACAAGCAAAAACATTCCAGAATTCGACAAGCAAATAGAAATCCTGCCCACACGAGGCAGGACCTGGGCACGATGCCTTGAACTTTTTATTACGAAGTGCAAAATTCCACTGGCACGGACACTCGTTATTGGTAGTAGTAGTAGTGTTGGTGATGGTGTTTGTGGTGGTAGTAGTGGTGGTGGTGGTGGTGGTGGTGGTAGTGGTGGTGGTGGTGGTGGTGACAGTGTGCATCACACATACAATCTGAGACTGAGAATATTACCACATCTCATTACTAGCTCAATGATGACACCTGTGTTCTCCCTCCCTCTCTCTCCCTCACCCTCCCTCCTTCCTTCCCTCTCTCCCTACCTCCTCCTTTTTGTTCCCTCTTTCTTCTCCATCCATACCCAATCTTTCCCCTTCATCAATGCTTCCTCTCTCTCTTTCACCAATGCTCCTTTTTTCCCCTCATCTATGCTCCCTCTTTCTCCTTAAACAATAATCCTTCTTTCTTTTTATCTATGCTCCCTCTTTATCCATGTATTTTCTCTCTTTGGCCATCTATACTCCCTCATTCCCTTCATCTGTTCTCTTCCTCTTCCTCCTACATCTATGCTCCCTATTCCTCTTATATCCTATATTATTGTCACTTCTTTTGAGCATATTTTCTCTTTCCTTCATTTATCATCCCTTGTCTCGCTCTTCTCGGTTCCTCTTCTATTCCACTTTCAATGAATTACGTATTTCTTCCCTCTTTCGTTCCCTTCCTTCCTTCCCTGCTTCATCTTCGTTCACTCCCTCTTGCCCTCTTCTTCTTCCTCTTCTTCTTCTTCTTCCTTCTGCTTATCCTCTTCCTACTTCTCATCTTGCATTCTTTCTCTTACTCTTCTTCGCACTTCCCCCGTTCTTCATTCCCCTTTTCTCCTTCTTTCATCTTGCATTCTCAGGTTACGCAGGTACACACGTGACGTCACCTGGTACAAACACACCTCACGTCACCTGGTACAAACACACCTCACGTTACCTGGTGCAAACACGTGAGGTCACCTATAACAAACACGTGAAGTTACCTGGTACAAATGCGTGAAGTTACCTGGTACAAACACGTGAAGTTACCTGGTACAAACACGTGAAGTTACCTGGTACAAACACGGGAAGTTACCTGGTACAAACACGGGAAGTTACCTGGTACAAACACGTGGAGTTACCTGGTACAAATGCGAGAAGTTACCTGGTACAAACACGTGAAGTTACCTGGTACAAACACGGGAAGTTACCTGGTACAAACACGTAAAGTTACCTGGTACAAACGCGCGAATTTACCTGGTACAAACAGGAAGTGCCTGGTACAAACACGTGAAGTTACCTGGTACAAACACGTGAAGTTACCTGGTACAAACACGTGAATTTACCTGTTACAAACACGGGAAGTTGCCTGGTACAAACACGTGAAGTTACCTGGTACAAACACGTGAAGTTACCTGGTACAAACACATGAAGTTACCTGGTACAAACACGGGAAGTTGCCTGGCACAAACACGTGAAGTTACCTGGTACAAACACGTGAAGTTACCTGGTACAAGCAGGGGAAGTTACCTGGTACAAACACGTGAAGTTACCTTGTACAAACAGGGAAAGTTACCTGGTACAAACACGGGAAGTTACCTGGAACAAACACATGAAGTTACGTGGTACAAACAGGGGAAGTTACCTGGTACAAACATGTGAAGTTACCTGGTACAAACACGTGAATTTACCTGGAACAAACACGGGAAGTTCCCTGGTACAAACACGTGATGTTACCTGGTACAAACACGTGAAGTTACCTGGTACAAACACGTGAAGTTACCTGGTACACACACAGGAAGTTACCTGGTACAAACACGTGAAGTTACCAGGTACAAACACGTGAAGTTACCTGGTACAAACACGTGAAGTTACCTGGTGCAAACAGGGAAAGTTACCTGGTGCAAACACGGGAAGTTGCCTGGTACAAACACGTGAAGTTACCTGGTACAAACAGGGGAAGTTACCTGGTACAAACACGTGAAGTCACCTGGTACAAACATGTGACATCATCTGGTATTATGACGATAACGATGATGATGATGGTGGTGTTAAAAATGCCGAGAAAACTTACAATAGCAAGAAAAACTACTGATTCCTGATTCCTCCTTCCCTCCCTTCCGCAGTCCCTCCTTCCTTCCCTCCCTCCCTCTCTCTCCTTCCTTCCTTCCTTCCTACTCTCCCTTACTCACTCACTCCTTCCCTTCTCTCCCTATCTCCCTTACTCCCTTATCCATCCATTCATCCATCTCTTCCTTCCAACCTCTCTCCCTCCCTCCCTCCTTCCCTCCCTCACCAACAGTTCATTTTCGTGTGTTATTTTTCCTGGTGACTCGCTAATTGATGTTTGAAATTAAATGATGATCTGTTAATTACCTCAGTGACTGGTGACTAGGACCACCTCGTTCCTTCCTACCCCCCTCTCCGCCCCCACCCCCTCCTCTCCCACCCCCGTCTTCTCCACTCTCACCCCTTTCCCACCACCACCACTTCACCATCACCCCTTCCTTCTCGCCTTAACCCCACCTTCTCCACCTCTTTTATTCCCCCTCACCATTAATCCTGTTACCTTACTCCTCCCCCCCCTCCGTGATTCCACCACTTTCCCTCCCCCCATCAATCTACTACTCAGTTTCAAAACTTGCACCCCCTACACACACAACCCTCACCCCTCCCACACACACAAACCCCCATCCCTCCCACATACACACACACAAAAAAGAATCCCTCCCACACACACACACAACCCTCACTCCCCCCACACACACAACCCCCACCCCTCAACAATGGAAGATTTATAGTTAATCCTTCCAGAGACTCCCCCTACCCTTTGTAAACTGCCAACCCTCCCCTCCCCGACACCATACCTCTCCATATAAGCCAACCACGCCTCCTCCCCTACCCCATATACCCATCAACCCCACTTAGACTCACCATCTTTCCCCAACAAGGGACACTTTATTTCTCCCGTCCACCCCTCCCCTCCCCACCCCTCCCCATCCCCAACCCCTATCCTCCCCAACCCCTCTCCTCCCCCTCAAATTCATCTATGAAAAATGTAAACCCCCCCTTCTGTCTCCCTCTTATTCCAAAAACAATGAAATATACAGAAGACTCCACTACAAGACTCCACTACAAGACTCCACTACAAGACTCCACTACAAGACTCCACTACAAGGCTCCACTACAAGGCTCCACTACAAGACTCCACAACAAGACTCCACTACAAGGCTCCACTACAAGGCCCCACTACAAAACTCCACTACAAAACTCCACTACAAAACTCCACTACAAAACTCCACTACAAGACTCCGCTACAAGACTCCACTACAAGACTCCACTGCAAGACTCCACTACAAGACTCCACTACAAGACTCCGCTACAAGACTCCACTACAAGACTCCACTACAAGACTCCACTACAAGACTCCACTACAAGACTCCACTACAAGACTCCGATACAAGACTCCACTACAAGACTCCACTACAAGACTCCACTACAAGACTCCACTACAAGACTCCACTACAAGACTCCACTACAAGACTCCACTACAAGACTCCACTACAAGACTCCACTACAAAACTCCACTACAAGACTCCACTACAAGACTCCACTACAAGACTCCGATACAAGACTCCACTACAAGACTCCGATACAAGACTCCACTACAAGACTCCACTACAAGACTCCACTACAAGACTCCACTACAAGACTCCACTACAAGACTCCGCTACAAGACTCCACTACAAGACTCCACTACAAGACTCCACTACAAGACTCCACTACAAGACTCCACTACAAGACTCCACTACAAGACTCCACTACAAGACTCCACTACAAGGCTCCACTACAAGACTCCACTACAAGACTCCACTACAAGACTCCACTACAAGGCTCCACTACAAGACTCCACTACAAGACTCCACTACAAGGCTCCACTACAAGACTCCACTACAAGACTCCACTACAAGACTCCACTACAAGACTCCACTACAAGACTCCACTACAAGCTCCACTACAAGACTCCACTACAAGACTCCACTACAAGGCTCCACTACAAGACTCCACTACAAGGCTCCACTACAAGACTCCACTACAAGGCTCCACTACAAGACTCCACTACAAGGCTCCACTACAAGACTCCACTGCAAGACTCCACTACAATACTCCACTACAAGACTCCACTACAAGACTCCACTACAAGACTCCACTACAAGACTCCACTACAAGGCTCCACTACAAGACTCCACTACAAGGCTCCACTACAAGACTCCACTACAAGGCTCCACTACAAGACTCCACTACAAGACTCCACTACAAGACTCCACTACAAGGCTCCACTACAAGACTCCACTACAAGGCTCCACTACAAGACTCCACTACAAGGCTCCACTACAAGACTCCACTACAAGACTCCACTACAAGACTCCACTACAAGACTCCACTACAAGACTCCACTACAAGACTCCACTACAAGGCTCCACTACAAGACTCCACTAAAAGACTCCACTACAAGACTCCACTACAAGACTCCACTACAAGACTTCCACTACAAGACTCCACTACAAGACTCCACTACAAGGCTCCACTACAAGACTCCACTACAAGACTCCACTACAAGACTCCACTACAAGGCTCCACTACAAGACTCCACTACAAGACTCCACTACAAGACTCCACTACAAGACTCCACTACAAGACTCCACTACAAGACTCCACTACAAGACTCCACTACAAGACTCCACTACAAGACTCCACTACAACCTGCCTCCTGCCTACCTGGCTGGCTGATGCTGAAACAATTGACTTAACACTTACTGATCGTGATGCTGAAATATTTTCCAACAAAAATGAAAGATTTCATGCAACATGGGTTCAGGGCAGGTCGCTCCTGCCTCTCACAACTACTGGATCACTATGATATGGCCTTGGATGCACTGGAAGAAAATCAGAATGCAGATGTAATATACACAGACTTTGCAAAAGCATTTGACAAATGCAATCATGGCGTAATAGCCCATAAAATACGTGCTAAAGGAATAACTGGGAAAGTGGGGAGATAGATCTTCAACTTCCTAACAAATCGAACACAAAGAGTAGTGGTCAACAGAGTTAAATCGGAGGCTGCCATAGTGAAGAGCTCTGTTCCACAAGGCACAGTACTCGCCCCCATCTTATTCCTTATCCTCATATCAGACATAAACAGAGATATACACCACAGCACCGTATCATCCTTTGCGGATGATACTAGGATCTGCATGAGGTTGTCATCTGCTGAGGACGCTGTTAACCTCCAAGAAGATATAAACAAAGTTTTCCAGTGGGCAACGGTAAAACAATATGATGTTCAATGAGGACAAATTCCAACTACTCCGTTATGGAAAACTGGAGGAGATAATAACTAGAACAGAGTATAGTACTGATCCGGCCATACAATGAGAGCGGAAAAATAATGTAAGGGACCTGGGAGTAGTAATGTCTGAGGATCTCACTTTCAAGGATCACAACAGTGCCACGATCGCACGTTGCAAAGAAAATGATAGGATGGATAATGAGAACTTTCAAAACGAGAGATGCCAAGCCCATGATGATCCTTTTCAAATCACTTGTTCTCTCTAGGCTGGAATACTGCTGTACATTAACATCTCCATACAAAGCAGGTGAAATCGCAGATCTAGAGAGTGTACAGAGATCCTTTACTGCACGTATAAGTTCTGTCAAGCACCTTAACTACTGGGAACGCTTGGAAGCACTTGACTTGTACTCGTTGGAACGCAGGAGGAGAGATATATCATAATCTACACTTGGAAAATCTTGGAAGGAATGGTCCCAAATCTGCACACAGAAATCACTCCCTACGAAAGTAAAAGACTGGGCAGGCGATGCAAAATGCCGCCAATAAAAAGTAGGGGCGCCATTGGTACACTAAGAGAAAACACCATAAGTGTCCGGGGCCCAAAACTGTTCAACAGCCTCCCATCAAGCATTAGGGGAATTGCCAATAAACCCCTGGCTGCCTTCAAGAGAGAGCTGGACATATACCTAAAGTCAGTGCCGGATCAGCCGGGCTGTGGCTCGTACGTCGGACTGCGTGCGGCCAGCAGTAACAGCCTAGTTGATCAGGCCCTGATCCATCGGGAGGCCTGGTCATGGACCGGGCCGCGGGGGCGTTGATCCCCGGAATAACCTCCAGGTAACCTCCAGGTATGCACGAACAAGCACACAGCTTCTGTCATTACCTTCTCTCACTATAAATGCTTGTTCTGTACCTCCTGTCACTATAAATGCTTGTTCTGTACCTCCTGTCACTATAAATGCTTGTTCTGTACCTTCTGTCACTATAAATGCTTGTTCTGTACCTTCTGTCACTATAAATGCTTGTTCTGTACCTTCTGTCACTATAAATGCTTGTTCTGTACCTCCTGTCACTATAAATGCTTGTTCTGTGCCTTCTGTCACTATAAATGCTTGTTCTGTACCTTCTGTCACTATAAATGCTTGTTCTGTACCTTCTGTCACTATAAATGCTTGTTCTGTACCTTCTGTCACTATAAATGCTTGTTCTGTACCTTCTGTCACTATAAATGCTTGTTCTGTACCTCCTGTCACTATAAATGCTTGTTCTGTACCTTCTGTCACTATAAATGCTTGTTTCTGTACCTCCTGTCACTATAAATGCTTGTCTGTACCTTCTGTCACTATAAATGCTTGTTCTGTACCTTCTGTCACTATAAATGCTTGTTCTGTACCTCCTGTCACTATAAATGCTTGTTCTGTACCTTCTGTCACTATAAATGCTTGTTCTGTACCTCCTGTCACTATAAATGCTTGTTCTGTACCTCCTGTCACTATAAATGCTTGTTCTGTACCTCCTGTCACTATAAATGCTTGTTCTGTACCTTCTGTCACTATAAATGCTTGTTCTGTACCTCCTGTCACTATAAATGCTTGTTCTGTACCTTCTGTCACTATAAATGCTTGTTCTGTACCTCCTGTCACTATAAATGCTTGTTCTGTACCTCCTGTCACTATAAATGCTGTTCTGACCTCCTGTCACTATAAATGCTTGTTCTGTACCTTCTGTCACTATAAATGCTTGTTCTG
Source organism: Cherax quadricarinatus (assembly GCF_026875155.1). NCBI lineage: Eukaryota > Metazoa > Arthropoda > Malacostraca > Decapoda > Parastacidae > Cherax > Cherax quadricarinatus. The sequence continues at coordinate 26,679,584 of NC_069430.1, read as the reverse complement.
TACCTCCTGTGTTTCATCATTATTGTCGCCTGTACATTTCTGTTCAAGGAGACATATACTATCTCACTAATTTAATATAACCTGCAGTTGTAAAAAAAAATTTAACGTCGAAGACTGCTAAAAATTTAGGAATATGTCTTCTGTAAAAGAATTTTAAGGAAGTGGTGGAGGCTATACACAGTTTCAAGAGAAGGTATGAGCAGGCTCGGGGAGTGGGGAGAAATTAGTATCATCTCTGTTACCTCTTGAGTTATTTTACTCTTGAAGTCTTGATGCCGGACTTAACATTGTTGACAGTCTGGTCAATCGGGTTGTTGCTACTATATGATTGCAGGCCTATATAATAATCACGGTCTGACTGACCAAACACCTTCTGCTGTTGGTTTGAATGCCGTAGCGCCTACAATGTGTGGACAAACAATGCAGAACTAGTGATACGTTGTACCAGTGAAGGATTGTTACACATGTGTCTTTCTCTATACGTTCTGCAGTCTTTCTATTTCCGCAGCATGGCTTGTGGTTATGCTTTTCTGGTCCTATCCTGGTCAACTAAGTTACTGTTCAAATCCTTTATTGGTTTCATGTCGGACATAAACATTCTCTGCATCTATTCAGCTCAGACATTTCTCATGCCCTGGATGGAGTCGTTAACATCAAACAGTACTCCAAGCATGAGAGCACAAGTCATTTAAATAGTGGCACTCTTGACAATATTTCTCATGTTCTGAGGTTTTTATCCACCCCCATCATATCTCTAGCTTTTGCAGCATTTGTCTTGTGTTCTCTACGCAGACATTACTACACACAGATCTTTCACACGTTCTTTTCGTTCTTTGAAGCGGTCCTCCTGGATTTTTAATACAATACCCCTTTTGAGTGTCTATTATTTTCAAGATCTGAACAGTTGGAATTTGTCACCACTGGACACCATATCATTGCTTACTGCCTATGACGATACGGAATATTGAGTGCTCGCACTAGTGTTATTTTGCATCTTGTAAAGTACACTGAGAGAGTCACTGCCAGTACTGGGTGCGTACACTGAGACAGTCACTGCCAGCACTGGGTGCGTACACTGAGACAGTCACTGCCAGCACTGGGTGCGTACACTGAGACAGTCACTGCCAGCACTGGGTGCGTACACTGAGACAGTCACTGCCAGCAGGGCATCGCTCCACAACTTTTCCTATCATCGCCTCCACAACTTTCTTGAGCGGGTGAAAATTTCTGCATGATTGGGAATTCCTGCTTGAGCTCACGTGAGGTTGAGAGAGACGCCTCCAGGAGGACAAACTGACAAGAGTATCTTTAAGAAACAAACGTGTGACGTGTTCTCCAAACAATTCACAACACGAACTGGACAAAAATCACCAGCTACAAAATATATGGTTTGAAATATATTAATATGTATATGTTTAAAGCAATGTTTATGACAACAGAAAAAATATATATGTGGGAATAAAAATGTGCTAGTATGTATATAACCTCCATTCTCACACCACGTTTGAAATGCGTGCAGATCTGAATGTTGTCTTGCCTTGCCCGAACACCCCGCTGCCAAACGTGTCCCTAAATATGCTTTTTTCTATGGGTTTAGATAAGCCACCCGAATCTAATCTGTTCAAACGTAAAAATAAAAGAAAAATCTTAATGGAGGAAACGTTCAGAAATTGATGCTGGGGATCGCGTCAACAAACGAACGTTCTAAAAATTTACATTCTCTCTAGTTTCCTATAATGAGCAGTAATTTACAAATACCTCCTATTTTCACCTGGGCTTATATAGCAGTGTGTACCTATTTTCACCTGGGCTTATTTAGCAATGTGTACCTATTTTCACCTGGGCTTATATAGCAATGTGTACCTATTTTCACCTGGGCTTATATAGCAATGTGTACCTATTTTCACCTGGGCTTATATAGCAATGTGTACCTATTTTCACCTGGGCTTATATAGCAATGTGTACCTATTTTCACCTGGGCTTATATAGCAATGTGTACCTACTTTCACCTGGGCTTATCTAGCAATGTGTACCTATTTTCACCTGGGCTTATATAGCAATGTGTACCTATTTTCACCTGGGATTAGATAGCAGCGTGTACCTATTTTCACCTGGGCTTATATAGCAATGTGTACCTATTTTCACCTGGGATTATATAGCAATGTGTACCTATTTTCACCTGGGTTTATATAGCAATGTGTACCTATTTTTACCTGGGATTATATAGCAATGTGTACCTATTTTCACCTGGGCTTATATAGCAATGTGTACCTATTTTCACCTGGGCTTATACAGGAATGTGTACCGGACACTCCTGAGTCACCTCCTAAACCTACACGCTGCCGCAACCTACTTGTGTGTAGGTGTAAAACAAACCCAGTGAAAAACAGGGGCACCATGGGCACTATACGCGAACACTGCATCAACATCCGTGCTCCAAGACTCTTCCACTAACTACTAACAAATATTAAGAATTATTGTCACATGTACTGAAATCTTAAAGAGGAAACTAGATCACTACCTGCCCCAAGTGCCAGATCAACCAGGCTATGTGGAAGAACAGATTGCCAGCAGGAACAGCCTGGCTGAACAGGCAATCAACAATTAAGACTGGCCCTCAGGCCGATCTACGAGGACAGGAAAAAACTCGAAATCAGTTACAGGTCACCGGTTACTCGATTTCTTCTTTTTTTACACAGTATACAGTAAAGACATCATTTATAATGATGTCTTTACTGAATACTGTAAATGAGGTTCATTTACAGTAACGAGATTCTCTATAGATGTCCATATTTTATTTACCAACAACTGCTTTAATAACCTCTCTCTCTTCCTCTCTCTCTCTCTCTCTCTCTCTCTCTCTCTCTCTCTCTCTCTCTCTCTCTCTCTCTCTTTCTCTCTGTCTCTGTCTCTCTCTCTCTCTCTCTCCTCTCTCTCTCTCTTCCTCTTCTTCCTTGCCTCCATTCCATATGTTTACCAACCCATTAAGAAAAAGTATATCTCTCCATTGGACTGAAATCGTTTTCCTATAATTTTAAAACCAATGTTGCGTGTAATGTTTGACGGGACGATAGCTGGGTCTTTCTCTGTGATACTCTGTCTGTCAAGTGATGGCTTGCTCTTGCCCCTCGCATCGAATCTGATCCCCTTCCCCTCCCCCCATCCATTTTCTCCTGGTGCTGTATGACCCTTACTGGCTGAGCGTTTTCCTGTGAGTCTAATAAAAAGATTGAACACTAAATCGAATCTCAACAGACACGATTCTAAACTGGTTTTTCACTTTCCAAAATTTCTCAGCCTGTGACAAACCGGTCTCCTGTTTCGAGAGTTTTTCTCTCCCTTCGTAGGTCAGCCTGTGTACAGGCTTCCTTGCTGATTGTTGAAGCAGGCTGTTGCTGCTAGCGGCCTGCTAGCTCACCTAGCCATCACAATCCAGGTGATATGACACTTGTAGTAGAAAGTGGTCCGGGTTCCCCTGGAAGACTTCTAAATTAAAGTTTGTCAATATTCCTCTTGAAAATATAGGCGTCAAACTAGACACAGTATTCAAGATTTCAGTAGGTAGAAATGTCGTGGGGGTTCCGAAGGAGATATGATGGTTGAAGGTAAACACACTTGTTGGATGGTAACGCTATATATTGTCAGACTGTGGTAAGGAAGGGCCCAGCCTGCCGCGTTACTGCCTGTTGTATGTCTAAGCGCGGAGTGAGGGCGAGGTAGCGGGTTCCACTAACTCATGCGCATCCCGTGACATCATACAGTCACTGGGCCTAAGGATCTTCTATATAAAACACATGTAAAGGAGGATCAGCAACTATGCTGACAGAAATGTCAGTATTATTATTACCGTTGCTGTCGTGAAAATCCTGGTAAGTCATTTAGAGCAAGAAGTGGTGGAGGCTCGACTCTCCGTCCGATACTTGAAAAGAGAGGCTAGCTAGGCTTACTCATTTAGTTGACTGAGCCTAATTATATTTCTTACTTTGTTTTCGACTGCCTAGATGCACTGCCTACCTGACATCCGATTGCTGCTCCTAGTGACTCACGAGATCGTACTGACACGATTGCAAACAAACCATACCACGGGCGGGGTTAGAACCCGCAATCAGCGAGTGGCTAACGTGTTAGTCTGGAGTTTTATGACTCTCTGATCGCGGGTTCTATCCCTGCCCGTGGTATAGGTTGTTCCTAGTATTATTCATTACTATTATCAATCAAAACCAGTGTCTTTCATTGCTAGTATCATATATTACTAGTACTATTCATTACTAGTCCCACTACCAAACTTCTCAGCTACTAACCCCCTCCCCCTACTCTATCCCTCCCAATACCCGCTCCAACTAACCCACCATCTCTATCCCCCCTAAAAAACCTCCTACTAACCCTCTCTATCCCTCCCACTAACCCACCCTCTCACTCCCACCACCCCTCCCACTAAACATCTCCCCCTCCATCACTTTACTCCCACAAATCGTCCAACACAATCTTATTTCGTCTTATTTTTGTGTACCAGAGAAGTGATGAAATTCTAAAACGGGGGATCAGGTCGGCTCGAGCGGGACTCGCTGCTAATGAAAATAGAATGTCTGCTTCTAGTGGGGAATTGATCGAGAGAGGGGAAAACATGGAGTGGGTGTGTTAGAGTGGTTGAGGGGAAGTGGAGGGAGTGAGGAGGGGGTTGATACGGTAGGTGGTGAGGGGAGAGGAGGTTGATATGGGAGGTGGTGAAGGAAGAATAGAGTGGGTGTGTTGGAGTGGCGGAGGGGAAGGGTAGACGGGGTGAGAGGGGTTGATGTGGTAGGAAGTGAGGGAAGTTAATGTTGGAAGTAGTGAGGGGAGGGGAAGTTGATGTTTGTGGGGGTGAAGGGGAAGGAACGTTGATTGGTAGGTGGTGAGGGAAGGGGAGGTTGATGTGGGAGGTGATGCGGAGACAGGAGAGTGATGGGTGGTGAGGAGAGACGTTAGTGGTAGGGAGGTTAATGGGGGCTGTGTTAAAGGAAGGCAGGGTGGGAGGGGAGGATTATATGGGAAGGATGGGAGGGAAGGATGATGTGGGAAGGATGGGAGGGGAACACAATGGAACAGAAGGATGTTGTAATAAATAAATGCCATTTTTATATATGCAGACAAGCCACGGGGGGGGGGGGAATCTTTAGCTCAAGTGCTTTCACATATCTCAGTGCATCATCAGGAGCTATGCAATGTTGCCGCCTTGCAACATTGCATAGCTCCTGATGAGGCACCGGGAAATGTGAAAGTACTTGAGCTGAAGATTTCCACCCCCCCCCCGTGGCTTGTCTTGCATAGTTAAGATCGCCTGTCTACGATTGTTTGCATATATTATATATATATATATATATATATATATATATATATATATATTATATATATATATATATATATATATATATATATATATATTTATATATATTATTTGTGAAAGTTTGTGGATTTGTGGGTTTGTAGGTTATTGAGTTCTTCTATTACTCAGCAGGTGCAATCAAGCTTTTTTATATTCCGTAACAGATTATGTGACATTTAAAAAAAGGAATTTGGGAGATCGGCGCCCCTTACGTGGGGCATTTTTATTTGGTTGCATAATGTCGCGTGGCATTTAATTTTGTGCCTTTTTTATAATTTCCTCGGAAATGCAGGTACTGGGGTGTGAGTCCCCCACACCCGCCTCCTGACCAGACTGGTGTGGAGACATGATGCCCAACTTGGAATGGGACAACAAATTATTTTAAAGAATGTGTGTGTCCACAGCAGAAAATCCAAAGGCTCTCCAGTATGACCATATAGCAGTCTATTCTCCCACAACCAGTGAATATGCAGATTTCAACGTTTCCTGGTTCTGCCCAGCCACTGCACAGAACGTTAAGAAATTGACGCTGGGAACCTATTAAGAAAATTACAGTAGTAGCTGCTTGCAAAAATCTTGTGACACTGTCTAGTGAGTCAAGAATCAGATGCCTCGTAAATTATGTCCCAGTTTCTCTAAACTGAGTGACCAAGTGAATCTCTCAGAGGAAAGTATTCAATGCATGCATGTATTTTCTCTATCCATGCAAATACCTTATCTCTTTCTCTATGTTTAACTCTGTCTCACTCTCTTAATTTAACTGTCCCTCCTCCCTCCCTCCTTCCTGCCTCTCTCTCTCTCTCTCTCTCTCTCTCTCTCTCTCTCTCTCTCTCTCTCTCTCTCTCTCTCTCTCTCTCTCTCTCTCTCTCTCTCTCCCTCTCTCTCCCTCTCTCTCCCTCACTGGCTTCTTTTCCCAGCGAACAAGCTTATCCAAATGTATGAGGAAGGCTTCGGCATCAACGCTTGCATTTGTGAAAGCATTACTCAGGGAGACTATTTACATAAAATATTCATTACCGCTGCGTGACACGAAGCCCATTCATCAGCCAAAGAGGTTTTTGAGGTGCAGCCTGGACGAGCGAGTACACACACAACACACACACACACACACACACACACCCACACCACACACACACACACACACACACAACACACACA
>NC_069430.1:26625518-26672564 GCF_026875155.1 Cherax quadricarinatus | reverse complement strand
AAAAGTATCTTCCCAACCAACACCAGCAATAACACTCATTACCCCCACAACTAAAATTTCTGCGTCTGCCACTAGTACCTACAACCCTTATTAGCACCCACCCCCACCCCCTCAACAACCAGCTCTTTCCCAACCACCTCCACATCCAACCACAGCCACCCCGACCACCCCTACTACTAGCCCATACCTCCTGTCTGCCATAAACAACCAAGCACTGTCTTCCAACCTTCTTAAAAGTCTATTATTCTGTTAGTTGACAAAAGAAATGAGAACCAGTGGCACTTGAGACAGAATTATCTCTTGTTGTTCCAGAGTGTCCCAACATCTACACCCACCCCAGGCCGGATGGGACACCTACTGACGGAAGGACAGTTATGGCCAACTGGACACCTAGAGCCGGACTGGGCATCCAGATTCTGATATAGCAGCCAGGGCACAAAAACTGACAGCGCTACGTAGAGCAGGAAAGACCGCCCCCTCGCAAATATCAGGGAATTAGTAAACAAGTGAGGGGAGAAAAAAATACGCGGGGAGAAGGGGAGTTGGACGAGGGGAAAGGGGAGGTGGAAGAGAGATGGGATGTGGGTGGATAATGCTAGGACATATGCGGGGAATGCCGAGTCATTTCAGTTGTGAAAAGACGGGGACGATGGGGAAATGACGAGGCAATGAAGTGTGTATTAGCAGGGAAAGACTCCCGTTGCTACAGGCAAGGGAGAAATTTAACCGGCAGGGATCCCGCTTCTCCCTACTGCAGCTGTTGTTGTATGCGTTATGCAGCGGTTTAAATCCGTTGGGTTATTAGGCGCAAGGCTTGGTGGAAGGGTTTGATCCTCACTTGACTCCGAAATCGTAATGACACACTTCAAACAAACCATACCACGGGTGGGTTAGAACCCGCGACTGTCTGGAGTTTTAAGACTCCTTGATAGCGGGGGTTTTAACCCCCACCCGCGGTATGGTTTGATCCTCACCCCGGGGTTTAAAGGGGGCTCAGTTTCTGGTTCCCCACTACTGCCCGCTATTGCTGTTTGATGAAACGGTTCCCCTACTTCCTCACCCCCTGATAATGGCCTAGTACTGACCCCAAACGTCGAGAACAAATTCAACAAGTAACCTGCAACTCAGAGTGGTAACGGTAGACATCGTTTCGGTCCCGTTATGGACCAGTTGGTGAGTTGATAACGGTTCATACGGACCGAAACATCTGAAGTTCCCCACACCAAATAAAGAGACAGCAATAAATAATAATAATTTTATCATTTTTTATTCATAAATACAAACTAAAATTTTAAAAATTTCTAATACCTAATATATTTCATATTAACTTCATAAATAAAAACGTAATTGTTAGTTGATGCGGAAATAATAATAATAATAAAATAATTAATAAAAATAATAATAATAATAATAATAATAATAATAATAATAATGATTAAATAATAATAAATTATGTTTATGATGGTCTCCTGACACTTTAAACAGAAAATATTTCTCAGTATTGTGTTTCAGTATAATTTATATGGAGCGTGGGAGGGGAAGGAAGTTTGGGAGGGGGGAGGGATAATGGGGGGGGGAGATAGGGGGACTTTTTTGGGAGGGGACAAAGGGGGGGGGGGGAAATAAACGAGGATTTTGGGAGTGAAGAAAGGCTTGGGATGGGGGGGGATCTTCGATAAGGAAAAAGAGGGGCAAAGGTGAGTTAGGGGGGAAGTGGGGTTGGGGGAAAAAGGATGTTTTTCTGAAACCTGGACCGGTCCAGGCGATGCTTGTCTGGTCAACCAGGCTGTGGCTGTGGGACGGGAACTTTTCCCACCCTTTGCTAATTTAGTTCGCTCTTTGCCACTACTACAACGACCCCACTACTCTACTACACTCAACGACCACCACACACTACTACAACGACCACCCTACTACTACTACAACGACCACCATACTACACTACAACGACCACCACCACTACACTCCCTAAAACGACCACCACTACACTATAAATCATAGAAACGACGGTTTGGTTTACCACAACCCGCGTCCCTGTGACGTAAAACAAGATTTTGCCCTATTGATATTTTGCATCTTAAAGATAATAGTCTTTCATATAATGTTTTTTTATAATAGCAATCATTTTTTTAATCTTTATGGGGACAGAACCCCCTCAAACCCAATTTCCAAGGGAAAGAAATTACCCACACGGGGATAATTACCACACAGGGGGGAAAATTTTACCCCACAGGGGGAAAATACCCCACCGGGAAATTTAAACCACACACGGGGGATAATTACCACACACGGGGATAATTACCCCCAGGGGGGAAAATTTACCCCACCGGGGGATAATTACCACACACGGGGATAATTACCACACACGGGAAAAATTTACCCCACGGGGGGGTAAACCACACAGGGGGGATAATTCCCCCACACGGGATAATTACCCACACGGAATAAAAAACCCCACACGGGGAAAATTTTCCACACAGGGGGGGATAATTACCAACCGGGGGGATAATTACCCCACACGGGATAAATTACCACACAGGGGGGGATAATTCCACACTTTCAATATTTTTCAACTGCCGGAGCCCGGCCCTCGGGGGGGATGATTGCCTCACACGGCGGTAATTATCTCACATTTTTGCGAAAATTATTCACAGGGGCAAATTATCGTGCGATAGAACCAATAAACAATATACCCATCACCAACTCACGTTAACCATAATAAGGGTTAACAAACCACAATAAACCAAAAAGCACTTCACAAAGCTTTCAAAAAATCAGAAATATTACCCACCATTAAACAAACAAAAAAACCCGGTAATATTCCCCTTACCATACCTCGTTATTTTTAAAACCCAGTTTTCGAGTATCTTCTTGATGGTTTATAGGGCCACGGCAACTTAACACCGTATTTTCGTGTTGAGGGTTTATAGACCCTGAAAACTTAACCCCGTTCCTTCCTGTTATGGTTTATAAGCCACAGACAACAAAACCCGCATTTTCGTGTTGATGGGTTTATAGGCCACGACAATTTAACACCGCTCTTCGGTTGTGGTTTATGGGACCACTGACAACTAACCCCCGACTCGTTTGATGGTTTTAGGGCCAGGGACAACTTAACACCGTTCCGTGTTGATGGTTTATAGGCCCTGAAAACAAAAACACCGCACTTCGTTGAGGTTTTTTAGGACCACTGACAATTAACACCGTATCTTCGTGTTGAGGGGTTTTATAAGGCCACGAAAATTTAACCCGCATTGAACCCTACATTTGACGTTTTGGATTGTCTGAATCGACCCCCTGCACTATATTTCTTAAATTGTTATATAAATGAAATATGAAAAATACTGGGCCTCAATTTAAAGGGGAACGGTTCGTTCGGGGCCGCAAAAAGGGCCTAAATATAAATTGTTACATCTTAGTAAATAGCAAAAAAAAAAACCATTTAAAAAACGATTTGAAAACTCTAAAAAAATCGTTTCCTAAAAAACACAAATAAAAAAATGTTTGTCAGACTTTTTTTTTTTTTAAACAAACCGCTTACAAAAACCGTTTAAAAAAACGTTTTACAAAAGTGTTTTGCAAAAAACGTATTTACAAACTTTTTTCTAAAACGTTTAAATTTTTTAATTACATTAACTGTTAACGAAAACATGCAAAAAATTTTATTCTTTTTCAAAAACGCTTAAAAAATGCATAAAAAAACGATCAAAAAAAACTTACGATAAGCAAACATCAACGCCACAAAAAAAAAACTTTCAAAAATGCATAAACGCACAAAAAACTTACAAAAAATGCAAAAAAACATTTACGATTTTTTTTTTTTTTTTTACAAAACCGCTAAAATAGATTAGACAAAAGCTTTATGTCACAAGGGGTTTAGACCGTGGCTTACCCCAAAAGACAAGCAGCTTAAAATTGGCCCCACACGATGGCATAAATCAAGGCGACTTCACATTTAATCAGGAAATAATTACTCTTCGTGGGACCTCCAAATAATGATGATTCGTTGTACTCGCTGAAGCAAACGAGAGCGCGACACTTACAATACGCGACCGTAAAACTCCCGCCGGTTCATAGGGTTTTCATTTCTGGGGTTCGGGATGACTTATGGCGCGGACTATGTATACTGTGTACCGCCGTTTTGAGGGTACGGGCACACCGAGATGTCAGAATAATTTACTCGAAAAATAAGAGGTATGATATCACCTGGTAAGAATAATTCTTTTTCCCTTCCTGCTCTCTTCTCTCTCTTTAATGGGGCTACATTCAAGATTTTAAAATTTTTTCCTTTTTTCGGGAAAAAGGCGAAGGTGATTCTGAGTAGTATTAATACTAGAAGCAGTATACACTAGTATTAGTATAATAGTGTATTGTAGCAGCAACAGTACAGCGCAGCTGCACAGTAAATAATACAGCATTACAGCAACAGCAGGATTTTGTGCTATGGATATCTTTTTTTACCAAAGTCAACACTGTAGTTGAAACAAAGTCCACACTAGCCATTACTGCCAAACTTAAGGGCACACACAGGCAATGTTAACAAAAAGCTAAACAAAAGACTCTGGGGGGGAAAAAAAAAATTCCATACACGGACTGAGCTAAAGACCAAAATAAAAATACTAATTTGGTGTGTAAAAAATTAAAAATTTCAACAATCAAATTTAAATTTGGGGCTAAAAAAAAACAAAAAACTATTAGATATGACTAAAAAATTATCCTGAAAACCTTTAAAACCCACCCAGTGAAACGGAAAAGCTGAATACGGATTACCGGGAAGATTTTGGGGGGTCAACCCCCCACTCCCGGTCTAAACCCAGCCCGTGCATACAAGGATACATAAAAGGCCCCGTGTAAAATCTTTTGGGCAGAGAAGGGAAATTAAAGCCGTAGAAAAGTTCGAAAAATTTTAAAAATGTTAAAAAAATTTCTTAAAATGAGTAAAATTCACAAAATAATTAACCGAGACTACTGATACAACGAAAATAAAAGCTTTTCATAGCGAGTGATAAACATAAAAAGGAAAAAAAAAGGACATCATTAAATTGCAAAAAAAAAAAAAAAATCCCATATTTCTTGTACACTCTGCAAAATCCAAGTCCAAAAGCCCACAAAACTGATCCATACTCTTCATACACTGATGACGTAAAAAAAAAAGAGCGAAATAAATAAGTTGAGAAACCAGCATTTTTTTTTTCTTTTTTTTCTGCCCCCCCTACAAACCATATTCTACACAAGCAAAAACTTTCCCCAAATTCGAAAGCAAATAAAATCCTGCCCACACGGGCGGGAACCTGGGCACATGCTTGAATTTTTTATTACGAATGCAAAATTCCACTGGCAGGGACACTCGTTATGGTAGTATAATGTTGGGAGGGTGTTGTGGTGGTATAGTGGGGGGTGTTTATATTGGGGGGGTGGGGGTGGGGGTGGGGGTGGGGGTTTGTGTGACGGGGCTCACACATACAATCTGAACGGAATTTTTCCACACTCATTACTACTCAAAAAAACACCTTGTTCCCCCCCCTCTCTCCCTCCCCTCCCCCCTTTCCCTTCCCTCTCCCCCTACCTCCCCCTTTTTGTTCCCTCTTTCTTCTCCATCCATATCCCAATCTTTCCCCTTCATCAATGTTTCCCTCCTCCTTTAAACCAATGCTTTTTTTTTTCCCCTCATCTAGCTCCCTCTTTCTCCTTAAAAAATAATCCTTCTTTTTTTTTATCTATGCTCCCTCTTTATCCTGTTTTTCTCTCTTTGGCCATCAACTCCCTCATTCCCTTCATCTTTTTCTCTTCCTCCCCCTCCTACACTAGCTCCCATTCCCCCTTAAATTTCCTATATTTTGTCACTTCTTTTGAGCATATTTTCTCTTCCTTCTTTACATCCCTTGCTCGCTTTTCTCGGTTTCTTCTATCCACTTCAATGATTACGTTTTTCTTCCCCTTTCTTCCCTTTCCTTCCCTTCCCTCCATCTTCGTTCACTCCCTCTTGCCCTTTTCTTCTTCCTCTCTTTTTCTTCTTCTTCCTTCTCTTACCTCTCCTACTTCTCTCTTGAAATTCTTTCTTTTACCTTCTTCGCCTTCCCCCGTTCTTCTTCCCCTTTTTCCCTTCTTTCTCTTGCATTCCCTCGGGGTTACGCATCCCACACGGACGTACCGGGTACAAAACACCTCACGTCACCTGGTACAAACACACCCACGTTACCTGTCAAACACTTTACCGGGATTCCCTGGGGGTTTATTCCGGGACAACCCCCCCGGGGCCCGGTCCATGACCAGGCCTCCCGATGGATTGGGGCCCTGATCAACGGGCTTTACTGCGGGCCGCACGCAGTCCAACTACGACCACACCCCGGGTGACCGGGCACTGACTTTGGGAAATCTGCCAGCCTCTCTTGAAGGCACCGGGGTTTTTTATTGGGCAATTCCCCAAATGCTTGATGGAGGCTGTTGAACATTTTTGGGGGCCCCGGACACTTATGGGTTTTCTCTTAGTGTACCAATAGCGCCCCTACTTTTATTGGGGCTTTTGCATCGGGGGCCCGCCCTTTTTACTTTCGTGGGGATAATTTCTGTGTGCAATTTGGGACCTTTCCTTCCAAAATTTTCCAAGTGAGATTATGATATATCCTCCCTCCTGCGTTCCAAGGGTACAAGTCAAGTGCTTCCAAGCTTTTCCCAGTAGTTAGGTGCTTGACAGAACTTATACGTGCAGAAAGGATCTCTGTACCCTCTAAACTGCGTTTTACCTGCTTTGAAGGAATATTAAAGTACGCAGTATTCCAGCCCCAGAGAAACAAGTATTTGAAAAGGATCATCATGGGCTTTCATCTCTCGTTTAAAGTTTTCATTATCCACCTATCAAATTTTTTTTGCACTGCATCGTGGACTGTTGATCCTTGAAAGTGAATCCTCAACATTACTACTCCCAGTCCCTTTTCATTATTTTTTCCCCTCTTTTTATGGCCGGATCAGTATAAACCTGTTCTAGTTATACTCCTCCAGTTTTCCCCCTAACGGAGTATTGGGGAAATTTGTCCTCATTGAACATCATATTGTTTTTTCCGTTGCCCAAAAGGAAAAATTTTTTTTATATCTTCTTGGGGGTTAAAACCCCGTCCCCCAGATACAGCCCCCATGCAGATCCTAGTATCATCGGGAAAGGATGATCGGTGCTGGGGTGTATATCCTGTTATTTCTGATTGAGGGTAAGGGAATAAGAGGGGGCGAACTTGCCTTGTGGAACGTGACACCTATAACAAACACGTAAGTTACCTGGGGACAAAAGCTGAAGTTTCCTGGGGACAAAAACGTAATACCTGCTACAAAAAACGGAATTACCTGGGACAAACAGGGAGTTACCTGGTACAAACACGTGGAGTTACCTGGGACAAAAGCAAAGTTACCTTACAAAACACGTGAAGTTTTCCTGGTACAAACACGGGAATTACCTGACAAACACGTAAAGTTACCTGGGACAAAACGGGGAAATTCCTTTACAAACACGTAAGTTTACCTGGGAAAACAGGGGGAAATTACCTGGTACAAACAGGGGGGGGGGGGAAAGGTCACCTGGGAAAACAGTGACACACGGTATTTTGACATAACGATAGATGATGGGGGGGTTAAAATGCCGAGAAAACTTACAATAGCAAGAAAAACTACCGATTCCTGATTCCCCTTCCCCCCCTTCCGCATCCCTCCTTTCCTCCCCCCCCTTCTCTCTCCTTCCTTCCTTCCCTTTCCACTCTCCCTTCCCATCACCCTTCCCTTCTCCCCTATCCCCTTTCTCCCTTATCCATCCCTTCATCCATCTCTTCCTTCCAACCTCTCTCCCCCCCCTCCCTCCTTCCCTCCCTCCCTCCTTCCCCCCCGCACCCCATTTCTTTTCGGTGTATTTTTTCCTGGTGACTCGCTAATTGGATGTTTAAATTAAATATGACTTTTAATTACCTATGACTGGTGACAGGGCCCCCCGTTCCTTCCCACCCCCCTCTCCCCCCCCCCCCCTCCTCTCCCACCCCCCTCTTTTCCACTCTCACCCCTTTCCACCACCACAACTTTACCCACCCCTTCCTTTTCGCCTTTTAAACCCCCCCTTTCCCCCCCCTCGTTTATTCCCCCCACCATTAAACCTTTACCTTTCTCCCCCCCCCCCGTGATTCCCCCCCACTTTTCCCCCCCCATCAATCTCTACTCATTTTCAAAACTTCACCCCCTAAACACACAACCCCCACCCCTCCCCACACAAAAACCCCCTCCCCCCCCCATACACACAAAACAAAAAAGAATCCCTCCCCACACACACACAACCCTCACCCCCCCCCCAACACAACCCCCCCCCCTCAACAAAGGAAAATTTATATTAACTTCCAAGACCCCCCTACCCCTTTTTAAACTCCCCAAACCCCCCCTCCCCACACAATACCTCTCCATATAAGCAACCCCGCCCCCCCCACCCCATAACCCACAACCCCACAAGACTCACCTCTTTCCCCCCCAACAAGGGCGCTTTATTTCTCCTCACCCCTCCCCTCTCCACCCTCCCCTCCCCAACCCCTATTCCCCCAACCCCTCCCTACCCCCAAAATTTACAGAAAAAAAATTTAAAAACCCCCCCCTCTGTTTCCCCCTTTTTTCCAAAAACAAAGAAATATACGGGCCCCCACTACAAGACTCCACACAAGACTCCGCTACAAGACTCCACTACAAACTCCACTACAAGCCCACTAAAACTCCACTACAAGGTTTCCCCTACAAGACTCCACTACAAAACTCCCCTACAAGGGTTTCCCCTTCAAAACTCCACTAAAGACTCCACTACAAGACTCCACTACAAAACTCCATACAAGACCCGCTCAAGACTCCACTACAAGACTCCACTACAAAACCCACACAAGACTCCACTACAAGACTCCACTACAAGACTCCTACAAGACTCCACACAAAAATCCACTCAAGACTCCACTAAAACTCCCACAAAACCCACTACAAAACCCACTACAAACCCACACAAGACCCGCTACGACTCCGCCCCAAAACTCCACAAAAGACCCACTACAAGACCCACACAAAACTCCATACAAGACTCCCTACAAAAATCCCCTACGATCCGCACAAGACTCCACTACAAACCCACTACAAGACTCCACTACAAGACTCCATACAAACTCCGTACAAGACCCACTACAAGACTCCACTACAAGACTCCACTACAAGACCCACTACAAGATCCACTACAAGACTCCCCTACAAGACTCCATTACAAACCCGCTACAAAACTCCACTACAAGACTCCACTACAAGCCCACTACAAGACTCCACTACAAGACCCGCTACAAACCCACTCAAAACTCCACTAAAAACTCCACTTTCAAAAACTCCACTACAAAACTCCACTACAAGACCCGCTACAAGACTCCACACAAACTCCACTACAAGAACCCCCTACAAAAACTCCACTAAAGACCCACTACAAACCCGCTACAAACTCCACTACAAACTCCACTACAAGACTCCATACAAGACTCCACTAAAGACCCCCTAAAAAGACTCCGATACAAGACTCCACTACAAGATCCACTACAAGACTCCACTACAAGACCCACTACAAACTCCACTACAAGACCCACACAAATCCACTACAAACCCACTACAGACCCCAACAAACTCCACTACAAAACCCCTACAAAACTCCACTACAAGACTCCAACAAGACTCCACTACAAACCCGATACAAGACTCCATACAAACCCAACAAAACCCACTATAAAACCCACTAAAGACTCCACAAAAACCCACTACAAAACTCCAATACAAGACTCCACACAAACTCCACTACAAGAAACCCCCTACAAAAAAACCCCCTACAAGACTCCACTACAAGACCCACTACAAGACTCCACTACAAGACTCCACTACAAGCTCCAACAAAACTCCACTACAAGACTCCACTACAAAAACTCCCCACAAAACCCGTACAAGACTCCATACAAGACCCACACAAAACTCCACTACAAGACTCCACTACAAAAACTCCACTATAAGATTCCCACAAAAAGACTCCGATACAAGACTCCCCACAAGACCCACTACAAGACCCACTACAAGACTCCCCCACAAACTCCACTCAAACTCCCCCTACAAGATCCACTACAAGACCCACTAAAGACCCACTACAAACTCCCACAAAACTCCACTACAAGACTCCACTACAAACTCCACTAAAAGACTCCGATCAAACTCCATACAAGACTCCACTACAAGACTCCACTACAAACCCGAACAAACCCACTACAAGACTTTCCCCTACAAACTCCACTACAAACTCCACTACAAGACTCCACTACAAAACTCCACTACAAACTCCACTACAAACTCCACTACAAACCCGATACAAAACTCCATACAAAACTCCCATACAAACTTTCCACCCCACAAACTCCACTACAAGACTCCACTACAAAGCCCACACAAGACTCCACACAAAACTCCACACAAGACTCCACACAAACTCCACTACAAAAACCCACTACAAAACTCCACACAAGACTCCCTACAAGACTCCACTAAAAAACCCGCTACAAACTCCACTACAAACTCCACTACAAGACTCCCGATACAAAACCCACTACAAGACTCCACTACAAAACTCCACTACAAACTCCACTACAAGACCCACTACAAGACTCCACTAAAACCCGCTACAAACCCCTACAGACTCCACACAAACTCCACTACAAAACCCCCCTACAAGACCCAATACAAACCCACTACAAGACTCCCACAAGACACAAAAATACAAGACTCCACACAAGACTCCGCACAAGACTCCCCCTACAAGACTCCCACAAACCCACACAAGACTCCCCAAGACCCACACAAACTCCACTACAAGACCCAACAAGACTCCCCTACAAATTCCACACAAGACCCACTACAAAAATCCACTACAAGACTCCACTACAAGACTCCACTACAAGACTCCACACAAGACTCCGTACAAGACTCCACTCAAGACTCCGATACAAGACTCCACTACAAGCCCACTACAAGACTCCACACAAGACCCGAACAAACTCCACAAAGACCCCTACAAGACTCCCTAAAACTCCACTACAAGCCCACTACAAGACTCCGAACAAACTCCACTACAAGACCCACTCAAGACTCCACAAAAGACCCCTACAAGATCCACTACAAACTCCCATACAAGACTCCACTCAAAAATCCACTACAAGACTCCACACAAGACCCCTACAAGACCCACTACAAAATCACACAAACTCCACTACAAACTCCACCACAAGCTCCACACAAACTCCACTACAAACTCCGATACAAGACTCCACACAAACTCCGATACAAAACTCCACTACAAGACTCCACTACAAGACTCCCACAAGACTCCACTACAAACTCCACTACAAGACCCACTACCAAAACTCCGATACAAGACTCCACTACAAACTCCACTACAAACTCCACTACAAGACTCCACTCAAGACTCCACTACAAGACACCACTACAAACTCCACTACAAGACTCCCCCCACAAGACTCCACACAAGACTCCGATACAAGACCAACACAAGACTCCACAAAAACTCCACTACAAACCCACTACAAGACTCCCTAAACCCACTACAAACTCCCCTACAAAACTCCGCTTTCAAGACCCAACAAAACTCCCTACAAAACTCCACCCACAAGACTCCACTAAAATCCACTACAAGGCTCCCCTACAAGACTCCACTACAAGATCCACTACAAGCTCCACTACAAGACCCACTACAAGGCTCCACTACAAGACTCCACTCAAGCTCCACTAAAAAGACTCCCCTACAAAAACCTCACTACAAGACTCCGCACAAGACCCACTAAAAAACCCACTACAAGACTCCACTACAAGATCTCCACTACAAACCTCACTTACAGACATCCACTTAACAAGACTTCCACTTACAAGGACATCATTCAACCTCCACTACAAGACTCCAACTACAAACAGGCTCCACTACACAGACTCCACCTACAAAGAACTCCAACTGAACAGACTCTCACACTACAAACGACCTCCAGCTACAAGATTCACACTACAAGACTCCCACTACAAGACTCCACTACACAGATACTCCAACTACAAGACTCCCGCTACAAGAACCCACTACAAAGACTACCACTCACACACAACTCCACTACAAGACCCACAACAAGACATCCTACCTACAGACTCCGATACCCAGACATACCCAATACAAGACTCACACCCACTACAAGAACTCCAACTACAAGATTCCACCACAACGACTCCACTACAAACTCCCTACAAGACCTTCCAACTACAAGACTCTCACTACAAACTCCACTACACAGGCTCCACTACAACTCGCCTCCTCACCTGCTTCCTGCTGACTGAATGCTGCAAACAATTGCGACCTTAACCTTACTGTACGTGATGCTGAAATATTTTCCCAACAATAGAAAGATATTCATGCACAACAAACAAGCACAACAAACAGCTCTGTTCATTACCATTCTGTCACTATAAAATGTCTATGCGTCTGTACCTCTAGTCACTACAAATCTTGTCTGTAACCTTCTGTCCACTATAAATGCTTAGTTTCTGTACCTTGCAGTCACTATAAAGCTTGATCTTACCTTCTGTCACTATAAATGCTTGTTCCTGTACTTCTGTCACCTATAATCCATGTTCTGTACCTTCGTCACTAAAAATGCTTTTTCTCCTGTACCCATCTGGTCACTATAAATCGCTTGTTCGTACTCCTGTCACTATCTAAATGCTTGTTCCGAACCTCCTGTCACTAATAACACTGCCTTGTTCTGTACCTCTGTCACTATAAACAGCTTGATCCGTACCTTACACGTTCAACTACTAAAACAGCTTGTTCTGTAACCTTCTGTCACTATAAATGACTTGTTCTGTACCTTCTTCAACATAACATAGCTTCTGTACGTACCTTCTGATCACTATTAAATGCTTGTTCTGTTCCTCTGTCACTACAAAATTCTTGTTCGTACCTTTCTGTCACATAAATGCACTTGTTCATGTACCTTCGCACTATAAAGCTTGTTCTGTACCTTCTGTCACTATAACAATGGCTTGGTCTGTTTCCTTCTGTCACATATAATTCGCTTTGTATCTGTACCTTCTTCACTATATAAATGCTTGTTAAATCTGTACCTTCCTAGTCACACATAAATGCTTGTTCTGTCACTTTCTCCCACTATCAAGATGATGCTATGCTTCTGTAGCCTTCTGTCAACTATAAACATCTGTTCTCTGTTTCCTTCTGAGTACACTATAATGGCTTGTTCTGTAACTTTCATGTCCCCTATAAATCTGAGGCTTCTGTACCTTCCTGTCTCTATACTGCTTTGTTTCTGTCCTGTAACTTCTCTTCAGCTATAAAATGCTTGTTTCGTGTTTACCTTTCTGTCACAATAAATGCTTGATGCATGTTCCTTCTGTCACAAAAAAAATTGCTTGTATCTGTAACCCTCTGTCACTATCAATAATGCTGTGATCTAGAACCTACACATCGATCACTATAAATGACTTGTTCTGTACCTTCTTCACTACATACATGTCTTGTTCGTATCCATTCTGTCTCACAAACTAAATTGCATAGGTTCAGTACCACTCCTGTCACAAAAACGTGCATGTGTCACTGTACCTTCTGTTCACTATAAATGCTTGATCTGTTCCCTTTCTGCCACTATAAATGCCCTGGTTCTGTACCTTCTGTCAATATAACTGCTGTATCTGTAACCTTCTGGTCACTATAAATGCATTTTCTGTACTTCTGTCACTATAAATGCTTACACAATCTGTACCTTCTCTGTACACTAATATAATGACTATAGTTACTTGCGTACCATTCACTTCCACACATAAAGGCTTGTTCTGTACCCTCCATGTCACTATAAATTCTTGTATCGTACCTCCGTCACTATAAATGACTTAATTTCTTAATCCTTCTGTCACTATATAGTGACTTGTTCTGAGTACCTTCTTGTCACAATAAATGCTTGTTCTGGTACCTTCTGTCACTATAAATGCTTGTTCCTTAACCTTCTGTCACTAAAATTGCTATTATTCTGCGTTCTCTTCTCTCTAAAAAATGACTAGTTCTGTACCTCACAAGGACACGGATAAAATGCCAGTGTTCTAGTAACCTTCTGCTCATAAATGCTTGTTCTGTACCTTACTGTCACTATAAAATCTATGTTCTTTCCGTCTCCGTTCACTATAAAATGCTTGTTCTGCTACCTTCTGTCCCTATAAAATGCTTGTGTCCTGTAACGCCTCACTATAAATATACTGCTCTGCTATACCTTCTGTCAACACAATTTTAGCTCTGTATAACTTGTACCTTCGTGTACACTCTTCTAGGATGCTTATTGAATTTCTTGATCTACCCTTACTGACTCACTATAAATGCTTGTTCTGGTACAACTCTGTCTCTATAAATGCTTTGCGTTCTGTTTACCGATCCTGTCACTATAAAATGCTGTTCTGTAACCTTCTGCACGATAAATGCTTGTCTCTGTACCCATCTGTCACTATAAATGCTTGTCTTCTGTTCCTTCTGTCACTAATAAAATGCTTGTTCGGTACCTCTCTTGCATCACCCCCCTTCTCTGTCACCATAAAAATTGTTCTAGTACCCTCCTCACTATAAATGCTTGTTTCTGTACCTTTACCTCTCGTGTCACTATAAATGCTATGTTCTAGTACCTTCTGATCACATATAAATGCTTCGTTCTCTACCTCTGTCACTATAAAGTGCATTGCTTCCTGTACCTTCTGTCACTATAAATGCTTGTTCTGTACACTCTGGTACCCTATAAAACTTGTTCTTTCTGAGTACCTTCTGTCGACAATAAATGCTTGTTCTGTACCCTTCTGTCACTGTAAAGCTGCTTGTTTCTTTAACTCCTGCGCAACTAAAAGCATTGATACTCTGTACCATCCTGTCACTATAAATGCTGTTCTGATACCTCCTGTCACTATAAATGCTTGAGTCTCTGTACCTCTCGCACTATACAATGCTTGTTTCTGTACCTTACTTCAAAACTAAAAGTGCTTGTTCATGTCTACCTTCTGTCACTAATAAATCTATCTGTTTCTAGTACCTTCTGTCACTATAAATGTACTGATCTGTTCCTTCTGTCACTATAAAATTCTTGTTCGTAGGCCGTGGGGGCTTGGGGGACAGCTATAAACGACTGGGGGGCGGGGGGGGTGAGGGGGTCGGCGGGTGTAGGGGCGCTGTGCGTGCACTATAATTGGCTTGTTCTGTACGCTGTCTGTCGACTATAATTGCGTGTTGGTCGTGTCCTTCTGGTCGAGCTAAAGGAATGCGTTGTTCGGGTACCTTCGGTCACTATGAAAGGTGGCTTGGGGTGGGGCGGGGGTGGGGTGGAGCGGCGTGCTGTGCCACTAAAAAGTGTGCTTGTTGGGTGGGCTGTACCGTTCTGTCTCTATAAATGCTTGTTGGAGACTGGGGATACCTTCTGGGGTGGGCGTGGAGGCGGTGATAGGGATGGGGGGCGGCTGTAGAGCGTGTTGTGTAGTTCCTTCTAGTCCACTATAAACAGCTTGTTTTCATGTACCTCTGATCAACTATAAATGCTTGTTCTGTACCATCCTCTGATCACTATAAAAAAAATGCTTGTTTCTGGTACCTTCTGTCACTCAATAAATGCTTGTCTTCCTGTACCTTCTGTCACATATACAAATCTATGTACTGTTCCTCATCTGTCACTATAAATGCTTTGTTATCTGCTACCTTCTGGTCACTATAAAATGCGTTGCCTATCTGTACCTCCTGTCACTCATATATGCTTAGTTCGTAACCTTCTGTCACTATTAAATGGCTCTGTTTCTGTACCTTCTGTCACTAAAATGCTTGTATCTGACATTCTGTCAACTATAAATGCTTGTATTCGGATGTACCTCTGTCACTATAAAATCCTTGTGTCCGGTAACCTTCTGTCACAATAAAATGCTTGTTCTGCACCTTCTGTCACTATCAAATAGATTAGTTACTGAAACCTTCTGTCACTATCATAATTGCTATGTTCTGCCACCTTCTGTCTCTACAAATGCTGTTTACCTGTACCTTCTGTCACTATGACTAATGCTTGTTCAGATACACTTCTGCTCCACTATACTGCTTTGGATCTGTACTATCGTGATCACTCTAAATGCTTGTTTCTCTGGTACGCTTCTGTCACTATAAATGCTTGTTCTGTACCTTCTGTCCACTATAATGCTGTTCTTACCCTTCCCTGGTCACTATAAATGCAAGTTCTGTAACCCTTTACTGTCACTATAAAATGCTTGTTCTGTACCATAATATTCTGTCACCTATACTGCTTTTCTGTATCCTTCATGTCACTATAAATTTATTGTTCTGTACCTACTGTCCTCTATAAAAATCGCTTACGTTCGAGGTATGCGCTTGTGTCATTAATAAATGCTGTTCTGTACCTTCCTTGTCACTATGCGAATGACTTTGTTCTGTACCTTCTGTCACTAATAAATTCTTTGTTCTCGTAACCGTCTGTCGACTAATAAAAGCTTGTTCTAGTTCCCTCTGCACTATAAATATGCTTATGTTCTGTATCCTTCTGTCTACTACTAAACTGCTTGTTCCTTACCTCCGTCACTATAAATGCGTTACTTACCTTCTGGCACGCAAATGCTTGTTCAGGTACCTCTGCTCACTACACACATGCTTGTTCTGTAACCATTCTAGTCACTATAGTATGCTTGTTCTGTACCTCTGTCTCTCATACAAAGACTTGTTCTGTACCCTCCTGTCAACTGTCAAATCAGCATCACGTTTCTGTAGCCTCACTATAATGCTTCTGTTCTTGATACACCTTCTGATCACTATAAATGCTATTTCTGTACCATTTTCTGTCACTATAATTGCTTGTTTTATGTACCTTCTGTACACTATAACATAGCTGTTCTGTCACCTCTGCTGTCAACTTATACAAAGTGTCTCAGTCTTCTGTATCTCGTCGAGCTATAAATGCTCAGTTCTGCTAGCCTCCTGTCCACTATATATGCTTGTTACTGTACCTCCTGACACTATAAAATGCTTGTTCTGTCCTTCTGATCACATAAATGCTTGTATCTGTACCTTCTGTACAATAAAGGCTTGTTCAGTACCTTCTGTCACTATAAAATCCTAGTTCTGGTACCTTCTGTCACTATAAATCAGCTGTCTGAGTTCCCTTCTGTGCACTATAGATGTGCTTTGTTCCGTACTTCTGTCACTATAAAATGACTTGTTCTGTACCCATTCTACCGTCATACATAAAATGCAGTGTTACTGTACCTCCTGTCCACTATAAATGCTTTGTTCTGTTCCTTCTGTCACTATAAATGCTTGTTCTGTACCTTCTGTCACATAAAATGCTTCGTTTGTCTATACCTCCTGTCACTAATAAATGCTTGTTCTGTACCTTCTGTCCACACTATAAATCTATGTTCTGTACCTCTGTCACTATAAATGTCTTTGTTCTGTTCCTCTGTCACGTGTATAAATGCTTGTTTCTGTACCTTCTGTCACTATAAATGCATTGTTCTTGTACCTCCTGATCACTATACAACTGCTTGTTCGTTCCTCTGTCACTATAAATACTTGTTCTGTCTACTCTTCTGTCAACTATAAATGCCTTGCGTGTCTGTACCTCCTATCAACTATTAATTGCTTCTGTTTCTGTAACCTTCTGTACACAATAGAAATGCTTGTTCTAGTACCACACTGATCTTCTCAACAATGCTTGTTCTGGTCCGTCATGGTCACTATACAATGCTTGTTCTGTCCCTTCTGTCACTAATAAATGCTTGTCTTCTGTACTCCTGTCGAGCAATAAATGCTTGTTCTGTACCTTCTAGTCACTATCAAAAGCTTGTTCTGAACCATTTCTGTCACTACTAAAATGCTTGTTCGTGTACCTCTGTCTACTAATAAATGCTTGTTTCTGAGATACCTTACATCACTATAAATGCTTGTTCTGTACCTGTCTGTCACTATAAATGCTTGCTAAAAAATGCTTTTTTCCTGTCCCTTCTGTCCAAATAATGTTGTTCGGGTATTCTGTCACTATAATTGTTGTTCTGTACCCCCTGTCCTATAAATGCTTGTTCTGTCCCTTCTGCCCACTATAAATGCTTGTTCTGTACCTTTGCACTTTTAAAGGGCGGGGTTCGGGTACCTTTGCCCAATATAAATGCATGTTCTGTACCTTCTGTCACTATAAATGTTTGGGTTCGTCCCCTTCTGTCCTTATAAATGTTGTTTTTTTACCCCCTGTCCTATAAATGCGTTTTGTCTTCTGTCACTAAAAAATGTTTTTCCCTGTACCTTTGCCCACTTTAAATGTTTTGTTTGACTTCTGTCACTAAAAATGCTTTTTCCCTGTCCCTTCTGTCATATAAAGGCTTGTTCTGTACCTCCTGTCATAAAAAAGGGTTTTTTTTGTCCCTCCTGTCACTATAAATGCTTGTTCTGTACCCCCTGTCACTTTTTGCTTGTTTTTTTCCCCTCCTTTCACTAAAAATTTTGCTTGTTCTGTACCCCTGTCATTTTAAAAATGCTTGTTCTTTTCCCTCTGTCATATAAATGCTTGTTCTTTTACCCCCTGTCACTATAAATGCTTGTTCTTTTACCCCCTTTCCTATAAATGCTTGTTCTGTACCCCTGTCACTATAAATGCTTTTTCTGTACCCCCTTTCACTTAAATGCTTGTTTTTGTCCCCTCCTGTCACTATAAATGTTTTGTTCTTTTCCTCCTTTCACTAAAAATTGCTTTTTTCTGTCCCTCCTGTCACTATAAAGGGTTTTGTTCTGTACCCCCGGGCCCATTTTAAAAAGCTTTTTTCTTTTCCCTCCTTTCCTATAAATGCTTGTTTGTACCTCCTGTCACTATAAATGCTTGTTCTGTCCCTCCGTCACTAAAAATGCTTTTTCTGTACCTCCTGTCACTATAAAGCTTGTTTTTTTAACCCCCTTTCACTATAAATGCTTGTTTGTACCCCCGTCACTAAAATTGCTTTTTCTGTACCCTGTCATTTAAAATGCTTGTTCTGTTCCTCCTTTAAATAAATTTGCTTGTTTTAAACCTCCTGTCATATAAAGGCTTGTTTGTACCCCCTGTCACAAAAAAATTTGCTTTTTCTGACCCCCTTTCACTATAAATGTTGTTCTGTCCCTCCTGTAAATTTTAAAAAAGCTTGTTTGTTCCTTCTGTCACTAAAAATTGCTTGTTCTGTCCCTTTCCTGTCACTATAAATGCTTTTTTCTTTTACCCCCTTTTCACTATAAACCCTTTTCTGTACCCCCCTTTGTCACTATAAATGTTGTTTTTTACCCCCTTTCCCATATAAATGCTTGTTCTGAACCTTGTCACTATAAATGCTTGTTCGGAAACCCCCTGTCAAAAATTTTAAAAAGGGTTGTTCTGTCCCCTTCTGTACTATAAATGCTTGTTTGTACCTTTTCTTTTAAAAATTTGCGGGGTCTGTCCCCTTCTGTCACTATAAATGCTTTTTTCTGACCCCTGTCTTTTTAAATGTTGGGTTTCTGTACCTTCTGTCATTTATAAATGCTTGTTCTGTACTCTTTTAAACTATAAATGCTTGTTCTGTCCCTTTCGGGCACTATAAATGCATGTTCTTTCCCTTTTCTGTAAACCTATTATGCTTGTTCTGCCCCTTCTGTCATTAAATGTTTTGTTCTGAAATCCTGCACTAAAAATGCTTGTTTGTACCTTCTGCCCACTTTTAAATGCTTGTTCTGTACCTTCTGTCACTTTAAATGTTTTGTTCTGTACCTTTTGTCACTATAAATGTTGTTCTGTACCTTCTGTCAAATAAAATTTGGCTTTTTCGGTACCTCCTGCCCTTTTAAAAATGCTTGTTTTTGAAACCCCTGTAAATAAAAAGGTTGTTCTTTTCCCTCCTGAAACAAAAAAATTTTGCTTTTTTTTCCCTCCTTTCATAAAAATGTTTTGTTCTGTACCTCTGTCATTTTAAATGCTTGTTCTGTCCCTGTCACTATAAATGCTTGTTCGGGTACCTCCGTACAAAAAAATTTGCTTGTTCTGTACCCCCTTTTTACTTTTAAATTTTGGTTCTGTCCCTCCTGTCACTATAAATGCTTTTTCTGTCCCTCCTTTAACTAAAAAATGTTTTGTTCTGTACCCTGTCCCCTTATAAATGTTTTTGTTTTTTTTTCCCCCTTTTTTTTAAAAATGTTGTTCTGACCTCTGTCACTAAAAATCCCTTTTCTGTACCCCCTGTAAATTTTAAAAAAATGCTTGTTCTTTTCCCTCCTTTCACTTAAATGTTGTTCTGTTCCTCCTGTATTTTTAAAATGCTTTTTTCTGTACCTCTGTCAAAATAAAGGGGGGGGGGTTGGTCCCTCCTGTCATTTATAAATGTTGTTCTGTACCTCCTTTCCTAAAATTTGCTTGTTCTGTACCCCCTGTCACTTTAAATCCCTTGTTCTGTACCCCCGGGATTTAAATGCTTTTTTCTTTTCCCTCCTTTCATTTAAATGTTGTTCTGAAAAATACTGTCCTTTTTAAATTTTGGCTTTTTGTCCCTCCTGTCACTAAAATGCTTGTTCTGTACCTCCTGTAAATAAAAATGCTTTTTTCTGAAACCTCCTGTCACTAAAAATGTTTGTTCTGTTCCTTCTGTCATAAAAAAATGTTGTTCTGTCCCTCCTGTCACTATAAAGGCTTGTTCTGTACCTCCTTTCACTATAAATGCGGGTTTGTACCTCCGTCACTTTTAAATGCTTGTTCTTTTTCCTCCTTTCACTAAAAAATGTTTGGTTTTGTACCCCCTGTCATAAAAATTGTTGGGTTCTGTACCTCTGTCTTAAAAGGCTTGTTCTGTACTTTCTGCCCATTTAAATGTTGTTTTGTACCTTCTCTAAATAAAAATGTTTTTTCTGTCCCTTCTGTAAATAAAAATGCTTTTTTGGGGGCCCCTTCTGTCACTAAAAATGCTTGTTCGTACCTCTTGCCCAAAAAATTGTTTGTTCTGTCCCTTTGTCACTAAAAAAGTTTTTCTGTACCTTCTGTCATTTTAAAATGTTGTTCGTCCCGTTGTCATATAAATCCCTTGTTCTGTACCTTCTGTCACTATAATGCTTGTTCTGTACCTTCTGTCACTATAAAATTGCATTTTCTTTTTCCTTCTGTCATTTATAAATGCTTGTTCTGTACCTTCTGCCCTTAAAAGCTTGTTCTGTTCTTCTGTCACTAAAAAAGTTTTTCTGTCCCTTCTGTCATTTTAAAAATGCTTGTTCTGTACCCCCGGTAAATTAAAAATGTTTTGTTCTGTCCCTTTTTGTCACTAAAAATTGCTTTTTTTGTACTTTTTCTAAATAAATGCTTGTTCTGTACCTTTGTAAATATTAATGCTTGTTCTGTACCTTCTGTCACTATAAATGTTTGGTTTTTTCCCATCTGTAATAAAATTGCTTTTTTCTGTTCCATCGGGTCATTTAAAAATTGTTGTTCTGAAAACCTTCTTCATATAAATGTTTTTTCTGTACCTTCTTCATATAAAAATGTTGTTCGTACCTTCTGTCACTATAAATGCTTGTTCTGTCCTTCTCTAATATAAATGCAGGGTTCTGTCCTTCTTCACTATAAAGGGCTTGTTCTGTCCCTCCTGTCCCCCCCCCCCCTTAAATGTTGTTCTCTACCTTCTCCACTATAAATGCTTGTTCTGTACTTTCTCTATTTAAAAATTGCTTGTTCATACCTTCTCTCGCTATAAAGGGTTTGGGTTCTGTTCCTTTGTCATTTATAAATGCTTTTTTTTTTTTCTGTCCCTTCTCTCACTAAAAAGGCTTGTTTGTACCTTCTTTTCACAAAAAATTGTTTGGTTTGTCCCCTTCTGTCACTAAAAATGTTTGGTTCTGTACCTTCTGTCACTAAAATGCTTGTTCTTTTACCTTCTGCCCACTATAAAGGGTTGTTCGGGTACCTTCTGTCATAAAAATGCTTGTTTGTCCCTTCTTTTACAATAAAGGGCTTGTTCTGTCCCTTCTGTCATTTTAAAAATGCTTTTTTCTGTCCCTTCTGTCATTTATAAATGCTTGTTTGTACCTTCTTTTCATAAAAAATGTTTGTTCTTTACCTTCTGTAAACCTTTAAATGCTTGTTCTTTTCCCTTCTGTCATTTAAAAAATGCTTGTTCTGTACCTTTGTATTTTAAAATGCTTGTTTTTTCCCTTCTGTCACTAAAAATGCTTTTTTGTCCCTTTTCTGTCACTATAAATGCTTGTTCTTTTACCTTCTTTTAAAAAAAAGGGTTGTTCTGTCCCTTCTTTTCCATAAAAAATGCTTGTTCTGTACCTTCTTTTCATATAAATGCTTGTTTGTCCCCTTTCTGTCACTATAAATGCTTGTTCTGCCCCTTCTGTAAACTAAAAAGGGCTTGTTCTGAAACCTTCTGTCACTATAAAAGTTTGGTTCTGTACCTCCTGTCACTATAAATGTTGTTCTGTCCCTTCTGTCACTATAAAATGTTTGTTCTGTACCCTGTGTTTCATCATTATTGTCCCCTGTACATTTCTTTTTCAAGGAAAATTTAAAATATCTCTTTAAATTTTAAATTTAAAACCCTGCTTTTGTAAAAAAATTTAACGTCGAAGACTGCTAAAAATTTGGAATATGTCTTCTGTAAAAAAATTTTTAAAAGGAAGTGGTTTTGGGGGCTTTTAACACATTTTCAGAGTTGGTATGAGCAGGTCGGGGGGTGGGGGGAAATTAGAAATTTTTGGGCCCCCAAAAAGAGGGGTCAGAAGCTGCAAAGGGTTTTTTTACTTTGTATCACCCTTGTTCCTTTGAGTTATCTTATTTTGAAGTCTTGTTTCCCGGGGTTTAAAACATTTTTTGACAGTTTGGTCAATCGGGTTGTTGTACTATATGATTGCGGGCCCTATTAATAATCCCGGCTGAACGCCCCAAAACCCCTTTGCTGTGGTTTAAATTTCCCGGAGCCCCTATTTTTGTGTGGGACAAACAATGCAGAACTAGTGGATACGTTTTTCCCAGGGAAAAGGGATTGTTACACATGTGTCTTTCTCAATACTTTTCTGCAGTCTTTCTTTTTCCCGCAGCTGGCTTGTGGTTATGCTTTTCTGGTCCTATCCTGGTCAACTAAGTTACTGTTCAAATCCTTTATTGGTTTCATGTCGGACATAAACATTCTCTGCATCTATTCAGCTCAGACATTTCTCATGCCCTGGATGGAGTCGTTAACATCAAACAGTACTCCAAGCATGAGAGCACAAGTCATTTAAATAGTGGCACTCTTGACAATATTTCTCATGTTCTGAGGTTTTTATCCACCCCCATCATATCTCTAGCTTTTGCAGCATTTGTCTTGTCGTGTTCTCTACGCAGACATTACTACACACAGATCTTTCACACGTTCTTTTCGTTCTTTGAAGCGGTCCTCCTGGATTTTGAATACAATACCCCTTTTGAGTTTCTATTATTTTCAAGATCTGAACAGTTGGAATTTGTCACCACTGGACACCATATTATTGCTTACTGCCTATGACGATACGGAATATTGAGTGCTCGCACTAGTGTTATTTTGCATCTTGTAAAGTACACTGAGAGAGTCACCTGCCAGTACTGGGCGCGTACACTGAGACAGTCACTGCCAGCACTGGTGCGTACACTGAGACAGTCACTGCCAGCACTGGGTGCGTACACTGAGACAGTCACCTGCAGCACTGGGTAGTACACTGAGACAGTCACTGCCAGCACTGGGTGCGTACACTGAGACAGTCACTGCCAGCAGGGCATCGCTCCACAACTTTTCCTATCATCGCCTCCACAACTTTCTTGAGCGGTTGTGAAAAATTTCTGCATGATTGGGAATTCCTGCTTGAGCTCACGCGTGAGGTTGAGAGAGGACGCCTCCAGGAGGACAAACTGACAAGAGTATCTTTAAGAAAAAACGTGTGACGTGTTCTCCAAACAATTCACAACACGAACTGGACAAAAATCACCAGCTACAAAATATATGGTTTGAAATATATTAATATGTATATGTTTAAAGCAATGTTTATGACAACAGAAAAATATATATGTGGGAATAAAAATGTGCTAGTATGTATATAACCTCCATTCTCACACCACGTTTGAAATGCGTGCTGATCTGAATGTTGTCTTGCCTTGCCCGAACACCCCGCTGCCAAACGTGTCCCTAAATTGCTTTTTTCTATGGGTTTAGATAAGCACCCGAAATCTAATCTGTTCAAACGTAAAAATAAAAAGAAAAATTCAATGGAGGAAACGTCAGAAATTGATGCTGGGGATCGCGTCAACAACGAACCGTTCTAAAAATTTACATTCTCTCTAGTTTCCTATAATGAGCAGTAATTTACAAATACCTCCTATTTTCACCTGGGCTTATATAGCAGTGGGTACCTATTTTCACCTGGGCTTATATAGCAATGTGTACCTATTTTTCACCTGGCTTATATAGCAATGTGTACTATTTTCACCTGGGCTATATAGCAATGTGTACCTATTTTCCTGGGCTTATATAGCAATGTGTAACCTATTTTAACCTGGGCTTATATAGCAATGGTGTACCTATTTTACCTGGGCTTATATAGCAATGTGTACCTATTTTCACCTGGGATTAGATAGCAGCGTTTACCTATTTTCACCTGGGCTTATATAGCAATGTGTACCTATTTTCACCTGGGATTATATAGCAATGTGTACCTATTTTCACCTGGGTTTATATAGCAATGTGTACCTATTTTCACCTGGGATTATATAGCAATGTGTACCTATTTTCACCTGGGTTATATAGCAATGTGTACCTATTTTCACCTGGGCTTATATAGCAATGTGTACCTATTTTCACCTGGGCTTATATAGCAATGTGTACCTATTTTTACCTGGGCTTATATAGCAATGTGTACCTATTTTCACCTGGGATTAGATAGCAGCGTTTACCTATTTTCACCTGGGCTTATATAGCAATGTGTACCTATTTTTCACCTGGGATTATATAGCAATGTTTTCCTATTTTCACCGGGGTTTTTTTATAGCAATTGTACCTATTTTCACCTTGGGGATTATATAGCAATGTTTTCCTTTTTTTAAACCTGGCTTATATAGAAAATGTGTACCTTTTTTCACCGGGATTATATGCAATGTGTACCTATTTTCCCCGGGGGGTTTTAAATAGCAATGTGTCCCAATTTTCACCTGGGTTATACGGGAATGTGTCCCGGGGACACTCCTGAGTAAACCCCCTTTAAACCCTACACGTCCGCCCCTGCGGGGTGTTTTGGTTTTAAAACAAACCCAGTGAAAAACGGGGCAATGGGAACTAAAACGCGAACACTGCATCAACATCCGTGCTCCAAGATTTCTTCCCTAACTACTAAAAAATTATTAAGAATTATTGTCAAATGCTGAAGCCTTAAAGGGGGAAATTTGAACCCCCCCAAACCTTTTCCGCCAAGGCCAGATAAACCCAAGGCTATTTTGAAGAAAAAGTTGCCAGCGGGAAACAGCCTGGCTAAAACGGGAAAATCAACAATTAAAAAATGGCCCTCAGGCCGATCTACGAGGACGGGAAAAAAAAACTCGAAATCATTTACAGGTCCCCGGTTCCCTGGGTTTTTCCCCTTTTTTTACACAGTAAAACAGAAAAGGGAAAATCTTTTATAATGATGTTTTTAATTTGAATACTGAAAATTGAGGTTCATTAAAAGTAACGGATTTCTATGATGTCCAAAATTTTATTTACAACAACTGTTTTAATAACCTCTCTTCTTCCCTCCCTCTTTTCTTCTCTCCTCTCTCTCTCTCTTCTTTTCTCTCTCTCTCTCCTCTGTCTCTCTCTCTCTCTTCCCTCTCTCCTCTCTTCCCTTCTTCCTTCCCTTTTTTTTTCCAATATTTTTTACCAACCCCCATTAAGAAAAGTATATTTTCTCCATTGGCCTAAAAATCGTTTTCCTTAATTTTAAAACCAAGTTGCGTGAAATGTTTAAAGGGCCCGAAAAGTGGGTCTTTACTTTGATACTCTGTCTTTCAAGTGATGGCTTGCTTTTCCCCCTCGAACAATCAAAAAAACTAAAAAAAAACCCCCTTCCCCCCCCCCCCATCCATTTTTCTCCTGGTGCTGTATGCCCCTTACTGGCTTAGCTTTTTTCCTGTGGTTTTAAAAAAAAATTGAACACAAAAATCGAATCTAAAACGGGCACAAATTCTAAACGGGTTTTTTCATTTTCCCAAAAAATTTCTCAGCCTGTCCCAAAAACCGGTCTCCTTTTTCAAGATTTTTTTCTCTCCCTTCGTAGGTCAGCCTGTGTACAGGTTTCCTTGCTGATTTTTTTGAAGCAGGCTGTTGCTGCAAAGCGGCCTGCTAGCTCCCCTAGCCATCCCCAATCCAGGTGATATGCCCTTGTAGTAGAAAGTGGCCCGGGGGTTCCCCCGGGAAACTTCTAAATTAAAGTTTGCAATATTCCTCTTAAAAATTATAGGCGTCAAACTAGACACATTTTTAAGATTTCAGAGGTAGAAATGTCTTTGGGGGTTTTCCAAAGGGAAAAAAAATAAAGGTTTGAAGGAAAAACAAAACCTTTTTGGTTTGGTAACGCATATTTTGGTCAGACTTTTTGGTAAGGGGGGGCCCCAAAGCCTCCCCGCGTTACTGCCTGTTGTATGTCTAAGCGCGGAGTTGGAGGGCGAGGGAGGGGGTTTCCCCAAAAAACTCATGCGCACCCCGTGAAAACATACGTAAATTTGGGCCCCTAAGGACTTCTAATAAAACAAAAGGAAAAGGGGGTTTCAGCAACTATGTGAAAAGAAATGTCAGTATTATTTTTACCGTTGCTGTCGTAAAAAACCCTTTTTTTGGTTTTTTTAAAGTCATTTAGAGCAAGAAGTGGGGGAAAGGCTCGACTCTCCGTCCGATACTTGAAAAGGGGAAAAAGCTAGGCTTATCATTTATTGACGGGCCCCTAATTAAATTTCTTACGTTTTTTTCAAATCCCTAGATGACGCCTCCCTGCATCCGATGCTGCTCCTAGTACCACGAGATTCGTAAGACACGATTGCAAACAAACCTTTCCAAAGGGGGGGGTTAGAACCCGCAATCACGAGTGGCAACGTTTTAGTTTGGAGTTTTAGGGACTCTCTGATCGGGGGTTTCCATCCCCCCCGTGGTATAGGTTTTTTCCTAGTTTTTATTCTTTAAATATTTTCAATAAAAACCAGTGTTTTTCATTGCTAGTATCAAAATATTAAGTACAAATCATTACTAACCCACTCCCAAACTTCTCAGCTACTAACCCCCCCCCCTACTCTATCCCCCAAATTACCCCTTTTCCAACAACCCCACCATCTCTACCCCCCCAAAAAAACCTCCTATAACCTCTCAAACCCCCCCACTAACCCCCCCTCTCACTCCCACCCCCCTCCCCCTAAAAAATCTCCCCTCCATCACTTTCTTTCCCCCAAATCGTCCAACCAAACTTATTTCGTCCCTTTTTTTTTGTGTAAACCCGGGGAAATTTATGAAATTTCCCAAAAACGGGGGATCAGGTCGGCTCGACGGGCTCGTGCTAAATGAAAATAAATTTCTGCTTCTAGTGGGGGTTGATCGGAGAGGGGAAAACAAAGGAGTGGGTGTGGGTTTGAGGGGGTTTTAGGGGGAAATGGAGGGAAATGAGGAGGGGGTTGATACGTAGGTGGTTGGGGGAGGGGAAAGGGGGGATAAGGGGGGTGGTGAAGGGGAAAAGAGTGGGGGTTTTGTTGGAGGGCGGAGGGGAAAGGGGAACGGGGGGAAGGGGTTTATGTGGTAGGAAGTGAAAGGGGGAATTTAATGTTGGAATTTGTGAGGGGAGGGGAATTTATGTTTGGGGGGTGAAAAGGGGGGGGAAAGTTGATGTGGGAGGTGGGGGAGGGAGGGGAGGTTGATGTGGGAGGTTATGCGGAAAACAGGAAGTGTGGGGGTTTTAGGAAAAACGTTAGTGGGAGGGAGGTTTTTTTGGGGGGGTTTTGTTTTAAAAAAGGGCAGGGTGGGGGGGAGGATTATTTTGGGGAAGGGGTGGGAGGGAAGGATGTGTGGGAAAAAGGGTGGGAGGGGGAAAACAATGGAACAGAAGGGGGGTTGTAAAAATAAATGCCATTTTATATATGCAGACAAACCACGGGGGGGGGGAAAAACTTTAGCCAAATGCTTTCACATATTTTCAGTGCAAACATCCGGGGCTTTTGCAAAGTTGCCGCCTTTGGGAACTTTTCCCTAGCTCCCGATGATTTTACCCGGGGAAAGGGGAAAAATACTTTTAGCCCAAAATTTCCACCCCCCGTGGCTTGTCTTGCTTTGTTAAGATCGCCTGTCTATGATTGTTTTCATATATATATATATATATATATATATAAAATATTTATATATATATTATATTTTATATATATATTTATATTATATAAAATAATATTATTTTTGAAAGTTTGTGGATTTGTGGGTTTGTAGGGTTTTTGAGTTCTTCTATTACCAGAGGTTTCAAACAAGCTTTTTTTATTTCCGTAAAAAATTAAAATTTTACATTTAAAAAAAGGAATTTGGGGGGATCGGGGCCCTTACGTTTGGGGCATTTTTATTTGGTTGCATAATGTCGCGTTTGGGATTTAATTTTTTGCCTTTTTTTTAATTTTTCCCCGGAAATGCAGGGTTTTTGGGGTTGGTCCCCCCCACCCGCCTCCCGACCGATGGTGTGGAAAACTTTATGCCCAGCTTGGGAAAGGGGCAACAAAATTTTTTTAAAGAAGTGTGGTCCACAGCAAAAATCCAAAGGCTCCCAATAAAACCAATACATTTTATTTCCCCCAAAAGAGTGAATATGGGAGATTTCAACTTTTTCCCGGTTTTTGCCCAGCCACCCGCACAGAACGTTAAAAAACTGACGCTGGGAACCTATTAAGAAAAATTACAGTAGTAGCTGGGTTGCTAAATATCTTGGGGACATGTTTTAGTGAGTCAAGAACAGATCCTCGTAAATTTTTTTTTCCCAGTTTCTCTTAAACTGGGGTTTACCAAGTTAATCTCTCAAGGGAAAGGGATTCAATGAAAAAAAAAAGCATTTTTTTTCCCCTATCCATGCAAAAAACCTTACTCTTTTTTCTAAATTTTTTCTCTGTCTCACTCTCTTTAAAATTTAAATGTTCCCCCCTTCCTGCCTCTCTCTCTCTCTCCCCTTCCCCTCTTTTCTCTCCTCCCCTCCCCCTCTCTCTCTCTCCCCTCTCCCCCCCCCTTCTCTCTTTTCTCTCCTCTCCCTCTCCCCCTCTCTCCCCTCTCTCTCCCCCCCTCTCTCTCTTCTCCCCTCCCTCTTCCCCTCTCTCTCTCTCCCTCTTCTCCCTCTCTCTCCCCCAATTGGCTTCTTTTCCCCGCGAACAAGCTTATCCAAAGTAAAGAGGGAAGGGTTCGGCATCAACGCTTGCATTTGTGAAAAAACAATTTCTCAGGGAACTATTTTTCATTTAAAAAATTCATTTTCCGCTGCGTGACACGGGAAGGGCCCAAAATTTATCCAAAGAGGTTTTTTGGGGGTGCAGCCTGACGACGAAAAAACACACACACACCCCACACACACCACACCCACACACACCACACACACACCCACACCCACACACACACACACACACACACACACCCCCTGGTTGTGAAGCGACGTCACCTCACAACCGAACAATGAATTTTAAATACCAGACTGTGTAAAGTAGAGTGATGCATGAAGTGGGTCTCAAAATAATAAAAAAGGAAAAAAAAAAAAAATACAAGATTACCTGGGCAAGGGGGAAAATTTAAAATATTTCAAGTTTAAAATTAAAAAAAAAAAAAAATTGAAGACTTTTTTTTTACACCAAAGGCCGAGGAAACCAGATTTAAAAACGTTTTTTTTCTTGTGGATGGGTTTGGCAGATTGACAAAATTTGGGGGAAAATTAAATAAGGAAAATGTGACTCTGAAAGCTGAAATAAAAAAAAAGGGAAAAAAATGTAGAAAAACAACTGTAGAAGAGGGTATTTAAAACAACGAAAAAAAAGAGAAGCTATTTGACCAGGAAATTTTTAAAAAAAGTAAAAGACAGAGGGGAAAAAGGAGATAATTCTGCCTGAATCACCCAGAGACAGAAAACAGCAGATTTAAAGGGTTTAAAAAGATTTCTGCTAAACCAAACATAACACGCTAAACCAAACAAACACTGCCCAAAAAAAAACATAAACACTGCTAAACCAAACATAACACTGCTTTAAAACCCAAAAATAACCCCGCTAAAACCAAAAAATAACACTGCCCAAACCCAAAAATAACACTCCTAAAACCCAAAAATAACACTGCTAAAACCCAAAAATAACATGCTAAACAAAAAATTTAAAACTGCTAAACCCCAAAAATAACCTGCTAAACCAAAAAAACACCCTAAACCAAAAATAACATTTTAAAACCCCCAAAAATAACACTGCTAAAACCCAAAAATAACACTTTCTAAACCAAACATAACACTCCTAAAACCCAAAAATTTAAAACTCCTAAAAAACCCAAAAATAACACTTAAAACCAAAAATAACCCCTGCTAAACCAAACATAACACCCCTACCTAACTTGCTCACATTATTTTATTTATATTAATTTCCAAAGGTATAAATAAAACTGAGAATTATAATTTAAAAACAAATTTAAAAATATAAAAGAAATGTAAACACTACAGATTTTAAAATTTTGGATAAATTAGGCAAATGGTGCGTAAGATGGATGAGGGATTTAGTGTAGATAAATCCCATGTAATAGGATTTATCTACATTATATACATTTATCTACAGTAATTTGAACTACAGTACGTAACAATACACTGAAGTATGAGAGGTTTCTGGCAGTTACTTACACCAAGAAAGTTCCACCGGATCACGTAAAGGAAATGGTTAGAAACTAAAATATACTAAACTAAATATACGAAATATACTAAATATACGAAACTAAATATACTTTCAAATATATGGGTGGAGAAATAATATAAAAAAAATATTTACAACATATGCTAGACCAAAACTGGAATATGCTGCAGCTCTATAGTTTCTGTCCTTTAAAAATATAAAGTGAACAGGTTGCATGAGCTACCAAATGACTGCCAGAGCTGAAGAATATATGTAAATGGTTTAGAAACAGACAAGTTGATAAGAGAGAGACTTGTGCAACATTTAGTTTATCAGCGGGCCTCCAGCAGCAACAGGCTGGTTGACCAGGCAAGCACCAGACGAGCCTGGCCCATGGCCGGGCTCAGACAGTAGAGAAACTCTCGAAACTCTTCAAAGGTAAGATTATATATATATATATATATATATATATATATATATATATATATATATATATATATATATATATATATTAAGATTAATGGAGTGGACACATCGCCTCCAGGCTGTGGGACTGATTACCTCCTCCTCATTCACCGTTCTCTGTACTGGACTAAAGAAGCCGCTGTGGCTTGCTAAACACTGGTAAGTAACACTTAAGTTGCCAAGTTAACTGACGAGAGGAGACACGATACCCACTTTCAAGGTTATAAAAGGATAAGCAAGAATAGGTAAAGATATCCTAGAGCCTGAGAACAGGGATAGCAAGAGGCGACAGTTGCAAATTGAGAGGAAAAAATTAGATTGGAATAGATTCAACAAAGAATATTCATTGAGCGAATGACCAGTGAAATGTATTAGAAAAATGAGGCATTAAGTGATGTATCTATTGGGAATTAAAAAAAAAATGAAAACACTGAAAATGGAATACCACAACGGTGGATCTGCTTTTGTGTCTAGAAAGAGGTAAACAACCCATGGAACGGGTGAGGTTAGAACTCTTGGCGAGTGAGTCGTTAAAGTCTAGGCCAGTGCGTATACCACTTACTCGCCATAGATTGAAACCCCACCCGTTCCGTGGTTTGTTTGCATTCGTGTTATTACGATTTTGTGAGTCAGTAACAGGTACTCACACACACACACACACACACACACACACACACACACACACACACACACACACACACACACACACACACACACACACACACACACACACTGGTTGTGAAGCGACGTCAGCCATCACAACCTGAACAATGAATTTAACTACCAGACTGTAGTAAAGTAGAGTGATGCATGAGAGTGGTGTCTCAAAATACGTAATAAGAAAAAAATATATATACAAGATTACCTGGGCAAGGGAAAGTTATATATATTTCAAGATAAATTACAAAAAAAAAAAAATTGAAGACTTTTCTTTACACAATGGCCGAGGAAACCAGATCAAACACAGTTTTATGCTTGTGGATGGTTGGACAGATTGACAAAATTGGAGGAAAATTAAATAAGGAAAATGTGACTCTGAAAGCTGAAATAAATATAATGAAAGCTTTAATGCAATAAATGTAGAAAACCCAACTGTAGAAGAGGTAGTTGATACAACAGAGAAAAGAGAAGCTATAGACCAGGAATTTGTAAAACAGTAAGAATGACAGAGGAGATAAAGGAGATAATTCTGCCTGAATCACTAGAGACAGAAAACAGCAGATGTAATGGGTAAGAAGATTACTGCTAAACCAAACATAACACTGCTAAACCAAACATAACACTGCTAAACCAAACATAACACTGCTAAACCAAACATAACACTGCTAAACCAAACATAACACTGCTAAACCAACATAACACTGCTAAACCAAACATAACACTGCTAAACCAAACACAACACTGCTAACCAAACCCATAACACTGCTAAACCAAACATATCACTGCTAAACCAAACATAACACTGCTAAACCAAACATCAAACACTGCCTAAACCAAACATATCACTGCTAAACCAACATAACACTGCTAAAACCAAACATAACACTGCTAAACCAAACATAACACTGCTAAACCAAACATAACACTCCTAAACCAAACATAACACTGCTAAACCAAACATAACACTGCTAAACCAAACATAACACTGCTAAACCAAACATAACACTGCTAAACCAAACATAACACTGCTAAACCAAACATAACACTCCTAAACCAAACATAACACTGCTAAAACCAAACATAACACTGCTAAACCAAACATAACACTGCTAAACCAAAACATAACACTCCTAAACCAAACATAACACTGCTAAACCAAACACAACACTGCTAAACCAAACATAACACTGCTAAACCAAACATAACACTGCTAAACCAAACATATCACTGCTAACCAAACATAACACTGCTAAACCAAACATAACACTGCTAAACCAAACATAACACTGCTAAACCAAACATAAACACTCCTAAACCAAACAAAACCCACTGCTAAACCAACACAACACTGCTAAACCAAACATAACACTGCTAAACCAAACATAACACTGCTAAACCAAACACAACACTGCTAAACCAAACACAACACTGCTAAACCAAACACAACACTGCTAAACCAAACATA
Organism: Cherax quadricarinatus; assembly: GCF_026875155.1. Taxonomy (NCBI): domain Eukaryota; kingdom Metazoa; phylum Arthropoda; class Malacostraca; order Decapoda; family Parastacidae; genus Cherax; species Cherax quadricarinatus. The sequence goes on along the minus strand of NC_069430.1, from coordinate 26,638,994 downwards.
TCACTGCTAAACCAAACATAACACTGCTAAACCAAACATAACACTGCTAAACCAAACATAACACTGCTAAACCAAACATAACACTGCTACCAGTACTTGCTCACATTATTTTATTTATATAAATTACCAGAAGGTATAATAAAACTGAGAATTAATAATTAAAATCAGAATTAATAATATAAATGACTGTAAATCACTACAGATTAACTTGGATAAATTAGGCAAATGGTGCGTAAGATGGACGAGGGATTTAGTGTAGATAAATCCCATGTAATAGGATTTATCTACATTATATACATTTATCTACAGTAATTTGAACTACAGTACGTAACAATACACTGAAGTATAAGAGGTTTCTGGCAGTTACTTACACCAAGAAAGTTCCACCGGATCACGTAAAGGAAATGGTTAGAAACTCATACTAAGCTGACAAACTAAATATACTTTCAAATATATGGGTGGAGACATAATACAAAAAAAATATTTACAACATATGCTAGGCCAAAACTGGAATATGCTGCAGTAATCTATATATATTATAATATATATATATATTATATATATATATATATATATATATATATATATATATATATATTAATATATATATATATATTAACATATATATATATATATATATATATATATATATAATATATATATATATATATATTTATATATATATATTATATATATATATATATTAAGATTAATGGAGTGGACACATCGCCTCCAGGCTGTGGGACTGATTACCTCCTCCTCATTCACCGTTCTCTGTACTGGACTAAAGAAGCCGCTGTGGCTTGCTAAACACTGGTAAGTAACACTTAAGTTGCCAAGTTAACTGACGAGAGGAGACACGATACCCACTTTCAAGGTTATAAAAGGATAAGCAAGAATAGGTAAAGATATCCTAGAGCCTGAGAACAGGGATAGCAAGAGGCGACAGTTGCAAAATTGAGAGGAAAAAATTTTGATTGGAATAGATTCAACAAAGAATATTCATTGAGCGAATGACCAGTGAAATGTATTAGAAAAATGAGGCATTAAGTGATGTATCTATTGGGAATTAAAAAAAAAAATGAAAACACTGAAAATGGAATACACAACGGTGGATCTGCTTTTTTGTCTAGAAAGAGGTAAACAACCCATGGAACGGGTGAGGTTAGAACTCTTGGCGAGTAAGTCGTTAAAGTCTAGGCCAGTGCGTATACCACTTACTCGCCATAGATTGAAACCCCACCCGTTCCGTGGTTTGTTTGCATTCGTGTTATTACGATTTTGTGAGTCAGTAACAGGTACTCACACACACACACACACACACACACACACACACACACACAACACACACACAAAACACACACACACACACACACACACAGTAGCGGTCAGTGAAGAGGCGGGGGCAGGAGCTGAGTCTCGACCCCTGCAACCACAATGAGGTGAGTACACACATACACACACACACACATGGCCAGACGCTATGACTCGACCCCTGCAACCATAATTAGGTGAGTATACACACACACACACACACACATGGCCAGGAACTATGAATCAACCCCTGCAACCACAATTAGGTGAATACACACACACACACCACACACACACACACACACACACACACACACACACACACACACATGTTCACCGTCAAGAACATGCAATACGCATGGCTCGGTCGGTGTGTGCGCAGACAGTCGGGGTTCCCAATTTTGGCAGCCAGATTTTAGCCCTTAATGGCCCTCGTGACATTATCCGTGACGTCAGAGAGACGTCTAGACAGTCGAACGGTAGTTGGTCTGCTCCCCTTTTTTTCCCCTTTATTTTTTTTAGCCATATTTATTGTTTTTTTCCTTCGCCGCACCGCCCAAAATTGGTGGTGGCAAAAAAGATGTCAAAATATTTCACAATTAACTCACACTTTAGAGAGAAAATTTTAGACCAGGTTTCGGTCTGTCGCGGACCATAATCATGGTCCAACTCGATAAAGGTCCAAGCCTGACCGAAAAGTCGTCTCAAACCTCCTCTCAGAGGATGCCTTGATTGTGAATTGTTCCAGCTACGGAATTGTGATTGTATTCTTCGGTTTTAAAATGTATTGATTTATTGTGCGTGTTTTTTTTTTTTTGAAGTGGATGAGGTCATGTTTTAAAACGAGATCACTGAGACTCTACAAGACGTCCAGCTGAGGAAGTCTGGTAAGATCACTGAGACTCTACAAGACGTCCAGCTGAGGAAGTCTGGTAAGATCACTGAGGGCTACAAGACGTCCAGCTGAGGAAGTCTGGTAAGATCACTGAGACTCTACAAGACGTCCAGCTGAGGAAGTCTGGTAAGATCACTGAGACTACAAGACGTCCAGCTGAGCAAGTCTGGTAAGATCACTGAGACTACAAGACGTCCAGCTGAGGAAGTCTGGTAAGATCACTGAGACTACAAGACGTCCAGCTGAGGAAGTCTGGTAAGATCACTGAGACTCTACAAGAGGTCCAGCTGAGGAAGTCTGGTAAGATCACTGAGACTCTACAAGAGGTCCAGCTGAGGAAGTCTGGTAAGATCACTGAGACTCTACAAGACGTCCAGCTGAGGAAGTCTGGTAAGATCACTGAGACTACAAGACGTCCAGCTGAGGAAGTCTGGTAAGATCACTGAGACTACAAGACGTCCAGCTGAGGAAGTCTGGTAAGATCACTGAGACTACAAGACGTCCAGCTGAGGAAGTCTGGTAAGATCACTGAGACTCTACAAGAGGTCCAGCTGAGGAAGTCTGGTAAGATCACTGAGACTCTACAAGAGGTCCAGCTGAGGAAGTCTGGTAAGATCAGTGAGACTCTACAAGAGGTCCAGCTGAGGAAGTCTGGTAAGATCACTGAGACTCTACAAGAGGTCCAGCTGAGGAAGTTTGGTAAGATCACTGAGACTCTACAAGACGTCCAGCTGAGGAAGTTTGGTAAGATCACTGAGACTCTACAAGAGGTCCAGCTGAGAAAGTTTGGTAAGATCACTGAGACTCTACAAGAGGTCCAGCTGAGGAAGTTTGGTAAGATCACTGAGACTCTACAAGAGGTCCAGCTGAGGAAGTCTGGTAAGATCCCTGAGACTCTACAAGAGGTCCAGCTGAGGAAGTTTGGTAAGATCACTGAGACTCTACAAGAGGTCCAGCTGAGGAAGTTTGGTAAGATCACTGAGACTCTACAAGAGGTCCAGCTGAGGAAGTCTGGTAAGATCACCGAGACTCTACAAGAGGTCCAGCTGAGGAAGTCTGGTAAGATCACTGAGACTCTACAAGAGGTCCAGCTGAGAAGGCAACAGAAATGATGTCATCAGACATAAGTTGTGAGACATTAACGCTGGAAAAAATCTACCAGGAATGATTGCTAAGACCCCGAGGAAGTTTGCAAGTTAGTTTTAAGAATTTGGGTCCGTCCGTCCTTCCCCTTCGTCAGTCCGTCCGTCCGTCCGTCCGTCCGTCCGTCCGTCCGTCCGTCCGTCCGACCGTCAGTCTATCCGTCCGTCCGTCTGTCCATCTGTCCGTCCGTCTCTCCCCTCCGTCAGTCCATCCCTCTCTTCTTCCCATATCGTCCTTCTTCCCCGTTTTACCATCTCTTTTCCCCTTCTCCTTTCATCCTTCCCCTCTCTTTAGTTCTTGCCTCTTCACCCGTCTGTTTTGTCCGTTATCCTCCCCTTGCTTCCTCATTCCCCCTTCACTCATCCCTGCCCCCAGGTCCTCGTTGTAAGATATCGGGAACTGAGAAAAATGGTTGGATAACGAGAATAGTGAGACTATTCCTCACTATCCTCGGAATTTCACTTACAAATAATAATTACTTATTAACCAATGAATACTTTTGATATACCTTTGATGAGTTCAGAGAGTTTTTCTACTCCCGGAGCCCGGCCATGGGCCAGGCTTATCTGGTGTTTGCCTGGTCAACCAGACTGTTGCTGTTGGTGGCCCAAATATTTGACCACTTCATGACACTTAACTATTATACCACGTAAAAGGGTGTACATACCAAGCAACGTCGACATTTATGTACAGTTCAGGACATTTATTAGAGAAAACGTTTCGCCACTTATTACAACCTAGGATTTCAAATGGCCTGTTATCCCAGGTGTAATGGGAGCAAATAAACACAGTAGAAAAAGTTTAGACTTATATTATCCTTCACCAATTATAACAGCAATATGTACACTATGTACAGTGATAAATATAGTGCACTCCACGGTAAGCAAGGCAGAAATAGAAGCCACAAGATAGCAGACCGTGCTTCAACCAGCTCTAGAGTGGGAATGACAAGGGCAGACAGGAGAGCGGTATCCACATAACCTCTGCGATTGTCAATCCCACCTTCTTATTGGCTAGAACCTGGTCACTAGTTGAACGATGGGGCCCCATCATCAACTCTTAGCAACCTGGTTCGCTGGTTGGGGGAGATAGCCTGTAAATGAGGGTGTGTCCATGCGCCGAATAAAGGTTACGTACTCTTTGCATGCCACACCACTCGTGGGGAAACGTCCTAAACTGTACATAAATGTCTTTTTCCACATCTTGTCGGTATCACCAGACCATTTCTCACTCCGCTAGTACTTCACATACGCACTTAGACCTGGAGTATACCTGGAGAGAGTTTCAGGGGGGTAAACGCCCCCGCGAGACCAGCAATAATTATTTATTAATGATCAGGGGGTTTAATTAAACGGGTAAACCAATCTTACATTTCCTACACAATTATCTTCGACTTGCATTTCATCATTAATATGTCAAGTCCCGATTTTATAAAAGGCCGAATCTACTTCGACCTCACTGTCTCGTGAGAAGTTGTCATGGGAAAGACCACGTGTTTACCACGTGGTGGGGCATAAGGGCATGGTGGGGCATCAGGAACACGTGGAGCTGTGTGGTTAGCACCATTTTATCCTATCTATTAAGTTCCTGCCTCTCCATCCGTCTATTCCTGCAACCGTTTGTCCTTTCCTCTCTGTCCGCCCACTGGTTTATCTTTATCCGTCTCTTTCCCGCTTCTCCATTCGTTCGTCACTTCCCCCGTCGACAAGTTTCTTTCCCTACCTCTTCCATCCTTCCCTCCATCCCTGGACTTCCTCCGCAGAACCCTGACCTCTATGTACCTTCTCTTGCAACGCTGCAAAAAAATGCAAATTGCTCTGCTGGGTCGAAGAAAAAAAAATACTTTGAAAAAAAGCCAGTGATATGTGTCCACCGGGAACAAGTTTTCAACCCGTCTTAAACTTAATCATAAAAGTTGTCCAGGTACACTGACATGAGGACGTCACGCACACACACACGCACTCACACACACTCACACACACACACACACAGAGCTGATAAAGAGGCAAGGCAGAGGAGAGGTGTTTGGGCATTCAGAGGAGCTTGGAAGCGTACCTTGTGCATGGGTAACGAAGCGGGGCTCCTCGCCACGCTCAGGAAAACTCTGGCCACAGAACCAACCACAGAAAGATAAAGATGGTATGGGGAGCGCCGAAGAATGATAATGTGGCGAGAGGAAGATGGAGGGGTTGGGGAAGTTGGGAGGAAGGACCCAGGAAGGTAGGGAGGGCAAGAAGGAAAGGAGAAACAGGAGAGGGAGAGACAAGACGAAGAGAGAAAAGATAAAGAGGGTGAGAGAGCCCCTGTCTCGTTTGCGACTTCTTGACCACACAGAGAGAGAGAGAGAGAGAGAGAGAGAGAGAGAGAGAGAGAGAGAGAGAGAGAGAGAGAGAGAGAGAGAGAGAGAGAGAGAGAGATACCCCTCCCCCCACACACGTACAAACCTCTTACACAAATCCTCCTTTTTGACAATGACTATTTATGAACAATTATACAGTAATTTTTTTTTTAAATACAATTTACCAAATTATTATTAATTGACGGGAAGTGTTAAATCAGCATGGGCTCATTTAGCTCCTGGGGAACGGGAGATAATCAGGTTTGACCCGAGAAAAAGACGGGCAGCAACAATTCTTTAAATTAAGAGCCCTTCACCAGCATCAAGAGCCCTTCACCAGCATCAAGAGCCCTTCACCAGCATCAAGAGCCCTTCACCAGCATCAAGAGCCCTTCACCAGCATCAAGATCCTTTCACCAGTATCAAGAGCCCTTCACCAGCATCAAGATCCCTTCACCAGCATCAAGATACCTTCACCAGCATCAAGATCCCTTCCCCAGCATCAAGACACCCGTCATCGAAAGCACTGTACACAAACACACCAACATGGTAACCAAAAAAAAAAAACATATATTCCGTACAGAATCAATGAATATTTTGAGGTATGAGCACAGTGTACTGATGAATTACAAGATTATCATCAAGCACAGTGTACTGATGAATTACAAGATTATCATCAAGGATGAGATCTCCAGAGGGATGCTGGGCGCGTCACACACACTATACATCAGAGGTCAGCCAGGCTTCCTACACTCATTATTACTGACGTGTCATATAAACCCTAGAAAAAAAAACATGATTAAAAGACCTGGCGAAATCCACCCATGGCATGTCACAGATACGACATCTTTTGGATGCCAGACTTGACACCTGACACCACTGACACCAGCACAAACAGTATAAAATCTCGAACACTTTTATAGGTGACAAATCTGGCATGCAAATTATATATTTTGCCGACTGAACTTCGCAGTCAAAATGTACATACCATATAAAGTAATCCTATATAAACCATCTTAGGTTTGTCAGACTCTTCAAGTTATTAACATTCATCGTAAGTGCAATAATTAAATTCCGTAATTTTAATTTCTTTCCCCGCAAATTTATAGCCAACGAAAATAAGCCAAGTCGAAGCATTTGCTTTAAAAAGTGCATAATAAAGATATTAAGCTAACTTTAAAAGAAATTACCAAAATAAAACTGAAATAAATTGCAAGACCTTCCTTAACAAGTCAATGATTCTCCAGGAACAGTGGAGATTGTTGTGCATTGTTTGGGGGACCCCCACGGTATTTCTAATAATAATAATCATATAATAATATCTGTCTCTATAAGTACATATACAAGGTATACAGACCATAGCTGACATCAGTGACATACTACTATATAGAAAACCCCTTGTTATGCAGAGCATTTCGGGTAAATTAGGTCAGTTTTATCCCAGGATGCGACCCACACCAGTTGACTAACAGCCAGGTACCCCTTTTACACTGATGGGTGATCATGTACACCAGCTAGTCTCAAGGAAACACGTCCTAACGTTTTGCAGCCGTACCGGGGATTCGATCTCCGGATCTCAGTGTGTGAGCTGTTGCCACCACCACTGTGATCACCAGGCAGTTACCATCACCACTGTGATCACCAGGGAGTTGCCACCACCACTGTGATCACCAGGCAGTTGCCACCACCACTGTAATCACCAGGCAGTTGCCACCACCACTGTGATCACCAGGGAGTTGCCACCACCACTGTAATCACCAGGCAGTTGCCACCACCACTGTGATCACCAGGGAGTTGCCACCACCACTGTGATCACCAGGCAGTTGCCACAACCACTGTAATCACCAGGCAGTTGCCACCACCACTGTAATCACCAGGCAGTTGCCACCACCACTGTAATCACCAGGCAGTTACCATTACAACTGACCGCACAGAAGAATGAATCCAAATGGCTTACTGGCCACTACAGAAAAGACTTATTAGGTCAACGTTACGCTAGGTGAAGAACTTTCACAAAAACTCTACACAGAGAGAAAAGCCGCATGAATTAAAGACTGTTCTATAAAAAAAAAAATCTGAGACTCGACCTCACACTTTTTTTTTTGTGATGAGAATGTTTCGTAGCTCTGAGTATCATTTCAACTGTGACGCGCGTGCATTTATGGGAAAGGAGCTACTGAATGAAAGATGGTGAATGTGTATCCCCCCTCCGGTCACTCTACCATGGTTAAAATCGTCTGGTGCGGAAAAAGAATTTTCCGTTGTTTTAGCGCGTCACTGTGATCAACTGGTGTGTATAACATATGTTAGGAAACAGGACAAGAGTCTCCTGACGAGGGTCTTATGATGACCCGCAGCTGGAGATTTTTGGTCATCTGACCGAGGCCTTCCTATGGCTTACCGGTCCACCCCTTTAACAATGGCACTAAGGTTAATAACCTAACCTAACCTAATATATGACACTGGGCTTGACTATAATTATTACTGATTTCGTGTAATCAGTGAGGGCCCTTGACTTACGTAATGTCTAACGACATGCTCATTGGAGAAGCCACATATACATAAAAAAATCCTGGAAAAAGGAATTAATGTAATATTGTAGTGGATTCCATAACACACACTGAGTTACTCTTTCATGATAAAGTTGGTACGGTAGCCAAAGAAGGAATCCTGAAGGATAATGTCGAACCTAACTTTGGTTACAAGTACTTCTGTAACCAGTCTGTGGCCAGTCCTACGGTCACTATCTTCAACACTATATGCTTAATTTCCCACTTATTGGGGAATACAGAGATAGACGGTATAATCACCTATGTCTTATTAATGAAAATAAGATATTAGACATAAGCAATTTTTTTTAATTTTCTTGGAACAGGTAAATCAACTGTATATATAAATCCAGATGTACTCCTGTTAATCCTTGAGGCCTAGTTCCTAGGCCTTTTGTATATCCATATGCGCTTGCGCTACCGTCCATAGGATGGATACGGGATGCACAATAAACCAGCCACATCGGCGGCAAAATCTAAAAAACAGAAAAATCTATTTGTGAATAGTAACATTTTTCCAATGGATTCTTACGACTCAACAAAAAAAAGTGTTCCAGGTTTACGTGGTATAGTGTGTTATTTCATTACTCGTGGGGATGGACTGGTTAGCCAGCAGTAGGTTTCGGTCACATGACCAAAAGCTCTACAGAGGGCGTTATCATATGACCTGGTCCTGGGTCAGGACAAGTTTCTATCATGAAACATGGTAAACAAAATATTCACGTGCAATTTCCATATCTGTAAACACTAAGACTTACTCAGTAGAAAGACGACAAGCATACAGAGGTACCAGGCTGACGCGCAGACAAATGCACCAGACTGAAAGGCGTACACAGGTACCAGGAAGAAGAGTTCCTTCCTCAAGTTGCTGCCTCACACACGGCCGTAAAACCAGTCACATACACTTACCTACAAAAGAAAAAGAAAATCCAATTATTAAAATAATAATTATTATTTTTATTATAGTCATTGGGTAACGCTGAACCTGGTAAACAGAGGGTAATCTAGTTCGATCCTAGAAAGGTTGTTCCAATTCTACGAATCAAGAGCCCTACACCAGTATCAAGGCACCTCACTACATGAGGGGTAAATTATAAAAAAAAGGATATTGCATAAATTTTGTTAATTCTCTAAATTAAAGGGAAAATATTGTAGAAAAAAACAGTAGCAAGTTGAATAACGGAATGAAAGCAGCGAGAGGTTGTTAGTGCAACAGGCATCTGAAATATTAAATAAATTACTCTGGATTATTTTCTGGAGACGGGACACCACTAGCATGGCAATTGAAAATTGCAAGCAGATTATTGCATACACATCCGTGCACACGCACGCACACAAACACACAGGCAGGATCCATATACAGCTTTAAGAAGAGGTACGATAAGGCTCTCGAAGCCAGGATTGTATACTGTATTTATGGGGTAGCAATAAACCCACAGGAGTCATAAACCGCCGTCTCGATTCAAGGAATTGGAGCACAGGTTCAATTCCTTAGATTAAGAGCCCCTCACCAGCGTCATGGAATCTCCCTTGAGGGTCTCAACGACAGGAGAGTGAACCTAGCAGCGACGAGTGAAGAGTCAGGGCCAGGAGCTGAGACACGACTCTTGTAACCACGTATAGGCCAGTACATAATGGTGAGTACACACACACACACGCATGAGAATGTAAGGGACTATTTCTTTTATCTCAGGATGGTTGGAAAATGGAATTTCTTAAACGTGGTGATATACCTCTAAAGGCAAACACAATACAGAGCTTTAAAATGGAAGGCAGGAATAAATAAAGGGGATGTAAATAGTGTGCTGAAAATATCTAGCCTAGACAGGACTCGCAGCAATGGTTTTAAGTTGGAAAAATTCAGATTCAGGAAGGATATAGGAAAGTACTGGTTTGGTAATAGAGTTGTGGATGAGTGGAACAAACTCCCAAATACCGTTATAGAGGCCAGAACGTTGTGTAGCTTTAAAAATAGGTTGGATAAATACATGAGTAGATGTGGGTGGGTGTGAGTTAGACCTGATAGCTTGTGCTACCAGGTCGGTTGCCGTGTTCCTCCCTTAAGTCAATGTGACCTGACCTGACTAGGTTGGGTGCATTGGCTTAAGCCGGTAGGAGACTTGGACCTGCCTTGCATGGGCCAGTAGGCCTTCTGCAGTGTTCCTTCGTTCTTATGTTCTTATGTTCTTAAAAGTAGATATAATAAGGCCCAATATGCCAGAGATCAATGGTGATTAACAATAGTTTAAGAGACGGGGGAGAGGGGCAGGAAGAGAGTTGGGGCAGTAACTCGCCAGGAGGAGGCGAGTTGCAACCCACAGCAAGAACAACCCGGCGAGTACACGCACACAAAACCCGTGAGAAACTAAAACCAACACTTTGGTACAGGAAATCATTCTCTTCCATTGGTCGTTAATTCGTCGGCTCTGAGCCAATGGTGAAAAGTTTGTAGTAATCTTTTTATCTGGAGGGCGAGGGAGGACAAAGACACCAGTGACTGGCAGGGTAAAGAAACAAAAAAGATGAAAGGCAAACGAAGAAATTGGGAAATGGATCAACAGGGGATCACTGAACGATGTGAAGAAGATCGAACACTTGTAGATTTATTTTCCGGCAAATCATTGGTCGTGCTTGAAATGTTTACCAGTCTTGTGTGATTCACAACTAATCCACAACTTGGAAAAGAAGCTTTCGACATCGATTTGGTCGATTCATAAAAAGTTCATGATGGTCTAGGACGGATCGAAACATCATCTTAAGCTTCTTCAAAAACTGCAGTTTTATCTAATCATCTTTCTATCTATCATATATATGTTATATGTATATAGATATATTATTTATATATTTATAATATATATTATATATATATATATATATATATATATATATACATATATATATATATATATATATATATATATATATATATTATATATATATAATATATATAATATAACTATATATATATATATATATATATATATATATATATATATATATATATATATATATATATATTATATATATATATATATCTTGGATGCCTCTGTAATATGTACTTGAGCCAGCTGCTGTACAAAATAAATCACGAAGGATTAAAATTAATATTTCTCAACAAACATTACATGCTTAATAAAAAAAAAAGGTATTTCAGAAAGCTTTTCCACACTGAATAACCGATGAAAAATAATAAAACAATCAAAATAGTTATACATATTTAAAGAGTTTCAAAAAAGCCACCATATTTAATATAAATATTTACAAGCCGAGTTTACGAGTGGTCTCGCAACACAGTCCACACTTCTCTTTGGTAACAGTCACAACATAGAGGTCTAGCTTCTCCCTACGAGCCCCGTGAGGGCGGGGAATGGGGCTAGACCTGGGGACAACTGGTTCCAGAAGATGGGGAGGTCCTTGTACCTCCTCACATGACAGATATAGGTCTCAGACTCTCCCAAAACAGGAAGCCATGGCCGGGTCACCATCTGGAAAAGACCCGAGCCGGGAGAGTACCGGCGAATCAAGAAGAAGTCAAAACAGGTTTAAGAGTGGTCTTGTTAAACAGTTCTCTTCGGTCACAGGCAAATATTGTAACGAAAACAATATGCAGCTCTGTAGCCCAGACGGTCATAGTATTTGCTATGTAACGGTTCGTAGTGAACTACAGTTTTGTATTACTTAGTGTTTCTTCAGAATCTACGAAGAAAAGCGAGGGGAAGATGGAGAGTGGAAAAAATTAAGATTAATTCTTTTTCTTTTTGTTTAAGGGAGTCACTTTCTCAAAAGTTTGCTTTCTTGTGCCCTCTGCTTCTTCCCTCCTGAACCTTCGACTTCATTCTAAGTGATGGAAGACCTCAGGTGTGTCATGTGCAATTACTGTGCCCATTCATCTTAAGGATGAACGTTTCATAGTCAAAGGAATTACGAAGTCGTTCCAGAGAAAGTTGCCAGTCTGAGTGAGCTTTATTCACGCGATGGATGGATGTGTGTGTGTGTGTGTGTGTGTGTGTGTGTGTGTGTGTGTGTGTGTGTGTGTGTGTGTGTTGTGTGTGTGTGTGTGTGTGTGTGTGTATGTGTGTGTGTGTGAGTTGTGCGTGTGTTAGTTGCGTGTGTATGAGAGAGTGAGAAAAAGAAATGGGAGGGGTCGTCCCATTGCACTTAATTAACGACCCTCAGTATGAAAAGCTATAAAATATCCGATGTTCAAATGGTTCACCTATGTGTTTGAACATCAATTTATTGTCCATGGTTACCATTTCTGTCCTCTCCAGTCCTCTGAGTATCTGAAAGGTCGTTGTCATGTCTTCCCTGGTACTAACACCCTCAATAATAACACGTTCAGTTATTTTTAACTTCCCAGTGAAGATATCTCTCAGTTTCGCGATCAGTTTCGTTGCGAGTATTCTGACACTATATTGCTTTTCATGCTTAAAAAATAAGAGCTCCTTACTAGTCCTGTATATTCTATGAATTTGAGGTTCTTGAGCACTTTTAGTATAGTTACGCCACCGATTATGTACAAGCGACCCTTCCCATTTTCCCCTGTCCTCCAGGTTTCTCAATATTATACTTCTTAAAAGTTTGCAGCGTTAGTTCCCCAGTCTATACTCTGTCTTTGGGTTTATTTATCCTTCTCCAGGTTGTATAACTTTCATTTGTGGCTATGTTCCAGTAACCATTTGTTTGACGACCCTAGTGGTAGTCTTCATAGGTAGACTTTTAATCCTTCCCTGTTTTATCCAAATTGTATTCTAGATAGTTTTATATCATTTGCAAACAGAATTTACAATACTTAATCTCTAGTGACTTGTTTATGTATGCGAGGAAGAGAAATGGTACCAGTAGCGACCCTTGTGGGACCCCACCTGTCATGTCTGCAACATCGTCATACATCACCCTGATTATCGTATTTTCCTTGTTGTTCTTTGAGTGTTATCCCTGCCTATATTTATTGCTTGTGAACGAACCTCTGGTGTGGTAAAGCATTAAATGGTATCTTACATCCAGGAATTTGCAGTCCTCATACCCCTCTGTTACCTGCTTCTCTGTTACCTGCTTCTCTGTTACCTGCTTCTCTGTTATCTGCTTCTTTGTTACCTGCATCCCTGTTATCTGCTTCTCTGATATCTGCTTCTATGTTACCATATCATAGAGCTCAAAGTGCGTCATCGCTCTCCTGATTTTCCTTTCCATTACCTTAAATGGCATGCATATCAAGGCTGCAAGTTTATAATGAA
>NC_069430.1:26593018-26623018 GCF_026875155.1 Cherax quadricarinatus | reverse complement strand
TCTTCTCTATCCCACTTCCTTCCTTCATTCTCACCCCTCTACCCCATATCTTCAGTTCTCCCCTCTCCACTATTTTTCTCTTCAGCAATTTCTTTTTTCAGACAATAATATAGGTAGACAGTCTCCTCTTTCCTCAGTTCTCTAACACTATTCAATGTCCTGTCTACTCCCATTTCTCCTTCAAGTGCCGGATCAACCAGTCTGTGCCGGACAACAGCATGCCGTCAACAGCAACAGCTTTGTTGACCAGGAAAGACCAGAGAAGCCTAGCTCAGAACCGGGCTTCGAGAGTAGAAAAATCCTCAAAACCCATCGAAGGAACATCAGAGGCATCCTCTCTTCCCCCATTTTCTTGAACACTCTCCATACAACAACTAACTTTTATAGAAATTATACTAAAGACTTCTTGGGCACCAGAGTCTATATCCCAGAATATAATTTGTGACAGAGCAAATAAGTTACAGGGAGGAGTAGATCTCTGACTCTCAGCTACACAGAACCGTTAAAAATCATCAGATGACATGGTAGGCGTGACTGAAGCAAAAAATGGAGAATTAAGACCAGGTAATTATCTTCGTATGCACACCAACCATCAGAAACGATTAAGGAATTCACCGAACAGATGTGAATGATAAGAGAGTTGCTTGGAAATAGTAGTGGGAAGGATTTTAGCCTAACAGGCACCTACCAGGTAACTCCTAAGATTTTGCGAAATGTTTGAATTAAGCCAACAGATATTAGAATCTACAAGAAATAAAAAAAAATGCTAGATATGGTCTTTATGAACAATGGAGAACTAAAACAATGTTAGACTGAACAATAAACTGTCAACATAATCTTGCTGAAGTATAGACAAGCATAAATTAGGACGTGGATAAACTAAGAGATAGCCAATGAGAGTCGATGTTTAGTAAAGTTAATTTCAACAATCGACGAATTGACTGAAGTGAAATATACAAAAACTATTAAACATTCCCTGGTAAACTACAGTATCTTGAGAACTAAACTCAAATCCAAAAGCTGAAAGCAGAAACGTATGAAGTCTGTTTAAAAATATTCCGTTGAGAAAGCCTAGATCAAACACTGAAAGAAAGAAGATTTTACAGAAGAAAACAGGTTGAAAAGATTCTAAAAAAAACAGAAATACCAGAAAAAAGTAAGAAACTTTACACCGACAAAATTGCTGGTTTAGATTAACTGAATCATTTGTAACGGACAGAAGAAACATAAAGTAAACAAAGAAGACATTCAAAAAATTAGAAAAAACTAAATATTTTTCCACGCAAGTATAAATCTAAGTAAATACCTCTTTCAGTACTGGCACTCTAATCTAAGGATATTTATACATCATGATGGAAAAGAATTGAATGTGATCAGCCATTCCATCAACACCGTGAGAGATGATGACCCAGATAATGTTGAAAATGATATAAAATACCGACAAACTGATGAGTAGAATGCATGTGCAACTGTTGCAGATGCGCCCCGTACCCCGAGGTACGGTCCTGGTGTCTTTGCTGTTTCTCATCCTCAGTGGGAAATACATAAAAAAAAAAAACTCATCGCAGGTCTTGTCATGGACCAGGCCGCGGGGGCGCTGACCCTCGGAATACCCACCAGGTATAGCCTCCACTTGGTAAAAGACACGAAACTACTGCAAGAGAATATAAACAAAGTCTTCCACTGAGCAATAAAGAATAATATGATGTTCAGTGGGGACAAGTTCCAGTAATAAAGATATCCAACTGTCGTACATGTGTCTTAATGAAAGAATGAAGAAATCAAAATGGCACTGCATATAAAATGCAAAACCGCTAAATGGAACGATAGAAGCATTTGGAAAACCTGGTTGTAATTCCAGCTGACCTAAGTTTTAAAGAACACAATATGGATGCAAAGGCCAGGAAAATTAGTGTTTGTAAAGAGAACTTTCAAAACAAGGGGAAATAGAGGGATGGTGAATTACTGAAATCACTTGCGCTCTCTCGTTTAGAATATTGTTCAGTGTTGATGACTCCGTTCACGGTAGGACAGATGCCAGAGCTGGATTAGATGCAGAGATAATTTACGGCCCGCATAAAGCTAATAATGCGTTTAAATTACTGGAGCGGAGGAGGGCACGATTTATGATAATGTATACGTGGAAGGTACTTGAGGACCCAGTCCCAAATCTACACACTATCAAAACATGGGCTAGCGAGCCACCAGCAGCAACAGCGTGGTTGACGAGGCGAGCACCAGCCAAACCTGACCAAGGGCCGGGCTGTGAGAGAAGGAAAACTCTCGAAACCTGTCAACGATATATCAAAGGCGCAAGTACATCTTTCAACTCACTCCACACCCAGTTTATTCTCGTTCTCCTTTGTCACCTACCCTCCCTTTCCCCCTCCTCTCATTTCTTCCTTCCTTCCCTCACTCCCTCCTTCCACTCTTTCCCCCTTCCCTCCCCCGTCCCTTGAATTCCCCGTACACACGAGGAGGGAAGCAAGGACACGACAAAAACAAAACAACAAGGGAGGAGCCAGACAAGGGATCTACAAGTTCCCAGAAGAGGAAAACAACTTGACACCAAGAGAAATTGCTCAGTATCCCTGCGTTGGAATTTGTTGGGTAAAGAACCAGTGAGAGAGAGAGAGAGAGAGAGAGAGAGAGAGAGAGGAGGGGAGAGAGAGAGAGAGAGAGAGAGAGAGAGAGAGAGAGAGAGAGAGAGAGAGAGAGAGAGAGAGGGAGGCTCGTGATGACGCCCAGACTTGCAGAGTTTTCTCTCACTGCGCTGGAAGGAAAATACGACTCCACAAGAAAATTAAATAAAAATGCACATAATCTCCAATACACTTAGAGTATGTTTGTAACGCTGCCGGTGGTGTATCCTGCCGGTGGTGTATCCTGCCGGTGGTGTATCCTGCGGGTGGTGTATCCTGCCGGTGGTGTATCCTGCCGGTGGTGTATCCTACCGGTGGTGTATCCAGCCGGTGGTGTATCCTGCCGGTGGTGTATCCTGCCGGTGGTGTATCCTACCGGTGGTGTATCCTGCCGGTGGTGTATCCTACCGGTGGTGTATCCTGCCGGTGGTGTATCCTGCCGGTGGTGTATCCTGCCGGTGGTGTATCCTGCCGGTGGTTATCCTACCGGTGGTGTTTTCCTGCCGGTGGTGTATCCTGCCGGTGGTGTATCCTCCCGGTGGTGTATCCTGCCGGTGGTGTATCCTGCCGGTGGTGTATCCTGCCGGTGGTGTATCCTGCCGGTGGTGTATCCTCCCGGTGGTGTATCCTGCCGGTGGTGTATCCTGCCGGTGGTGTATCCTACCGGTGGTGTATCCTACCGGTGGTGTATCCTGCTGGTGGTGTATCCTACCGGTGGTGCACCCTCCCGGTGGTGTATCATGCCGGTGGTGTATCCTGCCGGTGGTGTATCCTGCCGGTGGTGTATCCTGCCGGTGGTGTATCCTACCGGTGGTGTATCCTGCCGGTGGTGTATCCTGCCGGTGGTGTATCCTACCGGTGGTGTATCCTGCTGGTGGTGTATCCTACCGGTGGTGCACCTCCCGGTGGTGTATCCTGCCGGTGGTGTATCCTGCCGGTGGTCTATCCTGCCGGTGGTGTATCCTACCGGTGGTGTATCCTGCCGGTGGTGTATCCTGCCGGTGGTGTATCCTACCGGTGGTGTATCCTGCCGGTGGTGTATCCTGCCGGTGGTGTATCCTGCCGGTGGTGTATCCTACCGGTGGTGTATCCTGCTGGTGGTGTATCCTACCGGTGGTGCACCCTCCCGGTGGTGTATCCTGCCGGTGGTGTATCCTGCCGGTGGTCTATCCTGCCGGTGGTGTATCCTACCGGTGGTGTATCCTGCCGGTGGTGTATCCTGCCGGTGGTGTATCCTACCGGTGGTGTATCCTGCCGGTGGTGTATCCTCCCGGTGGTGTATCTTCCCTCTGGTGTATACTCCCGGTGGTGTATAAGCACCCACTGGGGTATCTACATACAATAGTGCGTCTACGCACGAGTTTCCAGTAAACTGAAATATTACATTAGAATGGCGAAAAAACAATTTGGAAAGTTTATGAGTGAGGATGATAAACTTAGAGTGCTAAGATTAAAAGTTCATTCAGCTCTGAGTGCACTAAATATTCCATATTCACGAGTGCTCTAAACACTCATCATGCAGAAGCTAAAAACTAATCGCCATTCCGCTAAGTAAGAACCACTCACGCCAAGAGTTAGTAAACCAAATGCATTTGCACATATATAAAATATCTGTCATCGATTATAAGCAATAAAAGGGTATTATTATTAAATTTCCCTATAATTTCCACAAGGTCCCTGCAGGTACCCCAGTCATTATGACATTCCCAACTAAAATAGAGACCGGAGCAGCAAGAGGGCAATTAAAATGTGTCACAGTAAGTAATATGCCACCTAAGAGGGGGCAGGAGCAACTGAAAGTTTGTGGAAGTGAGCAAGTTGTGTTGAGAATCGTCTCAGTGTGACAGAGCTTGTGGAAAGGTAAGAGTCAGACATACACCACCAGTCAAACCCTGTATAATTTATGTCTGCCAAGAGCTGGGGGCACACTGATGAATGCAGCCCAAATCGTCGCTATGAAGTAGAAGTCTGCTACAGAGTGCATTCGAAACAGCAGCCTTAGCCTAAGCATCAATCAAATCATTGCCGAAACTTTACTATGATCAAGTCAGCAACAGAATTCAACACCATTTCACTTCATAAGGAAATGATTTATTGTCATTTTGAAGTTTTTAATCACATTGTGAACTGAAGGACACAGCATCAGGGCGAGCAGAGCACATTGGGACTCCTGGTAGAAAAAGAAACAGTATCTGCTATATCCAGAATGCTGGAAGAGAGCATATGGATGGTGTGGGGTCTTCCAGTAAACACCGAGGACTGGCTGAGTGACCGTACACAATTAAGAGTACTCAGCAAGGATCACTGCAAAAATCTGATCATTAGATCAAGACCTTATCCCCGATGACTGAATAGAAATATACTAAGAAATTGGCCAAATTCAGGGGTCTCTATCTACCAGTTGAAAAAATGCATCTCCGGCACCACACTTATGTACATTTAGGTCACAGTCTAGAAGGGCAGAAGACATCAAAACATGGAATGGCCTTCCTAGACCTGCAAAAGGGTTTCCCTTAGGTAGCAAATACATTACCATGAACCAGGGTGCCAGTTTAAGTTCCTAAAAACATTTTTTTAACACAATGTATAGAATGTCGATTATAAAAACGCCAAGCAAAAAAATAACGGATAAGGGCAAGAAACAAGAGAAATGGAAAAGTTGGAGCGCAGGGATGTCGGAGACACACGAGACGTGACAAACACGAGAACCACCTGCCAAGTAAAACTGTTTTCGCTTTGATGGATAAAAAAAAGGGAAGAATCGAGAATAATAATAATTATAAAGAGACAGCCCCCTTCCTCTCTCTCTCTCTCTCTCTCTCTCTCTCTCTCTCTCTCTCTCTCTTACACTTGATGGCTTTACAGGATTAAAGATTAAAGTTGAGATAAGCATTTTCTAAGCTTAAAACTGCTTTTCTACTATTATCCACTCCCCTCCTTCCCACTCACTTTTTTCTAAAGCTTTCTCTCTCTCGTAGTATACATATCTAGACTTTTAAAAAACTTCTAATGACGAGCTACCAAAAAACTAATAAGCAAAGTGAAGATTTACAGTATTGGAAAAAAATCTCTCCTGGATGCGGGACTAATTTACCTACACACAAAAAGTGAGCAGCATTACATGATAACGCAGAGTGTAACAAGTGGGGAGTCACGAGGATTTAAGTGGATGTAACAACTTAGGTTTCTCAATAATCTAAGTGACTCGGTAAACAGATAAGAGTCTAAAGGCCTGTTGCACCTGGTGGCAACTAAGTCAGCAAACAGAGCACTTAACAGGGCAGAGCAAGGACAGGGCAAACAAACAGTGGGTACATTTCTAAACCCATGTTGAATATGTTGCAAAAGTATCTCAGTCTTCATTGCTGTCTTGGTTTAAGGTTGCTGCTTACCTCATCAGTATATAAATTATGTACAGTATTAATGATTAAAGAAGTCAGACTGAAAAGGTACACTTCACAGCCACTCACAGCAGAAGTGGTTACGACCAGTCTCTGTGAAAGTCTGCCACTCAGCCAGGTTAGCTGAAGTGATGTCACTTTGGCTGAAGTAGCCGGCTTCCACGTGACTGGTGGGCTGAACCGGACAATAAGCGCAGCAGTGGAGCCCCGGAACTGCTTCACTTTGAATTGCCAATTCAGTGTTAGAGAGGGCATGCCAAATAGGTGAGTGACGAACGTCGAAAAAAGTGTAACATACTTGGTGCATTCCACAAGGATCTAAATGACTGAGCGTAAAAACTGAGGCCTCAAGGATTTGAAAGTAACAAGTGGAGTTTCTCAAACATCTGAGGGTAGCAAGTGGGGTACTTCAAGTCTTGGTCTCAGCCTCTTCATTTTAACTACAGTACAAAAATTTTAGAAGAAAAAAAAAAATTTAAGTGACAAAATATGACATATTGAAATAAGAGGAAAAAGTTGCTTCCAGATTTGACTGAATAAACGTTTATTTAGACGTTACTCTGACAAAAATACAACTCATTCCACCTGTTGCTACTCCTGCAGCATTTCAAAGCTTCTGATGGCTCACAGAGACGTGTGAAAGATCTTGAGGTAAAGATTTCGAATTGTCCAACCTCTAATATTAAAGTTTATATACTGCTAGGTTTAACAAAAAGAAATTTATGTTTTGTGTCAGAAATTATACAACTCTGAAAGATGCATTAAACTGTCTTAGAACTACATAAATGATGAAGATGAATTCGAGTGCAGAGTAGTGCAATTAATCTATCAATGTTATGGAAAAACATATGGTTATAACTAGGACCAAAATTTTTAAAGGGGTGGACAGTTAAGCCAGCGGAAGACCACGGTCAGATGACCAAAAGCTCCAATGGCGAGTTATCATCTAAGACCCGCGTCAGGAAACATTTGTCCTGTTTCCTGACTTACCTAACCTAATGAATAAAAACTTTACAAAGGACTCATATCACTTTTTTTTGGTTGGTAGACAGCAACCACCCAGGGAAGTACTACCGTCCTGCCAGATGACTGTGAAACAAAAACCTGTAATTGTTTTGCATGATGGTAGGATTGCTGGTTTCTTTTTCTGTCTCATAAACACGCTAAGATAACAGGGATATCTTGCTACTCCTACTAACACTTTGGTCACACTTCACAGACACGCACATGCATATATATATATTTTATACATCTAGGTTTTTTCTCCTTTTTCTAATAGCTCTTGTTCTTTTTTATTTCTTCTATTGTCCATGGGGAAGTGGAAAAGAATCTTTCCTCCGTAAGCCATGCGTGTCGTATGAGGCGACTAAAATGCCGGGAGCAATGGGCTAGTAACCCCTTCTCCTGTATACAATTACTAAAAAAGAGAAGAAGAAAACTTTATAAAACTGGGTTGCTTAAATGTGCGTGGATGTAGTGCGGATGACAAGAAACAGATGATTGCTGATGTTATGAATGAAAAGAAGTTGGATGTCCTGGCCCTAAGCGAAACAAAGCTGAAGGGGGTAGGAGAGTTTCAGTGGGGGGAAATAAATGGGATTAAATCTGGAGTATCTGAGAGAGTTAGAGCAAAGGAAGGGGTAGCAGTAATGTTAAATGATCAGTATGGAAGGAGAAAAGAGAATATGAATGTGTAAATTCAAGAATTATGTGGATTAAAGTAAAGGTTGGATGCGAGAAGTGGGTCATAATAAGCGTGTATGCACCTGAGAAGAGAGGAATGCAGAGGAGAGAGAGAGATTTGGAGATGTTAAGTGAATGTATAGGAGCCTTTGAACCAAGTGAGAGAGTAATTGTGGTAGGGGACTTGAATGCTAAAGTAGGAGAAACTTTTAGAGAGGGTGTGGTAGGTAAGTTTGGGTGCCAGGTGTAAATGATAATGGGAGCCCTTTGATTGAACTTTGTATGAAAAGGGGTTTAGTTATAGGTAATACATATTTTAAGAAAAAGAGGATAAATAAGTAAACACGATATGATGTAGGGCGAAATGACAGTAGTTTGTTGGATTATGTATTGTAGATAAAAGACTGTTGAGTAGACTTCAGGATGTACAGTTTATAGAGGGGCCACAGATATATCAGATCACTTTCTAGTTGTAGCTACACTGAGAGTAAAAGGTAGATGGGATACAAGGAGAATAGAAGCATCAGGGAAGAGAGAGGTGAAGGTTTATAAACTAAAAGAAAGGAGGCAGTTAGGGTAAGATAAAAACAGCTATTGGAGGATAGATGGCTAATTGAGAGCATAGGCAATGGGGTCGAAGAGGTATGGGGTAGGTTTAAAAATGTAGTGTTAGAGTGTTCAGCAGAAGTTTGTGGTTACAGGAAAGTGGGTGCAGGAGGGAAGAGGAGCGATTGGTGGAATGATGATGTAAAGAGATTAGTAAGGGAGAAAAAGTTAGCATATGAGAAGTTTTTACAAAGTAGAAGTGATGCAAGGAGGGAAGAGTATATGGAGAAAAAGAGAGAGGTTAAGAGAGTGGTGAAGCAATGTAAAAAGAGAGCAAATGAGAGAGTGGGTGAGATGTTATCAACAAATTTTGTTGAAAATAAGAAAAAGTTTTGGAGTGAGATTAACAAGTTAAGAAAGCCTAGAGAACAAATGGATTTGTCAGTTAAAAATAGGAGAGGAGAGTTATTAAATGGAGAGTTAGAGGTATTGGGAAGATGGAAGGAATATTTTGAGGAATTGTTAAATGTTGATGAAGATAGGGAAGCTGTGATTTCGTGTATAGGGCAAGGAGGAATAACATCTTGTAGGAGTGAGGAAGAGCCAGTTGTGAGTGTGGGGGAAGTTCGTGAGGCAGTAGGTAAAATGAAAGGGGGTAAGGCAGCCGGGATTGATGGGATAAAGATAGAAATGTTAAAAGCAGGTGGGGATATAGTTTTGGAGTGGTTGGTGCAATTGTTTAATAAATGTATGGAAGAGGGTAAGGTACCTAGGGATTGGCAGAGAGCATGCATAGTTCCTTTGTATAAAGGCAAAGGGGATAAAAGAGAGTGCAAAAATTATAGGGGATAAGTCTGTTGAGTGTACCTGGTAAAGTGTATGGTAGAGTTATAATTGAAAGAATTAAGAGTAAGACGGAGAATAGGATAGCAGATGAACAAGGAGGCTTTAGGAAAGGTAGGGGGTGTGTGGACCAGGTGTTTACAGTGAAACATATAAGTGAACAGTATTTAGATAAGGCTAAAGAGGTCTTTGTGGCATTTATGGATTTGGAAAAGGCGTATGACAGGGTGGATAGGGGGCAATGTGGCAGATGTTGCAAGTGTATGGTGTAGGAGGTAGGTTACTGAAAGCAGTGAAGAGTTTTTACGAGGATAGTGAGGCTCAAGTTAGAGTATGTAGGAAAGAGGGAAATTTTTTCCCAGTAAAAGTAGGCCTTAGACAAGGATGTGTGATGTCACCGTGGTTGTTTAATATATTTATAGATGGGTTGTAAGAGAAGTAAATGCGAGGGTCTTGGCAAGAGGCGTGGAGTTAAAAGATAAAGAATCACACACAAAGTGGGAGTTGTCACAGCTGCTCTTCGCTGATGACACTGTGCTCTTGGGAGATTCTGAAGAGAAGTTGCAGAGATTGGTGGATGAATTTGGTAGGGTGTGCAAAAGAAGAAAATTAAAGGTGAATACAGGAAAGAGTAAGGTTATGAGGATAACAAAAAGATTAGGTGATGAAAGATTGAATATCAGATTGGAGGGAGAGAGTATGGAGGAGGTGAACGTATTCAGATATTTGGGAGTGGACGTGTCAGCGGATGGGTCTATGAAAGATGAGGTGAATCATAGAATTGATGAGGGAAAAAGAGTGAGTGGTGCACTTAGGAGTCTGTGGAGACAAAGAACTTTGTCCTTGGAGGCAAAGAGGGAATGTATGAGAGTATAGTTTTACCAACGCTCTTATATGGGTGTGAAGCGTGGGTGATGAATGTTGCAGCGAGGAGAAGGCTGGAGGCAGTGGAGATGTCATGTCTGAGGGCAATGTGTGGTGTGAATATAATGCAGAGAATTCGTAGTTTGGAAGTTAGGAGGAGGTGCGGGATTACCAAAACTGTTGTCCAGAGGGCTGAGGAAGGGTTGTTGAGGTGGTTCGGACATGTAGAGAGAATGGAGCGAAACAGAATGACTTCAAGAGTGTATCAGTCTGTAGTGGAAGGAAGGCGGGGTAGGGGTCGGCCTAGGAAGGGTTGGAGGGAGGGGGTAAAGGAGGTTTTGTGTGCGAGGGGCTTGGACTTCCAGCAGGCATGCTTGAGCGTGTTTGATAGGAGTGAATGGAGACAAATGGTTTTTAATACTTGACGTGCTGTTGGAGTGTGAGCAAAGTAACATTTATGAAGGGATTCAGGGAAACCGGCAGGCCGGACTTGAGTCCTGGAGATGGGAAGTACAGTGCCTGCACTCTGAAGGAGGGGTGTTAATGTTGCAGTTTAAAAACTGTAGTGTGAAGCACCCTTCTGGCAAGACAGTGATGGAGTGAATGATGATGAAAGTTTTTCTTTTTCGGGCCACCCTGCCTTGGTGGGAATCGGCCGGTGTGATAATAAAAAAAAAATAATTATATTATATTATTATATTTTTTATTTTATTATAAGTAATTATGACAGGTACAAGATTATTCTTTTCTACCAGAAATACTACTGATACACCACCAGTTTCTGAAATTATGCCAGAGTTATAGAACACTAGAATAAATTACTTTCCAGAGTTGTAAACACTGCCGAAATAATTTTTTTTACTTTAATTAAATATTTTGAGATTAACGATCTTAAGTAATTGCAGTTTTATACCTAAAGTATAATATCCGTATATTATAAATACATGTTTTCCTTCGTACATATTATGTTAGAATGGAGGAAGAGTCTAATATACCTTTGAATACCTTTAAAGAGTTTCGAAAGCCTTTCTAGTTTCTGAGCCCGGCCATGGACCAGGCTCGTCTGGTACTTGCCTGGTCAACCAGGCTATTGCTGGAGACCCGCTTCCCCACATATCCATCACAGCCTGGTTAATCTGGTTAAGTTCAGTGTCAGGTGAAAAATCCAAGTGACTTTTACACCTAATACTCTAAACGCAACAGTAGTTATGATAGCAGTAGTGGAGAGTGGCTGAAGTCAAATTATGTTAAATACTCCACCTTCCTATAACATTCCCAAGGAAAATGTTAATTCCTGAAGCTGGTATTGTGCCCGAGGGAGTGAAGAACATACCCTTCTAATTTTAATTCTTTCCTCACCCACACTGGAAGGAATTGTAGAATATCAAGGCAGTATACAATTATTGTACTTCAGCAAAAAGTCTTGATTTCAGACCGAAAGTTCCATTGTTATGTTCTGTTCATATGTACAGGAGGGCCCCGCTTATACAGCAGGTTAGGATCCGGGATACCGCTGTAAAGCGAAAATCGATGTAAAGTGAAACAGCCTTGTTTCACTTTCAAATTCTTATATAAAAGCCTGATAACACGATTACACTATCATATATTAACTAAGCAACAGACCTAGGCCTATAAAATGCATATACAGTACACACATTAAAATATTTTCGACCTTAGCTTATAGTGAGTGGTGAATATATTTAATAAAGTAAGTCTAAAAAAATGAAGAATGGGTACAACTAAAAACCGCTGCATTTGCGGAATGCTGTAAAGCGAGGCCCTACTGCGGAATGCTGTAAAGCGAGGCCCTACTGCGGAATGCTGTAAAGCGAGGCCTTACTGCGGAATGTCGTAAAGCGAGGCCCTACTGCATTTTATAAACACCTTTCATATACATGTAATGCTTTTCCCTCCTTGCCTTTCTTCTGATCTTCCTCTTCCACTGCTCACTCATATTATTCAACTTGCTACTACCTCCTTAGGTGTACCTGTATTTTATCATCTCTTTCCCACTCCCTCCAGCCTGTAATCTTTTCATCTCTCTTCTAATCTCTCTTCCTTTCCCTTGCTACAACCTGCCTACCTTCTACCCCATCTTGCCGTCACCTCGTTAGAAGAGAACAGAAGCTGGAATTCGTACAAAAATATGTCTTAATAAAAAACATAATAATAATAATAATAATAAATTATAATTAATAATTAATATTAAAAATCATTAATAATAACAATAATGATTATGAAAATAATAAAATAAACAATAATTCTAAAATATTATTATTATTATTATTATTATTATTATTATTATTATTATTATTATTATTATTATTACATCTACACAAAAGCTAGCTAAGATATGTAAGTCTAGAATATACAATATTAATAAATGATTGAATAAAATAATACAAAATCCTGCTAAACTAATAAAAAGGAAATAAAAAATTGCTAAACAAGTAATAAAGAAGAAATAAAAATCTGATAAACAATAAATAGCAGATAAATATGAAGGCTGTGCAGGAAGACCCAAAAGAGAAAGGCTTAATAATCAATATTTTTGAGTTGGGCAGCCACAATTATATTAATTTCTAATTACAAATGCAACGTGGCAAATGTAATCCCTAGGTATTTTTTTTTTCATTAATATAATTGAAAGACTCATTTAGCTGTGTAATTAATTCCACTTTTTTTTATTTCGAATCTGGGCCCCAGGAAAAAAAATGAAGTTGATGGAATTAACCCGAAAATATATTTTATTTTTGTATTTATTTTTTTTTTTTTTGAAAGGATATTCATGGGGAAACATATATGTTGCAGGACAATGTGCTTCTACGACGCTATGTTTGTATTTTTTCCCTCCACTGTCTGCAATACATCATTGGTACCCTTGTGTATTGCATTAGAGACAGGTGTGGGTAAACCCTGTCACCACTCCCCACAAGTGGCGAATTGGCCCTGAAGGTGTGGCGAATCTGAGTTTATCTATTTTTTTCTTAATTTTCATTGAAGCAAGTCGCTTTCTCAGTTTTTGTGTGACGTGGCGAATTTCACTCGTCATTCGCCACATCTGAGGCTTTGCCGGGTCACCCCATGGAGAAGACCCTGGTCAGGACCCGTCCTGGCGAACTTATCTGTACCTCTACCTGTTAAGTATACGTTGTATACCAGTATACGCTGCTCAAGACGTTTATTAAGAAAACTGAAGATGCCATTTGTAGCTAAACGTCTCCGTAATAAATATCTTGATCAGCGCATGCCTGTCTTTTATCGACAACATTTAAGCTTCTATTAAGGACAATCAACAAATAGCTTTGAAAACAAGAGCATAATTTTTAATAATGGTTTTCAGAAGACACAGATGGGAACACACACGTACACTGCAGCACCTTGTATATATAGATTCAACCTTCGGTAACCCAGTGAAGTGAAACAGTAAATAGGTGGATGATGTAACACTTGGCGGAGGTAGTGATTTGAGTTTTTTGTTCTCCAGACGCTTGTTGTATATGCTGGTAGCAGATACAGCATCAGTAGCCATGAGCCACTGATGCTGACGCAGTGTTCTTGTATGATGACCATGGTACCCACGTTTCTCAGTGGATTTACTGTACACTTCCATCTCTCTCAATCCATTAATTTAATGCGGAATGTGCATTTAGAGCCTGGCCTTCCAGTATCCCCTGTGAATATAGTTTCAGGTATCTCCAGAGAGTACGCTCACAGTACTTTGAGATGTACCTAGTACTGTAAATTATTTACTGACGCTGTGCGGGCAGTAGACAAGAACCCTTTCTTTGTTTTCCAGCTCTGATACATTTCCTGCCTTCACTGGAATTGTGACCACAACATGAAGCGTGAGAGCACAAGTAATTTTAATAAATAGTACTACTGATGGGGCTATTTCTTGATTTGAAATCTCGCATTATCCAACTTGCCATTTTTTCCACTGGCCTTTTCTCCATTTTCTTCTTTCAAAGTGGATGAGAATGACAGTCGGTGAGAAAGACAGCCGGGGAGAATGACAGCTGGCGAGAATAAAACCAGATGGGAATGACAACATTCATAACACTGAAAGCAGAGTGCGTCAGTTGCTATCAGCTTATCTATTTCCATCAGACAGAAGCGGGACCAGGATGACGACGCTTCTATAAGAGGCATAGCACACGCACTGCCTCCGTGGCTATATACATCCAGTGTACGTTCTTCTCAGTTTATACACACAGAAGGGTGTGGGGTGTGAATATAATATATATATATATATATATATATATATATATATATATATATATATATATATATTATATATATATATATATATATATATATATATATATATATATGCATGCAATAAGATCGCAGCAAACAGGTGATATCAAAATATGCAAAACAATCACAGTGAAAGGATAGTGAAATTCCAAGCGCATTCGTGACTTCTCACATTATCAAGGAATTATAGTTCCTTGATAACGTGAGAAGCCACGAAAGCAATTAGAATTTCATTATTCTTTCACAGTGGTTGTTTTGTGTGTGTGTATATATATATATATATATATATATATATATATATTATATATATATATATATATATATATATATATATATATATATATATATATATATATATATATGCAATAAGATCACAGTAAACAGGTGATTTCAGAATATGCAAAACAACCACTCTGAAAGAATAGAAAAATTCCAAGCGCTTTCGTGACTACTCACATTATCAAGGAACTATGAAAGTAAAGCATCCAAGGAAGCTATATAAGGGGACTGGCCAGCACCTCACTATCAGATCCCACAACGGTTAAACACCTGACGCGCGCCGACCCAACTTGGATAGGTCCTTTGCACAACTCACCCCACAAACTATTCTACCCAAGAAAATTTAAAAATTATTTGTCCAGTGTATTATTAAATTCTTCCCAAATTCTATTAATTATAAATGGATCTAATTTATATAAACCAAAGGAAATATTCATATTATTGTCAAAACTGCTTTTTATGAAACAAGATTCAATTATATTCCTGTCGACCATGGACTTGCTTGATACTACTTTCTCAACTTTTTGAAAATCAATTGGATGGTTAAAATCTCTTACATGAATAAATAGAGCATTGGAATCTTGTCCAGTTCTAATGCTATATTTATGTTGTTTTAATCTTAGTTCGAGATTTTTACCAGTTTGACCGTAATAAACTTTATCGCAAATTTTACAAGGAATCTTATAGACACATCCATCAGCATTTTGGGGGGAATTCTTTATCAAAAGTGTTTTTACTGTATCAAGATTTTTGAATACAACTTTAATATTAAAAGTCTTAAGAAGAGAAGGCATACCAACCAAGTTTTCATGGTAAGGGAGAACCAACATATTTTTAGTTGAATAAGGCTGGTTGTCCCTTTTTGGATTGTAAAAAGTATTTCTAGCAACTTTAAAAGATTTATCAATTACATTTCTTGGGTATTTTAAATCATTACCTATTTCATAAATTTTGGATATTTCCTCATCTATGAACTCAGGACTACAAATTCGTAAAGCTCTCAAAAACATAGATGAGAAAACAGACAGTTTGACTCTATCTTGATGCGAGGAATAATAGTGGACATAGGAACAGTTATTTGTAGGTTTTCTGTAAATTTTAAATTTGAATTCATTATTACCCTTAATAATTAAAACATCTAGAAAAGGCAATGAGTTATTTTCTTCAAACTCAACAGTAAAGTTTATAGAATGGGCTAAGCTATTTAATTTTCCAAGAAAATGGTGTATATCTACATTTTTGGGCATAAGACACAAAATATCATCAACATATCTGAACCATTTAGCTCTATTAGGGAGGATTGTGTTAAGTAACCTTCTTTCAGAGTGGTTGTTTTGCATATATATATATATATATATATATATATATTATATATATTATATATATATATATATATATATATATATATATATATATATATATATATATATATATATATATATATATGCATATATATATATATATATATATATATATATATATATATATATATATATATATATATATATATATATATATATATATATATATATATATATATGCATATATATATATGCATATATATATGCATATATATATATGCATATATATATATATATATATATATATATATATATATATATATATATATATATATATATATATATATATATATATATATATATATATATGCACAAACGAACAGATTTATTTACAGCCATTTTATCTCAGGCTACAAGAGCCTCAGACCTGCACACATTTACTTCCCACGGTAGCAGCAAATCGAAGTACACAGACCAAACGTGACTCAAGGCGACCTCCAGAAGTTAAATGTTGGCTCCTAGAGCCGGTGGCACTAGGCAAATGGAACGAGTTTCTCGTCTCCGCTCCCACATGCACTCACCCACAAGATAGGTGGAATGAAAATTCTTCAGGACTACCTGAAAACCCACGGGAGAGTGCAGACGCATGTTTACTGAATGTAAGCACAGGTTTGTAAGATTCATCTGCCATCTTAACTGTTCATGAAACGCCAGGAAAAGACAAAACAATCTTACCAGAGTGAAAACCTGATAGGTTCTCTACGCGGTTCTTGATCAGCAAGGCTGTGATGTCTGAGCCAGGTTGCATGCATCAAACACTTACAGCCTAATTTACCAGGTAGTCTACTAGGAGTCCAAAGATGTATACGGACTGTAGGGGTGATGATCCTAGAAGCAACAAGAGGTAGGGACCAGGTGGAGCCTCCATACCAGAGTCAAACTTAAAAACTTAACCAACAAACTTGCAGAGACTAAACACAGGGAAAGTGAACCTTTGTGTGGCTATGTGAACCCGGGTGAAGACACGTGGATGACCAATGCATTCTGACGGGGATGGGTTCTTGTTTGCAATCCGGATAAGCGGAAAGTTACATCGGTTTAGCGAGATGTGTAGAAGGAGAGAGAAGAGGAGAGGGGAGGGGACGGGGGACGTCAAGGAAAGAGGATGTAAGGATAAGACGAAAGATATAGGGAAAGGAGAGAGAGAAATTCTTCTGTTTAACCTCATTATGCTGTTTATAAACACAAAATATACAGTGAAAGCTTCTGTGACGTCCACATTTCGCAGAAGGTTGAGCTGCATCAAGTCATCCAGATAAGCTATTTGACATATATGTGTACTGAGGGAGAGTGAGGTAAGAATGGCCTGTCAGGTGTTGACAGGGATGGTAGAGCACTGCTGTCAGCCTACTGCTCAAACAGGATCCAAATGTTGACTTGTTACAGGCCGAGAGTTACCCATGTAAGATATAGTGTGCCAAAGGTTTTCCTAGGCTAAGAACACCCTGCTTCTGTTTTGTGTCTGTTCTACTGATGATCGCTGTGAGATTGCGGGCCGCCAACTGTAACAGCCTATTAGAACAGGCAATCGACGGGAAAGCCCGGCTCCAAGCCTGGCAGCGAAGGTAGAAAAACTCCCGAAAGTGGTCACAGATATACCCTCCCTTTCCGAATATTACTTCCCATTCTCTGAATAGCCTCCCTACGAGGTTAACATTATCACACGAATTATAATAATAATAATAATAATAATAATAATAATAATAATAATAATAATAATAATAATAATAATAATAATAATAATAATAAAGAGAAAATTAATGTAACAAATACATTTATGTGGTCTGAAAATAAATTTCTATATATCATCAGGCAAATATCTATCTGTTCCTTCATTATTCATTTCTAGTTACATTATTGTTACCTTGTTGAAGTTACCTTTTTATAGTTACCAATTTGTAATTAACCATTTAAAATTATGCATTTGCATTTATCAGTTTATAGTTACAGGGGTTAGAATTATACTTGTACTATCAAATCATCAGTGTTATAAGCTGGCTAGGTGCAGCAGATGTAAGGCGACTTTGTAACATGTCTGGACTTGCCCGGGAACTGAACCCGGAACCTTCCGTTTGTGTGCCGATTAACCACCAACCTACGGGAGTTTCTTTAATTTTTTTTTTTTTGCTGGCTGGAGGAGAGATGGCTCTAGGAGTCTGATACTGCACCACCACCTCTCTCTCTCTCTCTCTCTCTCTCTCTCTCTCTCTCTCTCTCTCTCTCTCTCTCTCTCTCTCTCTCTCTCTCTCTCTCTCTCTCTCTTTCTCTCTCTCTCTCTTTCTCTTTCTCTCTTACCTCCGTCAGTGGATCACGCACCCTGTGCGTGATATACCTGTGATATACTTGTTATGAGTTCCGAGTCTTTCTATTGCCAAAGCCCGGCCACGGTCCAGGATCGTATGATAAATGCTCCTATGCTCCGAGTTTACCTGACCCTTTGCAGTTTATCAAAACCAGGTGCAGTGTGGCTCAACCCTGGGATAGTTACACCAAGCCGCAACCCTGGGATAGTTACACCAAGCAGCAACCCTGGTATAGTTACACTAAGCCGCAACCCTGGGATAGTTACACCAAGCTGTAACCCTGGAATAGTTACACTAAACTGCAACCCTGGGATAGTTACACCAAGCCGCAACCCTGGGATAGTTACACTAAACCGCAACCCTGGGATAGTTACACCAAACCGCAACCCTGGGATAGTTACACTAAACCGCAACCCTGGGATAGTTACACCAAGCCGCAACCCTGGGATAGTTACACCAAGCCGCAACCCTGGGATAGTTACACTAAGCCGCAACCCTGGGATAGTTACACCAAGCCGCAACCCTGGGATAGTTACACTAAGCCGCAACCCTGGGATAGTTACACCAAGCTGTAACCCTGGGATAGTTACACCAAGTCGCAACCCTGGGATAGTTACACTAAACCGCAACCCTGGGATAGTTACACCCTTCCCATATCATATTCCATCATACTGAATGATCACACAGATGGTGTTGAAATCTTCGGTGTCCTGAAGGGGAGTCAAGACACTCTTACTCCGGTGTGACTCCTACGGGCTTAGCTCTCTCCCCGTGAATATATGACCTCGCCTGGGAGGACAAGGGAAGGAGAGAGGGGGTAAGTGAAGGAGGGGGGAGAGGAGGAAGAGGGGAGGAAGAGGGGAGGAAGGAGGTCCATGAATGGAGAATGGCAGCAAGAGGGAAGAAAATGGGAGGGGAAAGTGGAATAGCCTTGATGATGGGAAGAGGAGGATGGATGAGATGGAGAAAGACTCTAGATAAATTGAATGGTAGAGAGAGAGAGAGAGATCTAGGATGAGTACGAGGAAGTACACGCAAACAGAAGGCACTGCCGAGAAATAGGCAATAAAATGGAGAATGAGAGAGAGAGAGAGAGAGAGAGAGAGAGAGAGAGACTGTGTTTGAGCCGCGGTTATCAAGACTAACGCTCACGAAGCTCGGTATCAGACTCCTATCTTCTGATACACCATCTTACACAAACTATCTCTCTCTCTCTCTCTCTCTCTCTCTCTCTCTCTCTCTCTCTCTCTCTCTCTCTCAGAATAAATGGTAGAGCAGGAAAATATCAAGAGGTTCTAGCCACCTACAAACTACCTAAGTCTTCTTCCTTCAATCTGACCTGCACAGCGTCTTACGTACACACATTATATTCACGGGGAAGCTCTAAACCATTAAGGTCGCACAGCTCCAGCGGAAGTGGAGAGGATACGATCTGACTGAAGTAAAGGGAGGACAGCTTCAATTCCTTGAATCAAGAGCCCTTCGCCAGCTTCAAGAAGTCACTATAGCAGTTAAGTAATGCCACAGATAAGGTTTCACATGGAAGTAAAAAGAATGGAGGAACACCGCAGTAGGCCTACTGGCCCATACACTGCAGTAGGCCTACTGGCCCATACATTGCAGTAGGCCTACTGGCCCATACACTGAAGTAGGCCTACTGGCCCATACATTGCAGTAGGCCTACTGGCCCATACACTGCAGTAGACCTACTGGCCCATACACTGCAGTAGGCCTACTGGCCCATACATTGCAGTAGGCCTACTGGCCCATACACTGCAGTAGACCTACTGGCCCATACACTGCAGTAGGCCTACTGGCCCATACACTGCAGTAGGCCTACTGATCCATACACTGGAGTAGGCCTACTGGCCCATAAACTGAGAAGACAACCCCAACCTCGCTGTATGAGGGTTGTATTAACAGGAGAGAGGCAGGACAAGAGGTCAGGTTTCCCTTTTGCTGGACGACTTATCCAGCAGAGGACAGAGAAGTTTAACATTTTCTCTTCTCTTGTGCTCTCTGAAAACAGCAGCAGCAACAACAACAACAACAACAACAACAACAACAACAACAAAACCTGTTCAGTGTTCTCATACAAGGAGCAGGAAACCCCATTTTATGACGTCTTCTGATAAAACGAGCACAGGGAAACCCATACGGTTGTGACTTTGATACAAAGAACAGTAGAAGCCACACTGTTTTGTTATCAAGAGGAGGAGGAGGAGGAGCAGCAGCAGCAGCAGCAGCAGCGGCGGCGGCGGCGGCAGCGGCAGCGGCAGCGGCAGCGGCGGCAGCGGCAGCGGCGGCAGCGGCAGCAGCAGCAGCAGCAGCAGACCTCATACTGTTGTGTCTTCTGACATGAGCAGCAGAAGCCACAGCGCTGTGTCTCGTCATCTGGTAACGATTCTGGAGAACAGAAATGTGGAAAGATGGGAGACTCCTCTCTCTCTCTCTCTCTCTCTCTCTCTCTCTCTCTCTCTCTCTCTCTCTCTCTCTCTCTCTCTCTCTCTCTCTCTCTCTCTCTCTCTCTCTCTCTCCAAGATTCCTACGACAATTCCCCTTGACAATAACATATAGAGCGGAGAGCGCAAGTGTCTTCCTCAGAGATGAAGACAAAGAGCAAAATATAAACAAGAAAACTACCTACCTCCCTATCTTGCTTCGTTTAGTCCTCCCTCAGGAAGAGAAGAAAAAAATATGAGTCCTAGGAAAAGAATCCTACCAACAGTCTTCTAACAAGAGAATCCTGGAAATGGATACTTCTAAGAAAAGAGACTAGAAGAACGTAACTAATATTTTTTCTCCAACAGAATCCCTAAAAAAGAAAACCTACAGTGAGAATCCTAACAAGAGAGACCAACAGAATCCAACTATGGAAATATAAACACTTAAGCAGTATAATGTGATCCTTTATTGACAACGTTTCGCTTTTTCAAGTCACAAACAGATCTACCTGGGGTGGAAGGTACGCGAGTATTTATAGTCAGGTTCAGAATGTTGAGGTCAGGTGGAGAATGCTGCATCTGATGATGTACTGTAAGTTGGATTCCATCCAGAGTCCAACTAACAGCCTTCTTCTGAGAGAGTCTTAAAACACACTACCAAGGGAATCCTAACAACAGAGACCAACAAAATCGAACTGACAGACTTTTCCACCAACAGAATGCAAAAAAAAAAACACACACAACCTACCAAGAAAGTCCTAAAATACAAGGTATCCTTCCTACAATCTCCTACCACAAGAATCCTAAGAATAATAATCTGAACTAAATAATGAATACAAAGAGATCCCAAACCACTAAGATATAGTTTTAATTACCTGGAGTATACCTGGAGAGAGTTTCGGGGGTCAACGCCCGGAATAATTTCTATAATAATTTTATCCAGGTAATAACATGGTCTATACTACTACTACTACTAGTAGTAGTAGTGTACTACAATTTCTACTAACAATAACAAAGGTAATATATGATTAACAATTCACAAACAGACGAAATTGTTTACAAACATTATTTATCAATTCATACAAGGATTCGAACCTGCAAACTCGGCATCAGAGTGCACAGTACTTTATCCACACAGCCAGACTCCAGAAGCCTACTTTTATGAAGAATTTGTAAGAGTAAATCCAGCTGTGGAATATATATATATATATATATATATATATATATATATATATATATATATATATATATATATATATATATATATATATATATATTATATATATATATATATAACCAATTTATGTACCAGTAAAGTTCTTACTTTATATACAGAATTGTTACTTAGTGTTCGATTGACTAACTATTTTGTTTCGTACAATGTTCCGTCAACCAACAATCGTCTATCATACAATCTTCTCTCCACTGTCTTGTATCGTACTAAAGCAATTTAAAGGGTTGTCTTAATGACATTTCAACAGCTGCTAATGGCAATACTACCACCACCACCACTACTACTATTACTACTACTACTACGAATAATATAAAATTAACAATAAAATAATAATTAATAATAATAATAATAATAATAATAATAATAATAATAATAATAATAATAATAATAATATTTTGAGCAAACTATCTTTGACTTGTTGCTAGGAAAATTCTCAGGGTTGTTGCTAGGATACGACATAGTGTTCAGTGAGCCATTAATCAGCCTAAAGACTGACGACCCTAATGAGACACAAAATGCTCCCTAATCTCTGAAATCACTCAAACCCAACTTGACTTCGAAGAAGCCGTTGATTACATGGCCATGCACTCTGTCCCTGGCCCAGACTTGAGGAACTCATCTAGAATTGCAAGAATCCCTTATCTCCTACCTTAAATATTCTATGGAGAAGTAGCCTAGACACTGGAATTATTCTACAGTCTACATCACTAATAATGCCCACTCAATAATTGGCAAAAAGGTATAGTACAGTTCACCCTCAAAGAAAAGCAGGGGAGAAATGAGTACACAGAGCTTAATAAGTGTTAAGGGACCACGACTCTTAACACCGTCCCTTCGTGCATAAGAGGGATTACCAATAATCCCTTAGCTGTCTTCAAGGGTGGACTCGACAGAATCCTCAAAACAGTCCCTGATCTGCCAGGTTGTGGCGCATACGTTGGACTGAGGGTGGCGGGCACTAACAGCTTGATCGATCAGGCCAGGAAACCAGGAGACCTGGTCTGGGTCCGAGCCACGGGGGCGGTGACTCCCGGAAGCGGCTCCAGGTAACCTCTAGGAGAATTCCTTAAGCTTGTTGCTAGAACTGTAAAAATAATTATTCAGAATGAAAAACGTTGCTTCATTCTCTGCAAGACTCTCTTTCTCCACCTCCTACTCCGCCTCCTACTCCGCCTCCTCCAGTATCTTTCTCTGCTGGAACCACTTCGTCCAGCTCCTGCAGCACCTTCACTGGAGGAGAGAGGTGGTGAGAGGTGGTCTGGCACATTGTGTATTCCGGTCAGAGAAGCTGTGCTTACTGTGCAGGGGAGAGGAAAGAGAAGCAGGAGGAAGGCAGAAGAAGAAAGGGGGAGGGAGAAAGGAAGGAGGGATAGAGAAAGAGAGGGGGGGATAGGCTGGAGAAATGAGGTGATGAAATTAACGCAAGAGAAAAGGAAGAACATGAGAACGTGTTGTGGGGGGAGACAGGTGATAAGGAATGGAGGGAGACGGATGATAGGGAATGGAGAGGGACTGATAACAGAGGGATAAGAGGTAAGAACATGGAGATAATAAAAGCTTTTGGAACAAGAGGGAAGAAAGAAGATAAAAACAAGAGAATGAAAGAGAAAGGAAAGGTTAAAAAAAAAGGAGGAGAACTGGAATAAGAAACGCAAGAACGAAAGGAGAGGAAAGAAGAGAAGATGCTGGGGGATGTGTAGAGGGAAGGGGAGAAGGAGAGTAGGGGAAAGAAGAGAAGAAGGGAAAGGAGGGGGAGGAGGGGGACCACAGGACTCACACACAGACTCACATGAAGACTCAAACGAGTCACAGAGATGTTAGGAAGTATTTCTTCAGTCATAGAGTTGACAGGAAGTGGAACAGTCTGACAAGTGAAACAGTGGAGGCAGGGAGAGAGAGTAGACTGAGTGGCCACCAGTGAAGAGGCGGAGCCAGGAGCTGTGAACCGACCCCTGCAACCACATATACGTGAGGTACACACACGCACACATACACACACACGCACACACACACATGGGGGAAAATCTAATTTTTGATAGCCACTCACCCGTCTTTATCTTTTCTCCCTCCCTGTCTCCCTTCCTCCCTGGCTCCCACCCTATCTCCCTCCCTGTCTCTCTCCCTCCCTCTGACTCTCCTTCCGAGTTTTCTTCTGCCGTCTTCCTCACTCCATTATCTCTTACCCTTCAGTTTCAGTTTTCTCATTGTGTGTATGTATGTATATGTGTATGTGTATGTGTATGTGTATGTGTATTTGTGTGTGTGTGTGTGTGTGTGTGTGTAGTGTGTGTGTGTGTGTGGTGTGGTGTGTGTGTGTGTGTGTGTGTGTGTGTGTGTGCTCACCTAGTTGTACTCACCTAGTTGTGGTTGCAGGGGTCGAATCATAGCTCCTGGCCCCGCCTCTTTACTGGCAGCTACTGGGTCAGTCTCCCTACGTGTGTGTGTGTGTGAAGGGAGAGAGAGAAAAACAGAGATATGGGGGGAGGGGTCGTTAGAGGAAAAAAAGGAGCTGTAAGAAAAATAACAATTACTAACACAAAATGAAATGTAAACAATCAAAGGAAAATGAAATACTGTAGCTTCACAAACAGTCAACCTCTAACGAACACACAGAGCCGATACCATGATAGACACACAATCACAGAGTTACGCAGAAAGCTGAGTCCAACTGACAGCTAGGCAAGCTCGGGGATGGTTATGGGCTGGCAGAAAGGCAGGTTGGAAAGCATGATGAATGGACAAGCAGGCAGGCAGGCAGGATACTAGGTGGCAGGATGATAAGCATGTAGACAGGCAAATATACTAGCAGACAGGCAGGAAGGATGGGAGGATAGGTGGAAGGATGGCAAGCAGGCTAGCACAATGGCAAGTAAGCTCGCAAACTAGTAGGTAAGCAAGTAAATATGATGAAAGGAAAGCAGACATGCAAGCTAGCAGGCATGCAAGCTAGCAGCATGCAAGCTAGCAGGCATGCAAGCTACCAGGCACGTAAGCTACCAGGCATACAAGCTACCAGGCATGCAAGCTACCAGACATACAAGCTACCAGGCATACAAGCTACCAGGCATACAAGCTACCAGGCATACAAACTACCAGGCATACAAGCTACCAGGCATACAAGCTACCATACAAGCTACCAGGCATACAAGCTACCAGGCATACAAACTACCAGGCATACAAGCTACCAGGCATACAAGCTACCAGGCATACAAGCTACCATGCATACAAGCCACCAGATATACAAGCTACCAGATATGCAAGCTACCAGGTATACAAGCTACCAGGCATGCAAGCTAACAGGCATGCAAGCTACCAGGCATACAAGCTACCAGGCATACAAGCTACCATGCATACAAGCCACCAGATACACAAGCTACCAGATATGCAAGCTACCAGGCATACAAGCTACCAGGCATGCAAGCTATCAGGCATGCAAGCTACTAGGCATGCAAGCTACCATACATACAAGCTACCAGACTTGAAAGCTCCAAGGCATGCAAGCTACCAGACATTCAAACTACCAGACATACAAGCTATCAGGCATACAAGCTACCAGACATACAAGCTATCAGACATACAAGCTACCAGACATACAAGCTATCAGACATAAAAAGCATACCAGACATACAAGCTACCAGACATACAAGCTACCAGACATACAAGCTATCAGACATACAAGCTACCAGACATACAAGCTACCAGACATACAAGCTATCAGACATACAAGCTACCAGACATACAAGCTATCAGACATACAAGCTACCAGGCATACAAGCTACCAGGCATACAAACTACCAGGCATACAAGCTACCAGGCATACAAGCTACCATACAAGCTACCAGGCATACAAGCTACCAGGCATACAAACTACCAGGCATACAAGCTACCAGGCATACAAGCTACCAGGCATACAAGCTACCATGCATACAAGCCACCAGATATACAAGCTACCAGATATGCAAGCTACCAGGTATACAAGCTACCAGGCATGCAAGCTAACAGGCATGCAAGCTACCAGGCATACAAGCTACCAGGCATACAAGCTACCATGCATACAAGCCACCAGATACACAAGCTACCAGATATGCAAGCTACCAGGCATACAAGCTACCAGGCATGCAAGCTATCAGGCATGCAAGCTACTAGGCATGCAAGCTACCATACATACAAGCTACCAGACTTGAAAGCTCCAAGGCATGCAAGCTACCAGACATTCAAACTACCAGACATACAAGCTATCAGGCATACAAGCTACCAGACATACAAGCTACAGACATACAAGCTACCAGACATACAAGCTATCAGACATACAAGCTACCAGACATACAAGCTACCAGACATACAAGCTACCAGACATACAAGCTATCAGACATACAAGCTACCAGACATACAAGCTATCAGACATGCTGCATTTGTCTTTCGTTTACCATCGTGTCGATATTTTATAACACGTCTAAATGCCTCAACTATAGAGATCACCTCACCGTAGCAATAAAATGCTCAACTTAGGAAAAATTGCTGAATTCTAAAAAGGAAGAAGATAAGAAACTCCTCTCCAAGACCTATGCAGTAATAGCCAAGTTGTACGAAAACAACCAAGAACTCCTCCCAACGACACTGCAAACAGCTTCAACATAGACACTAGGACCAACAGCCATCTTAAAATTCAAGGCAGCGGTCCAGAGAAGATCCAAACAAGCAGAACACACACACACACACACACACAACACACACACACACACAATATATATACACATACACATACACACACACCTCCCCTTCCCCACCTCTCCCTCCTTCCCCCTCTCCCTCTCCCACTCACCCACTTGCTTCTATCTCCTTCCCACTCCCCCTCCCCACTACTCTCCCACATAGCCACAGTTCCTCCACTACCTCCCCCCCCCCCACCCTCTGACATACACAATACTAACCTAACATACAGAATTACATTAGGTTTCCCACTCTGAGGCAATCAGGATAAAACAAAAATGGGTTGCCAGAGAGCAACAAGAAAAACCAAGGGACAGGAGGAGGAAACTGCAAAGGAAGATTGGGCAGCAGAGCTCACAAAAAGGGAACATGAATGGGAAAAGAAACTAGAAGAACTTAGCATGAGAATGGAAGAGAGGATAGACATAGAAAGCAGGAAGTGGGAGTGCAAGTCAAAGCAGCAGAGGCCAGGATACAGAGTTTAGAAGAGGAACTGAAAAATCTGAAACAGCCTAAAGAACTAAAGAACATTTTGGGATTGACAACAGAGACTGCTACCTCAGTCACAAATAAGGCGACTGTAGGGAAAGAAGGAGCAAAACTGCATGTAGAAGCTCAATCAGTGGAGACTGTAGTAAATGAAAGAGCTAAGCTATATGTGGAGGCCCTAACAGACCACAGCAGAGCCCAGGGAAAGCCGAGAAGGGAAAATGACAGGCCACTGAGCCCAAGTACATTAGCTAGTGAAACTGAAGAAAGGAAAGCTGCAATGGAAGAAATCAAATTGAATGAGGGGATACACAAGGATATGCAGTGGGAGAATGAAAGGGTGAGGTCAGTCTTTGTATATGGGCTCCAGGAAGCTGAAGGGGAAACATATGAAGGAAGAAAACAAGGGGAAAAAAAAGCAATTGAAAGCATCATGAAATCAATAGGAGAAGACGACATGACCCAGCTGGAAAATTTTCGGAGAATAGGGGGGTTTGTAAAAAAAAGAACCCGGCCAGTGAAAGTGACCTTCAAGGCAGAATCGACTCGGAACAGGATCCTGCAGGAGAAAGCACAATTAAGGGACATGCCGGCATACAGGAAGGTGTATCTCGACTGCGACAGAACACAAGCAGAAAGGCAGAAACAGAGAGAGATGGTACAAAGGCGAAAGGAGGAAAGAGAGGGGATGGAGAAGACAGACAGGAGAGCCCAGACACAGGAAGATCAAATACAGCCTCCCTCACAACTTCCTATAGAAGCCTCCCAACCAGGTCAACCCCAGTGCAACCAAACACTCTAAACATAAACACCCATGCAACATCCAATGCCCCCACCCACTGCATTACAAACTCCACCCCCACAGCAACCACCCATAGTTCCTTATCAGGTCTCCCACTTCCCCAACCCCAATACACCTCCCAGACCACAATCTTAGAAAAGAAGTTGAAGGTGTGGTATACAAATGCAGATGGAATAACAAATAAGTATGAGGAGTGGCACGAAAGAATCAAGGAGACATCCCCAGACATAATAGCACTCACAGAAACAAAACTCACCAGAATAATAACAGATTCAATCTTTCCATCCGGATATCAAATCCTCAGGAAAGACAGAGGGAGGAGAGGGGGAGGAGGAGTTGCACTGCTCATTAAAAACCAGTGGGGGTTTGAGAAAATGGAAGGAATGGATGGCACGGGCGAAAGGTACTACTAGTAGGAACAATCCAGTCTGAGGGATATAAGGTGATAATTGCAGTAATGTACAACCCACCACAGAACTGCAGGAGGCCAAGAGAAGAATACGATGAGAGCAACAGAGCAATGGTCGACACACTAGCCGAGGTGGCCAGGAGAGCACACATGGGGGAAGGAAAGTTACTAGTTATGGGTGATTTCAATCACAAGGAGATTGACTGGGAAAACCTGGAGCCCCATGGGGGTCCTGAAACATGGAGAGCCAAGATGACGGATGTGGTACTGGAAAACCTCATGCATCAACATGTTAGAGACACTACCAGAGAGAGAAGAGAGGATGAACCAGCAAGACTGGATCTTGTATTCACCTTGAGTAGTTCTGACATAGAGGATATCATGTATGAAAGGCCCTTGGGAGCTAGTGATCATGTGGTTCTGTGCTTCGACTACATAGTTGAGCTCCAAGTGGAGAGAACAGCAGGAATAGGGTGGGAAAACCAAACTACAAAAGGTGGAACTACTCAGGCTTGAGGAACTTCTTTCAATACATTCAGTGGGAGAGGGAACTGACAGGAAAAGCAGTACAAGAAATGATGGACTATGTGGCAACAAAATGCAAGGAGGCAGAGGAGAGGTTTGTTCCCAAGGGAAACAGAAATAATGGGAAGAACAGAACGAGTCCTTGGTTCACCCAAAGGTGTAGGGAGGCAAAAACTAGGTGTACTAGAGAATGGAAAAGGTACAGAAGACAGAGAACTCAGGAAAATAAAGAGATTAGCCGAAGATCCAGAAACGAATATGCACAGATAAGAAGGGAGGCTCAGCAGCAATACGAAAATGACATAGCATCGAAAGTCAAGACTGACCCGAAGCTGTTGTACAGCCACATCAGGAGGAAAACAACAGTCAAGGACCAGGTAATCAGACTGAGGAAGGGTGATGGGGATATTACAAGAAATGACCTGGAGGTATGTCAGGAGCTCAACACAAGATTTAAAGAAGTATTTACAGTGGAAACCAGTAGGACTCCAGGAAATCAGAGCAGGGGGTGCACCAGCAAGTGCTGGATGAGGTACATATAACCAAGGAGGAGGGGAAGAAGCTGCTATGCGAACTTGACACCTCAAAGGCGGTGGAACCAGACAACATCTCTCCGTGGGTCCTTAAAGAGGGAGCAGAGACATTGTGTGTACCATTAACAAAGATCTCCAACACATCATTTGAAACTGGGCAACTCCCCGAAGTATGGAAGATGGCAAATGTAGTCCCAATTTTTAAAAAGGGAGACAGACATGAGGCACTAAACTACAGACCTGTATCACTAACGTGTATAGTATGCAAGGTCATGGAGAAGATCATCAGGGGGAGAGTGGTGGAGCACCTGGAAAGAAACAAGTGTATAATTGACATCCAGCATGGTTTCAGGGAGGGAAAATCCTGTGTCACAAACCTATTAGAGTTTTATGACAAGGTGACAGAAGTAAGACAAGAGAGAGAGGGGTGGATCGACTGCATTTCTTTGGACTGCAAGAAGGCCTTCGACACAGTTCCTCACAAGAGGTTACTGCAAAAGCTAGAGGATCAGGCACACATAACAGGAAAGGCACTGCAATGGATAAGAGAATACCTAACAGGGAGGCAACAACGAGTCGTGGTACGTGACGAGGTGTCAAAGTGGGTGCCTGTGACAAGCGGGGTTCCACAGGGGTCAGTCCTAGGACCTGTGCTGTTCTTGGTATATGTGA
>NC_069430.1:26510518-26588018 GCF_026875155.1 Cherax quadricarinatus | reverse complement strand
GGGGGTGGTGGGCAGCGGGTTTTTGGGGGTGGGGGCAGGGTTTTTTTTGGGTGGGGGGTGAGGGGGGTGTGGGTGGCCCGGGTGTGGGGGAAGTGGTGGGCAGGGGTTTGTGTGGTGGGCAGGGGGTGGTGGGGGGTGGGGAGGGTGAATGGGTGGGGGAGGGTTTTAGTGTTGGGGGGCATTTGGGGTGGTGTGGTGGGAGGGTTTTTAGTTGGTGGGCCCGGGGGGGTTTGTGGGGGGCGGGTTTTTTGTTGGGGAAAGGGGGTAGGTTTTGGGGGGCAGGGGGTGTGGGGGGTGGGGGGGGGTGTAGGGTGGGTGGGCGGGGGGGATGTGGTGGGAGGGGTAGTGTGGGGCGGGTGTTTGTGGTGGGGAGGGTTTTAGTGTGGTGGGGGGGTTTTTGGTGGGGAGGGGTTGGGTGTTTGGGGGGAAAGGGTTTTGGGGTTTGGGGGGCAGGGGTTTGGTTTTTGGGGTGGGCAGGTGGTTTTGTGTTGGGGGGCAGGGGGTGGGGGGAATGTGATTGGGGGGAGGGTTTTAAATTGGGGGCCCCGGGTGGGTGTGGTGGAAAGGGTGGGTGTGGTGGGCAAGGGGGGGGTGTTGGGGTGGTCAGGGGTATGTGGTGGGCAGGGTTTTTTTTGTGGTTTGGGGAGGGGGTGGTTGGGGGGCAGGGTTTTAGTGTGGGGGGCAGGGTTTGGTGGGCGGGAGGGGGGTGGGTGGGCGGGTTTTTAGTTGGTGGGCAGGGTTTTGGTT
Organism: Cherax quadricarinatus; assembly: GCF_026875155.1. NCBI lineage: Eukaryota > Metazoa > Arthropoda > Malacostraca > Decapoda > Parastacidae > Cherax > Cherax quadricarinatus. The sequence goes on along the minus strand of NC_069430.1, from coordinate 26,587,271 downwards.
ATGGGGCAGGGGTTTGAGTGTTGGGGTTTGGGCCCGGGGTTTTAGTTGTGGGGGGTCTAGGTGGGGGGGTTTTTTGGGTGGGGGCCCGGGGGGTTTGTGTGGTTTGGGGGGGGGGTGGTGTGGTGGGCAGGGGGTAGTGTGTGGGCAAAGGTTTTTGGTGTGGGTGGGCAGGGTTTTGGTGTGGGGGGCAGGGTTTTGGTTGTGGGCAGGGGGTGGGGTGGTGGGCCCGGGTTTTTGTATGTGGTGGGGAGGGGGGGTGTGGTGGGCAGGTGTGGGAAGGGGGGTTTTGGGGTGGTCCGGGGTGGTTTTTTGGGGGGGGGCAGGGTTTTTGGGGGTGGTGGGCAGGGGTTGTGTGGTTTGGGCCCGGGTGTGGGGTGGTGGCAAGGGGGTGGTGTGGGGGCAGGGGAGGGGGAGGGAATTGGTGGGCAGGGTGTGGTTTGTGGGGGGCAGGGTTAGGGGTGGTGGGGGGGTTAGTGTGGGGGCAGGGGTTTTAAATGTGGGGGCAGGGGGTTTTGGGGTGGGGGGCGGGTTTTAAGGGGGGGAGGGGGGGGTTGGTGGGGGAGGGGGTTTGGGCAGGGGGTTTTTGGGGGGCCCCGGGGGTTGGAAGGGGGGCCCTTTAATTCTGGGGTTTGGGCAATTTAAAAATTTTTCAATGTATTTCAGGGTTTTGAAACCCGGGGGAATTCTGTGGTGGGCCCCCTTGTAAAAAAGGGGGGGCGGTTATGGGGGCGGGGGGTGGGGGCAAAAGGGTTATTATGGGGCCTTTTGGGTTTCAAGGGTTTTTTTTTTGGGGGGGGTGAGTGGAAAAACCCCAAATTTTCCCGGGGGGCCCGGGTTTTAATTTGGGGGGCCCGGGTTGGTAGAAAGGGGGGGCCTTGGTATCACGAAAAACCCCCCACAACTTTTCGGCCTTCTCCTTGGCCCGGTTTAAAAAAGGTCAATAATAAAATTCCCATTCAAAAATTTTAAAAATTTTAAAAACATATTTCGCCGGGGAGGAATCTATTGGTGTTTTTAAATCCCGAAAAAAACGGTTTTAAACAAAAGAACCAACAAAATTAACAGGGACAAAAGTTTAAAATTTTAAAAGTCCCGGGGCCCCAAAACCAGGAAAGAAAAGAGGGTGGGTAATTCTGAATTGATTTTGGGGACCTTTTGGGTTCCCCAAAAAAACGCAAAATTTTTTTCCTTGACAATTTCCCTCTTTGTACTTCCTTCCCAAAAAATCCCCCTAAACCCCTTTTAATACCCTTTACACCCAATTTTTTCCCCCTTTACAAACCCCCTTATTTTTCCCCTAAAAAACTTCTCTTCTCCCCTCCTTCTTGAAAAACCAAAAACTCTCTAAATTAAATTTCTTGGGCTTTTCCTTCCTTCCCCCCCCCTCACCCCTTTTTTCCCCCCCCTTTTTTCCCCTTCCCCCTCCCCCTCTTTTTTTTCCCAAACCCCCTTTTTCCCCCCCTCCCTTTTTCTCTCTCTCTCCTCTTCTCCCCTCCTTTTCCTCTCTTTTCCCCTCTCTCTCTCTCTCCCTCCTCCTCCCTCTCTCCCTCCCTTTCCCCCTCTCTTTCCCCCCACCCCCCTTTTAACCCCCTTAGCCTTTCCTGGCGTCTCTTCATTTTCAATGGGGGAAACCCCAAAGTAGAGGTGGGGCTAATAATCGTACTAGTAAGTAAAGTTCCTGGGTAGAGCTTGGGGGGGCAGAGATTTGGGGAAACTTAAAGGATAGAACTGCGAAAAAGAACCATATGAATATCCCGCACCAAAGGAAGCCCTTTTCAACAGGCTCAGAAACTTTAAAAAAAATCCAGTGTTTTGCAACCAGATAGTCACGAACTGAGGGGTGTTCATTATGAAAAGTAAAACAACGGGAAACCCGCGGAAAGGAAAAGAGATGATGGGACACACATCACGACCCTCAGGATACCAAGGGAAACTTCGGGCAAAAAAGCACGTGTGTCGAAATGCTCGGCGAGGAACAGAAGGCAGTGTTTTGGGGCACGTTTTATGGAAGCTGGCAGCACGAGTCACGAGAGATTCAGAAAGAGGAAGAATTGATTTTAAGGGAAACAGCGATACACGTTTTAGGCGGGGGTTGATAGGGCTCAAAAGGCCCGAAAAAGAATTTTAAGATCCCGGGGCCCGGACAAGACTCAACCTGAAGACCTAAGGGGAAAAAAAAACGTCAGGGAAGGCATAGTTCCATGTACTGGAAAAAAAGGGACAAGGAAGAAGCTAAATACACAGATGACCTGGGATGTGGGAAGTACTTAGTCTTGAGGAGGTACAAAAAATGGATGTGTGATTTAGGGGAAAACCGTTGCACAGTCTCAGGAGCGGCAAAATGAGGGCAAAGATCAGAAACAAGATGGTGGAAGTGATTAAGAGACGGTGTCGAAACGGGGGTGCCCCGGCAACACAAACAGGTGAGCACTCACACATTAAGTAAAAAGGACACTTCATTAAATTTTACCACTCCCCTTTATTTGTGTTTCAAATATACTCTTTTAAGAGTTAATAATAATTTTATATATATATATATAAAATTTTTTTATTATATTATAATTATATATATATAATATATTTAAATGCAAAAAAAAAACCACTTGAAAGAATAGAGAAATTCCAAGCGCTTTGTGATACTCACATAACAAGGAATTGAAAGTAAAGCATCCAAGAAGTATATAAGGGTTGGCCAGCACCTCATTATCTTTCCCCCCAACGGTTTTTAAAAACGTGATCGCGGCGACCAACTTTGGTGGTCCCTTTTCCCCAACTCACCCCAATTTCTACCCAAGAAAATTTTAAAAAATTTTTATTTTTCCCCGTGTATTATTAAAATTTTTCCCAAATTATTTAATTATAAATGGATCTAATTTATATAAACCAAAGGAAATATTCATATTATTGTCAAAACTGCTTTTTATGAAACACCTGTTTACTGTGATCTTATTGCATATATATATATATATATATATATATATATATATATATATATATATATATTAATTTTAAAATATATATATATATATATATATATATATATATATAGGGAGGTACCACCTCTAGAACTGTCCTAGGGACCCTCATCCTCAGAGAAAAGAATAAACTTGCTTCAGGGAAAACTCAAGGTTCTCCCTGAAGCTGTTTGAGAATTTTCTTCTACCACCCCTATATTTAATTAATATATATCTTATTTAAAGACAAAATACATTGACAAAACATTCACAAAGAAACAATAGAAAGTAAAACAACATAAATATATTTGTTAATCAAATAACAGATGCGTAGACAGTTCCTCCCACTGTCCTTTATTCTTACCCTCCAGTACACTCACTCTCACTCATTCACTCACTCTCTCTCTCTCCTCTCTCTCTCTCTCTCTCTCTCTCTCTCTCTCTCTCTCCTCTTCCCCGGAGATTTATTGGTGTGTATATCATTGTATGATACATTGTAGCTTTCTCACACACACACGTGTGTGTTTGTGTGAGAGAGAGAGAGAGAGAGAGAGAGAGAGAGAGAGAGAGAGAGAGAGAGAACCTTCTGATATCATTACTCCCAAAGACTCGCACATGAAGCTTTTGTTCTATTGAATTAACTAGTTAAGTTTGTCCAAAACTCCGTTTCAGCCTTCATTTCCTCCTTTCTTCCCAAACGGAGCACCTGAAATTTTTCCTCACTGAACAACATGTTGTTGCCTGAGGTTTTCTGGAAGACTGTATCTTCCTCCTCTTGAATATTCGGTGTGTACTCGATAGACGCCACTTCGTTAAGATTCTGGTATCATCAGCGAAGGGTGTTACGGTGTCATGAATTATATCCTCGTCTGTGTTGGATACAGGAATGAGAAACATTAGTGGAGCGAGTACCGTGCCTTGAGGAACAGAACTCACTCTGGCAGCCTCCAACTTCACTCTGTTTACCACGACTTTGTGGGTTACATGTATTCGAAAAGAAGTTTAATACCCATCTGCCCGCTTTTCAGGTATTTCTGTTTGCACGTGTTTTGTGAATAATTACAGCGTGGACACATTTGTTGAAGTTTTTTTCGGAAGAAGTGTACACAGTATCAGCATTAGCTTGTCTCCCAGTGCATGCATTCTAAACTCAACATTAAGCACTAAGGTGCTTAATGTAGAATCAGAGTATGGGTCAGTTTGGAGCTCACAGCTGGTTAAAGACTCTCAGGAGCCCATCTTAGAGAGAGACAGAAACTAACAAAGACAGACACTGGACCAAAAAAAAAAAATAAAGATTCCTTTCACCAAATACAACAACAACATACAACAACAACAATATACAATGACTAATAAACACATCAATACTCTAATCAAAACCATTTTTCTTGCCTCCCATCATTATTTTTTTACCCCTCCCCCCCCAGCAGACAACCCCTGGAAATCCCCCCTTCTCCTCATCCCTTTAGGTGTCCTCCCCTTCCCCTCTTCTAAAGACGCCAATAATTAATAACCAGAACTACAAAACTACCTTCAAAATCATTATCTTTTTCCTCTCCCCCCCCAAGATTTTAATCTATTGACGGCCTTCTACTGCATCGATTCTGATTGAAATTTGACCAGGGTTGTGCGACCCCCAGTCCCTGATTACTGAAGATGATGGTGGTGGTGGTGGTGGTGGTGGTGATGGTGGTGGTGGTGGTGGTGGTGGGTGGTGGTGGTGGTGGTGCTGATGGTGGTGGTGGTGGTGGTGGTGGTGGTGGTGCTGATGGTGGTGGTGGTGGTGGTGGTGCTGATGGTGGTGGTGGTGGTGGTGGTGGTGGTGGGGGTGCTGATGGTGGTGGTGGTGGTGGTGGTGGTGGTGGTGTGGTGCTGATGGTGGTGGTGGTGGTGGTGGTGGTGGTGGGGGTGCTGATGGTGGTGCTGATGGTGGTGATGGTGGGGGTGATGGTGGTGGTGGTGGTGGTGGTGGTGGTGGTGCTGATGGTGGTGGTGATTGTGGTGATGGTGGTGGTGATTTTGATGTGTTACATTATTTCTTCTACCATTTTTTGTTGATAAGGGAGAGAGAGAGAGAGAGAGAGAGGAGAGAGAGAGAGAGAGAGAGAGAGAGAGAGAGAGAGAGAGAGAGAGAGAGAGAGAGAGAGAGAAGGATTATTGAAAGAGGTCAAGGAGAGTAAGTAGTATTTAACGAAGAGGGAGCTGGTGAAAGACACTGAAAGGGAGGATGAAAGACTAGAAAATAGAAGAGACGTTAAAATGGACGATATCTCAAAAAAAGGACAGTGGAGATAGGACGATGTTGACGAGTGAGAGAGAAGAGAGAACAATTATTAAGGCAGATGAAGGAATGGGAGGAGGAGGGAGATGAAAGAACAGGAGGAGGAGGAGGGAGATGAAGGAACAGGAGGAGGAGGGAAATGAAAGAATAGGAGGAGGGAGATGAAGGAATGGGAGGGAGAGGATGTTGATGAAGGTGGAGACAAGCCAGGTGAAGGTGAGAAAGAAAACAAACGAAGAGAGAAGGTAGCCGCGAAGGAGAAAGGAGGAGGTAAAGGAACGAGGAAGCAGGAGAAGAAAGGGAGATACAAAGATGAAGAACTGAGACACTTATGCAACATATGGGAATCTTTATTGAGGAAACGTTTCGCCACACAGTGGCTTCATCAGTCCAATACAAAGTCGAAATGGGTAAGGAGAGGACTGATGAAGCCACTGTGTGGCGAAACGTTTCATCAATAAAGATTCCCATATGTTGCATACGTGTCTCAATTCTTCAACTTGTCGGTTTTCAAAACCATTCATCACACAGATACAAAGATGCTGTGGGTGCAGCAAGATCCCGTCAAGGAGTATGTCACCTTCCGTTGTAACATTGTCTAGCTCTGTGTACACTTTTACCAAGACAATACAACTCTTAATTCCACTAGAGGGCCGCCCAGTATATATATATATATATATATATATATTATATATATATATATATATATATATATATATATATATATATATATATATATATATATATATATTATATATAGGTAAAACTTTGCGATTTTGGCTTAAATAGCAACGCTCTTCTTGACGAATAAGGCAAGCGAAAATTTGTGTATGCAATAATTTCGCAAAAACATTCAGAACCTAACGATAAAAATATATTTCACTGTGTTTATTATTAAATTCCTGTAAACTTATCTAAAATATATTTAGTTGGATTAGGCTAAATTAAATTGCGCTTGTTATAATAAAATTAGGTAAGTTTTCTAAGGTTCTTTTGGTACAAAATTATTATTTTTTACATTAACATAAATGAAAATATATATTCAACGTATAAGAGAAAATTTTTAGAAAGGACTAAATTTTAAATGAGCTCTTACTGATTGACCAGTTTTACCTATTCGGCACGACATATATATTTATATGCAATTAACAAACTGTGGGTAGAGAGTCTTGAATTTTGACTTGCTTCCCACAAGGGCGGGCTAAAATAACACGGGTTCGATCCCCGGCCAGTCTCAGTTTGTATATAAACAGAGATAGAGAGAGAGAACAAGATTCACAATGACAGGATCGTACAATACTGTAAACAGAGTAATTACAGCAGGTGGTGTGTGTGTGTGTGTGTGCATCAGATGGTGGTGGTGTGTGCAGTAGGTGGTGATTTCTGCAGCAGATGGGTGCGTGCCGCAGGTGGTGGTGATATGTACAGCAGATGGTGGGGTGTGCAGTAGGTGGTGAGGTGTGCAGCAGGTGGGTGTGTGCAGCAGGTGGGTGTGTGCAGCAGGTGGCTCTCTTGGCTCTTCTGTACATAATCTAACTTATGTTCCAATGCTCGGCTGATCAAGTTCCTCCTAAGTACACGTACGAGTCTACAAAAATACTTTTTTTTTTCCTACTAAGGCCATTTCTTGAAATTATCAAAGCCCCTGCATTCATGTCTCCCTCAATGCACCTGTTGCATACTTCCTTTTCATTATGCATAATTTACTGCATAATGTACATCTCTCGCCATCACAAGGAGTTATTTCAGTGTGCAGATTGGTAAAAAGTTCTTCCATATATATAATGTGAAAATAAAAATATATTTGTCCGGCATTGAGTCCTGGAAATGATGTTCGTGGATTTTTTTCGTTATTCCAATAATTTTGGAATAAACTGATACAGGTAGTGAAAGATCTCTGTACATTCTCTAGGTGTACGATTTGGCCCGCCTTAACACGGGGGTTGTGTGTGGCAGCGATGTTCAGCTCTAGAGAGCACAAGTGCCGTTAACTTCACAGTGTCATCACTGATCTGGTAGCTTGTATTCTGTAGCATTTTGTTACCCAGTTTGTACCCTCACTGCTTCCACCACTAGTTTCATTGTCACCCCACTGGTATCACTGTCACCACTAGTACCACCGACACCGCTACTACCATCCCCACTAGTACTGCCAACACCACTACTACCGTCACCACCTCCAACCACTGTTATCATCGCATATGCAGGGACTCCTTCAGCTTGGCTGGAGTCTGGTTTAATCTGGGCTGGTTGTTTCATCTATGCTCTCTCTCTTTCTCTGTCTGTCTGTCTGTCTCTCTCTCTCTCTCCTCTCTCTCTCTCTCTCTCTCTATCTCTTTCTCTCTCTTTCTTTCTATTGCACCCATCACCTCACACACATAACCACATGAATGTGAGTACACACACACACTCACACACACACATCACAACATCACACACACACACACACACACACACACACACCACACACACAGCAACACACCCCACACACACACACACACACACATTCACACACGGGCTTCTCGAATTTAACCCCGCCAAATGCAAAGTCATGAAGATCGGGGAAGGGCACAGAAGACCGCAGACGGAGTATAGGCTAGGTGGCCAAAGACTGCAAACCTCGTTCAAGGGGAAAGATCTTGGGGTGAGTATAACACCGAGCATGTCTCCGGAAGCACACATCAACCAGATAACTGCTGCAGCATATGGGCGCCTGGCAAACCTGAGAACAGCGTTCCGATACCTTAGTAAGGAATCATTCAAGACACTGTGTACGTCAGGCCCATACTGGAGTATGCAGCACCTGTTTGGAACCTGCACTTGATCAAGCACGTCAAAAAATTAGAGAAAGTGCAAAGGTTTGCGACAAGGTTAGTTCCAGAGCTAAGGGGAATGTCCTATGAAGAAAATTTAAGGGAAATCGGCCTGACGACACTGGAGGACAAAGTGAACAAAGACAGGATGTTCCAGAGAGGGGACACAGAAACAAGAGGTCACAATTGGAAGTTGAAGACTCAGATGAGTCAAAGGGATGTTAGGAAGTATTTCTTCAGTCATAGAGTTGTCAGGCAGTGGAATAGCCTAGAAAGTGACGTAGTGGAGGCAGGAACCATACATAGTTTTAAGACGAGGTTTGATAAAGCTCATGGAGCAGGGAGAGAGAGGACCCAGTAGCAACCAGTGAAGAGGCGGGGCCAGGAGCTAAGACTCGACCCCTGCAACCACAAATAGGTGAATAAAAATAGGTGAGTACACACACACACACACACACCACACACACACACACACATGGTAAACACAGCTGCTAATCATGTTAGATGTCTGCCACAAAGAAATCAACTGGGAGAACATGGAGCCATAAGGTACACCAGAAATGTGAAGGAATAAAATAATGGAGACAGTGATAGAAACTTTACTTATCAGTGTATGAAGGACACGAGAGAGAGAGAGAGAGAGAGAGAGAGAGAGAGAGAGAGAGAGAGAGAGAGAGAGAGAGAGAGAGAGAGAGAGAGAGAGAGAGAGAGAGAGGGGGATAAGCCAGCAAGACTGGATCTAGGGGACACAGGTGGAAGCTGAAGACACTGACTAACCTTATAGGTGCAAAGGAAGTGTTTCTTTAGTCTCAGGGTACTAGTTGAAAGTGAAATGATTTAGACTTGGTGGTCTACCTGGAGTCTACCTGGAGGGCATTCCGGGGATTAACGCTCCTGCGGCCCGGTCCACGACCAGGCCTCCCGGTGGATCAGGGCCTGATCAACCAGACTGTTACTGCTGGCCGCGCGTTGTTACTACTGCCTATGAGGCAAACTCAATATACAGCTTCAAGAATAGATATGACAAGGCCCAAGAGGACGGAAATCGGTGATGCCATCAATCTAAACCCCCATAAACACAATCTGACCACACACCACACACACAACAACACACACACAACCAGCGACACACACACACACACACACACACACACACACACACACACACACACACACACACACACACACACACACACACACACACACACACACACACACACTCGAACTCCAAAAAGACTCCAATTAATTAATTCCCACTCGTCGACATACCACTACATGGTCCAAATCGCACAGAGGCGCACCAATCATCTTCCTCGATACAAGCGCCCTCACGCCCCAGACCAATCAAACCTCACGGCACAGGCAAACAACCTCCCCACCAATCAAATTCCTCAACACAGAGAAACCTCAAAGTGCGTCAGCCAATCAGAGAGAGGCTGTCAGGAGCCTCGGCTTCCATCCTTTGGGTTATTATGGGAAGGAAAGTTTAAGTCTGCGAGCTGGGGACACAATTATCGTCTAGTTTAACTGAAGTTTGCTCATTGAAATCAATTAACACATATTGCCGGGGGGAATCTATGTGCAGGTCGTCTTCAACTGTACACCTGGTGGCTGTGTATCAGGAATTTGTGAATACAAGTGTGTGTTGTATGATTTTTCTTCGATCTCTGTGCATTTTTCAGTTCTGTTCTCTGTTCTGCTTCGAACTGAGTTCTGCGAACCAAGCAATATTCTTGACGTGCTCGTGACGTGAGAGCTCAAGTGATGTGAACAGTCCCTCACGACCTGGTTGATCAGGCACTAGAAGTAGCCTGCATGAGTGCTCTACGAAGAGTATCTCGATGCTAGAAGGACGCTAGAAGCTCTACACCTCCTGGATTTATGTGATCTAAATGTTTAAGAAGAAATTACATTGCATAATAGGCTGATCCCTGACCACTCCTGTGGTTGTGTGTAGCTGACAACTGTTATATGTATACCTTATGCTTGTAGATGTGTACACCTGATACCTGGAGATGTTTATACCTGATGGTTGTGTATGTTTATACCTTATATTTATAGATGTGTATACCTGATACCTGTGGATGTCTGTGGATGTTTTACCCGTGACTCGTATCAAAGACTCTTCTATCCCTGCAGCCCAGCCTGAGGCCAGGCTTCAGTCTTTACTGCTTGATCCACCAGGCTCTTTATGCTAGCGGCCCTTAGCCCCATATAGCCATCACAACCCGGCTAAAACGCCAATGTAGCAAGCAACGTGCGAGCCATTTCTGAAAACTATCTTCGTTCATGCAATTTTTTCCGATATCTGCTTAGAGTTCCCTTCTACAGTGCAACCTAATTCGACAAGATGCCCCTAGATATCAGTATCGTTAACTGGATCGTATAATAATAATAATAATAATAATAATAATAATAATAATCTTTATTTCTACAAGTACATGATAGATATCTAAAATGTATTCTACAAGTTAACCCCTGGAAACTTAGCGGCCAAAATAATGCCGCATGGAATAGGAGACAAAATTCATAATTGAATTAACGACTGACTTGTAAATTTGAAACAGTGAATGGTACTGACCGGTGAGGAGTCTGAGTGGCTAGACGTTTATATGAAGACTGGAGTTCCTCAGAGATCAGTTCTGGGTCCAATCCTGTTCACATCGTATATAAACGACGCCGAGGAAGAGCCAACATCTAATATAGCAAAATTACTGAATGGGACAAAATAGTGAAAATATATAGTAAACGAAGCAGCTTGAGCTTTCAGTGACCTGGATGGGTTAACACTGTGGTCGATTTTTAGATTTTGCCACCGAAGTGGCTAGTTTATTGTGCATCCCATATCCATTATGTGTAGGGTAGTGCAACAACATATGGATACACAAAAGGTCTAGGAACTAGACCCCGTAAAGGTTAACGGGAGTACGTCTGGATTTATATTTACAGTTTACTTATCTACTGCAAGCAAATTTCGGAAATTTGCTTAATATGTATGGTGTCATACTATCTATCTTGAGCACTATGTGCTCAAGATAGTGATCATACGGCTGGCAACATTGTGGTCGGAGACGTGGAAGTTAAGTTTTGAAGTTGACAACCTCAGAATAATACATTTTTTATATAATCTCAAACATGAATACGAAATTTTTGAAAACAAATTAATCGGATAAAAAAAGAGAAGAAAAGGACCTCTGCAGGTTGCCCAAATTAAATTATCATATACACGAGTAACATAATTTCCTGACCTACCAATGTTTACCTAAAATACGAAAATATTTAATAATTCTTTCCGGCTGCAACTTGAAAGGAAATATTAAAAGAAAATAATAATTTATACCCGATTTTTATTTCATATTTACATGTGGCCTCCCCCTCCTCCTCCCCTTATCCCTACCCACCCTCCCTCCCTTCTAATTTCTCTTCTCCATTATCTCCCCCTTCCCTTATGCAGGTCCAGGAAATATGACATTTCCAACTTCTCTTTCCTTCCCCCACACACTCACCTTTCACCCTTATACACACACAGGCACATCTTCCACTCTTATATACACACAGACACACCTCCCACCCTTATACACACAGATACATCTCCCACACTTATACACTCAAAGACACACGTCCCACCCTTATACACACAAAAACACACCTCTCACCCTCGTACACATAACACACCTTCCACCCTTATACACACAGACACACCTCCCACCCTTAATATACAGACACAGCTCCCACCCTTATACACACAGACACACCTCCCACCCTTATACACACAGACACACCTCCCACCCTTATATATACAGACACAGCTCCCACCCTTATATATACAGACACACCTCCCACCCTTATACACAGACACACCTCCCACCCTTATACACAGCCTAGAGAGAACAAGCGACTTGAAGAGGATCATCAATGATTTGGCATCGCTTGTTTTGAAGGTTCTAGTTGTCCAGGATATCATTTTGCCTTGTTGTTGTTAAAGTAACACTCTTGTGTTCCTTGAAGGTGAGATGATCTGACATAATCACTCTCAGGTCTCTCACATTAGTTTACGCTTCACTGAGTGATTCGAGTTTGTTTTATTCTCCGTTCCAGTCATTATTTCCTCAGATCTTTCCGAAACGGAATTGAAATTTATCCTCACTGAATATCATAGTGTTCACAGAGGCCCACTGGAAGACTTTGTTGATATGAACTTGGAGGTTTGCGGTGTCCTCACTGGAAGCCTCTCTCATACAGATTCTTGAATCGTCTACAAAGGATATGGTGCCATAATTTATGCCCTCAGAAGTTCTATGATTCTTCGTCTTCACCTGTAAAGGGAGCATCTCTCTTTTTCCTTGCTTACATATTCTCTTCCTTTCCTTAGTAGCATGCGCCTTGAACACACTTATAACGCCACAGAGTTGATTGATTCTACAATTAACTCGGTGACAGCGCCGCGGGGGCGTTGATCCCCGGAACACCTTCCAGGTATACATCCCTCCAGGTATACACCCCTTCAGGTAAGGGCATGATTACTGATTTGATCCCAGTTGATGTTCTTGCTATTAAAGCTGAATTTCGTGAAAACATCCTGGTAACGTTTGTTTTTTGCTGGTGGGGACTCGTCTGGATGCAGGTTGTGATCTAACTTTACTGTCTGAGCAGCCTCCTGGGGTTATCTTTGCTGTTACAGTACTTGCTGGTGTTATCTTTGCTGTTACAGTACTTGCTGGTGTTATCTTTGCTGTTACAGCACTTGATGTGGTTATCTTTGCTGTTACAGTACTTGCTGGTGTTATCTTTGCTGTTACAGCACTTGATGTGGTTATCTTTGCTGTTACAGTACTTGCTGGGGTTATCTTTGCTGTTACAGTACTTGCTGTGGTTATCTTTGCTGTTACAGTACTTGCTGGGGTTATCTTTGCTGTTACAGTACTTGCTGGTGTTATCTTTACTGTTACAGTACTTGCTGTGGTTATCTTTGCTGTTACAGTACTTGCTGGTGTTATCTTTGCTGTTACAGTACTTGCTGGGGTTATCTTTGCTGTTACAGTACTTGCTGGTGTTATCTTTGCTGTTACAGTACTTGCTGGTGTTATCTTTGCTGTTACAGTACTTGCTGGTGTTATCTTCGTTGTTACAGTACTTGCTGGTGTTATCTTTGCTGTTACAGTACTTGCTGGTGTTATCTTTGCTGTTACAGTACTTGCTGGTGTTATCTATGCTGTTACAGTACTTGCTGGTGTTATCTTTGCTGTTACAGTACTTGCTGGTGTTATCTTTGCTGTTACAGTACTTGCTGGTGTTATCTTTGCTGTTACAGTACTTGCTGGTGTTATCTATGCTGTTACAGTACTTGCTGGTGTTATCTTTGCTGTTACAGTACTTGCTGGTGTTATTTTTGCTGTTACAGTACTTGCTGGTGTTATCTTCGTTGTTACAGTACTTGCTGGTGTTATCTTTGCTGTTACAGTACTTGCTGGGGTTATCTTTGCTGTTACAGTACTTGCTGGTGTTATCTTCGTTGTTACAGTACTTGCTGGTGTTATCTTTGCTGTTACAGTACTTGCTGGGGTTATCTTTGCTGTTACAGTACTTGCTGGTGTTATCTTTGCTGTTGCAGTACTTGCTGGTGTTATCTTTGCTTTTACAGCACTTGCTGTGGTTATCTTGGCTGTTACAGTACTTGCTGGTGTTATCTTTGCTGTTACAGTACTTGCTGGTGTTATCTTTGCTGTTGCAGTACTTGCTGGTGTTATCTTTGCTGTTACTGTACTTGCTGGTGTTATCTTTGCTGTTACAGTACTTGCTGGTGTTATCTTTGCTGTTACAGTACTTGCTGGTGTTATCTTTGCTGTTACAGTACTTGCTGGTGTTATCTTTGCTGTTACAGTACTTGCTGGTGTTATCTATGCTGTTACAGTACTTGCTGGTGTTATCTTTGCTGTTACAGTACTTGCTGGTGTTATCTTTGCTGTTACAGTACTTGCTGGGGTTATCTTTGCTGTTACAGTACTTGCTGTGGTTATCTTTGCTGTTACAGTACTTGCTGGTGTTATCTTTGCTGTTACAGTAACTTCTGGTGTTATCTATGCTGTTACAGTACTTGCTGGTGTTATCTTTGCTGTTACAGTACTTGCTGGTGTTATCTATGCTGTTACAGTACTTGCTGTGTGTAATCTTTGCTGTTACAGTACTTGCTGGTGTTATCTTTGCTGTTACAGTACTTGCTGGTGTTATCTTTGCTGTTACTGTACTTGCTGGGGTTATCTTTGCTGTTACAGCACTTGCTGTGGTTATCTTTGCTGTTACAGTACTTGCTGGTGTTATCTTTGCTGTTACAGTACTTGCTGATGTTATCTTGCTGTTACAGTACTTGCTGTGTTATCTTTGCTGTTACAGTACTTGCTGTGGTTATCTTCGTTGTTACAGTACTTGCTGGTGTTATCTTTGCTGTTACAGTACTTGCTGGTGTTATCTTTGCTGTTGCAGTACTTGCTGGTGTTATCTTTGCTGTTACAGTACTTGCTGGTGTTATCTTTGCTGTTACAGTACTTGCTGGTGTTATCTATGCTGTTACAGTACTTGCTGGTGTTATCTTTGCTGTTACAGTACTTGCTGTGGTTACCTTCGTTGTTACAGTACTTGCTGGTGTTATCTTTGCTGTTGCAGTACTTGCTGGTGTTATCTTTGCTGTTACAGTACTTGCTGTGGTTATCTTCGTTGTTACAGTACTTGCTGGTGTTATCTTTGCTGTTACAGTACTTGCTACACTTTACCATTTGAAATGTCAATCATCAAGCAATAACTGGGGCTAGGGAAGTGTGTAGATGTGAGGGTAGAGTGTGGGCGTGAGGGGTGTGGGTGTGGGGGTATATAAATGTAAGGGGAAAGGCGTGGTTGTGAAGGGAGAGTGCTTGGATGTGTGGTGTGTTGTGGGGAGAGGGGACGTGTGATTGGAGTAAGGTGTGAGTGTGGAAGGGGTGTGAGTGTGGGGGGGTGTGAGTGTGGGAGGGTGTGGAGTGTGGAAGGGGTGAGTGCGGGAGGGAATGTGTGGGAGGGTGAAGGTGTGGGAGGGTGTGGGTGTAGGTGGGTGTGGGTGTCCTCTCGTGAATTTTACATAACTGGAACCTTGTTCCTTTTCCCACTTACCCCCACCTACCCCCACCCGTCCCTCCTGTTCCCTCTTGTGTCCCTACTCCCACTGTTTCCCCTTCACTTCCCTCTTACATCCCCGTTTCCCTACTATATTTGCTTACTCCAGTAAACACGGGTCCATTTATTGTCACCTTCTCGAACCTCGTCACGTCTTCTTGCTGTGACACACTTGTGGAGTGAGTGTGAGTGTGTGAGGTGTGTGTGTGTGTGTGAGGGTGTGTGTGTGTGAGAGTGTGTGTGTGTGTGTGTGTGTCCATTCCTTGCTCTCTCAAACTTCCAAGTTCAGAATCTTCGACCAAAAGTGAAACTCGCCCAGAAAGTCAAGATGGACGAGAGAACTTAAGCAGCAAAAAAACATTAAGTTTGAATAAGTCAGTGTGTTGGACTAGGGGGGGCGGGTGTGGTGAGGCAGCTGGCCTAAATGACACTCTCTAAGTAGATAATAAATCACTATACATCCAAGAATAATAACTGCCATACTTCGCAGGTATAAATCACGCAAAATGTGAGGCAAAATGTGTTTACTCATCGTTCTGTCTTCAGGAGGAGGGGAGTCGAACCTCAGTCTCTGTCTGGTTCTTAGTGTTTTAAAATCTTGTCTTACCTTATCTGCAAACTGTGTAAGGAATTTGCAATCTACCATCTCATCCAGTCCTCTCCACTTTCCTACTACCCTGATTATTATCATCATTATCATTATATTATTATTATTATATTCACGTGAAAGCGCTAAACTCGTAGGAGTCATTCAGTGCCTGGGAAATGGGGTGGGAGGGAGGGAGGGGGGAGTAGATAATCAGATTTAATCTGAGATTGATATCGAGAGCGTTAATTCCTTGGATGAAGAACCCTTGACCAGCATCAAGGTGTGCTTGACGCCTAGCCCTGATACCCATGCCATATCTACTCTTGAATCGATGTATGGATTCTGTTACTGTTAATTGCTTGTGTCTGCTTCACCTCACACTGTTATTTTTTTCGCCCCATTAAAATAACACCTAATTATATCACCACAGTCTCTTCCCTCCCATGTCAGTCTGTTCTTGTTTACTCTCAGTATCTTATAAGTTATGATCATGTCTCCTTTCATGGCAAACTTTACCAATTTTATTTGTTATTCTTGACAGAATAATTCTATGCTAGTCCTACTTGCTCCAGCACTGTTCCTGTATATGTTGTATTTAGAGAGGAAATGAAGGTTCTATACAAGTGCGGTGTAGTTCTGTATCCACGTTACAGTCCGTACTGTGGATAGTGTACTGAATAGCGCCGCGGTCAGAGGTTTTAATGCTAGATTTATATTCACCATTTTTTTTGCCTATGTCACTGATGCTTATGCGCGCCTGAGGCAAAACCTTCATTGTGAAGTATATTCACAAGAGATTTTCTAGAGGCTTCTTCTAGAGGCTTCTTCAGTTGATTACTGAGTTAATTATGTATTGGAGACAACAGAAGCTTAGTGGAGAAGTAGAGATGAGGTGATCCGTCACTCAGCCTTCAAGAAGCAGTTTTATAGTGGTCAGTTTCTCAGCCAGAAGATTTTAACTCCACAGTCACGATCACAATGGGACTGAAGTCTTCTCAAGGCTGAAGGACTGTCTCCTTTAAAACTACTAATTCATAACTAAGGGATTATTTGATCCTTATGAATATAGCGTTTCCCTGTTATTATACTTTCTAAAACAATCATTAGTTCTACCTATCACATTTAGCACTTATCGTCTACCTATCATTTACTTAGGAGGGGCTTTAAGGGCCTGCAGGCCGTTAACACTAACAGCCTGGTTAACTAGGCTGTCAACAGGGAAGCCTTTCCTCAGGCAAGGTTTTGAGGAGAGAACCCTCGTATCAGATTAGAGATATGTCACAGGAGAAGGCTATCTCCGAGGTATGCCCCTAGTTAAGGTGTCCGGAAAATGCCTCTGATGCATAACTAACAAAACAGGTTTATGGTTAAACATGACACACCAACGCGCATATTGTTGCATGCACTGAGTACGTCAGGTAGTAATCGGCGCGTACAGGACCAGCTGCCTCTTCTTCGCCAGCTGCAAACAAGAAAACCAGAGTCGGCTAGTAGTGGCATACTACTAGCCGCCTCCACTAGGCATGCTGGGGCACTCTGACTTCTCAGGATGGAGTTGATGGGCTGGTCCGTGACAATCGCTCCAGTCAACCACATTCAGACACCAGCTGGTGTACGTCCCGTTGTGATTTCATAAAGAATAAATGCATTTAAATCGCTCGTGTTATTTCTGAGTTTTGAATCTCTTTTGTTGAGCAATACTAGTGACATTGGTACCGGCAATTACTGTACAACTCAGAGCTACAGGCAGGCAACAGCAGTAGTGAAGTTATAATGAGAGACTTGGTCCCTACCTGCACACGTCGCACCAGTTTTCATAAGGAAGGAAGCTGCTTCCTACTTGCAAATGGCACAAAAGGGTACACGAGGGAAGCAGGTACATGCGTGCTAGTAATTAAGTGTGAATAACGTGAGCAGGTACAGACTTAAATACAACACACCAGGGAACATACGTAGGGCAGGTCCTTGCTTGTACAGGATACCATGGTACATAGTGAAGGAAACAGGTATCTGCTTGCTCAAGACACCATGGTATTTAATGAGGGGGGGACAGGTCCCTGCTTGCACATAACACCATGGTACATAATGAAGGAAGCAGGTACCTACTTGCACATAACACCATGGTACATAATGAGGGAAGCAGGTACCTACTTGCACATAACACCATGGTACATAATGAGGGAAGCAGGTACCTACTTGCACATAACACCATGGTACATAATGAAGGAAGCAGGTACCTTCTTGCACATAACACCATGGTACATAATGAGGGAAGCAGGTACCTACTTGCATATAACACCATGGTACATAATGAAGGAAGCAGGTACCTACTTGCACATAACACCATGGTACATAATGAGGGAAGCAGGTACCTACTTGCACATAACACCATGGTATATAATGAGGGAAGCAGGTACCTACTTGCACATAACACCATGGTACATAATGAGGGAAGCAGGTACCTACTTGCACATAACACCATGGTACATAATGAGGGAAGCAGGTACCTACTTGCGCAGAACACCATGGTACATAATGAAGGAAGCAGTTGCCTACTTGCACATAACACCATGGTACATAATGAAGGAAGCAGGTACCTACTTGCACATAACACTATGGTACATAATAAGGGAAGCAGGTACCTACTTGCACATAACACCATGGTACATAATGAAGGAAGCAGGTACCTACTTGCACATAACACTATGGTACATAATAAGGGCAGCAGGTACCTACTTGCACATAACACCATGTACAAAATGAGGGAAGCAGTACCTACTTGCACATAACACCATGGTACATAATGAGGAAGCAGGTACCTACTTGCACATAACACCATGGTAACATATGAGGGAAGCAGGTACCTACTTGCGCATAACACCATGGTACATAATGAAGGAAGCAGGTACCTACTTGCACATAACACCATGGTACATAATGAAGGAAGCAGGTACCTACTTGCACATAACACTATGGTATATAATAAGGGAAGCAGGTACCTACTTGCACATAACACCATGGTACATAATGAGGGAAGCAGGTACCTACTTGCACATAACACCATGGTACATAATGAGGGAAGCAGGTACCTACTTGCACATAACACCATGGTACATAATGAGGGAAGCAATGACCTACTTGCACTTAACACCATGGTACATAATGAGGGAAGCAGGTACCTACTTGCACATAACACCATGGTACATAATGAAGGAAGCAGGTACCTACTTCCTCATGACACACCAGCAAGTCATCTCATTCAAAAACTTGCAAAGAATTTTCAGAATAATGGAATTCTTGACTGGAGGCGCCGTCCCTCCCTCTCCTGATCCACGGAGGGAAGGAGAGGGAGGGAAGGAGGGAGTGGTGAGGGGGGGACAGGGAGGGCAGAGGGAAGAGGAAGAAAGTAATGGTATTAGTAGTAATGGTAGTAGTAACTGTATTAATAATATAGTAGTAGTAGTAATAGTAATAATAGTGGTAGTAGTAATACTAATAGTAGTGGTAGCAGTAGTAGTAACTGTATTAATAATATAGTAGTAGTAGTAATAGTAATAATAGTGGTAGTAGTAATACTAATAGTAGTGGCAGCAGTAGTATGTAATAATAGTGTAGTAGTAGTAGTAGTATAGTAGTGGTAGTAGGAATAAAATTAGTAGTAAAAGTATATAGTAGTAAAAGCCTTAGGTAGTAGTGGAAATAGATAGTAGTAGTAATAGTAGTAGTATAATAGAGTAGTATATTAAAAGTAGTGAGTAGTAATAGTAAGTAGAAATAATATAGTATAGCAGTAATAGTAGTCAGTATAACATAAGCAAGTATATTAGTAGAAACAGTTAGGAGTAAGAAGTAGTAATAGTCGTAGTAGTAGTAATAGTAGTAGTAGTAAAAGAAGTAGTAGTAATAGTAGCAGTAAAATTAGTATTAAAGTAAGTTAGTAATAATAGTAGTAGTAGTAGTAGTAGTAGTAGTAATATTAGTAGTAGTATTAATATTAGTAGTAGTAATAGAGATAGAGTAGTAACATGCAGTATAGTAATAGTAGTAGTAGTAATAGTAGTAGTAGTAATAGTCAGTAGTAGTAATATAGTAGTAGTAGTAATAGTAGAAGTAGTAGTAGTACATTATTAATAGTAAGTAGTAGTAGTAGTAGTAATATAGTATAGTAGTAAGTATAGATAGTAGTAGAGTAGTAATAGTCGTAGTAATAGTGGAGGTAGTAGTAATGGTAGTAGTATTAGTAATAGTAGTAGTAGTAGTCGTAATAGTAGTTGTAGTAATAGTAGTAGTATAATAGTAGTAGTAGTAATAGTAGTAGTAGTAATGTAGTAGTAGTAATGTAGTATAATGAGTAATAGTAGTAGTAGTAGTAATATAGTATTAGTAATAGTAGTATATAACAATAAGTACAGTAGTAATAGTAGTATATGTAATCGTAGTATAGTAAAGTAGTAGTTAGTAGTAGCAGTAGTAGATAATAGCATAGTAGCAATGTACTAGTAGTAGTAGTATTAGTAGTAGTATAATAGTAGTAGTAGTAAATAGATAGTAGTAGTAATATTAGTAGTATAATAGTAGTAGTAGTTAGTAAAAGTATAGTATGTAATAGTATAGTAGTAATAGTAGTAGTAGTAATAGTAGTAGTAGTAATAATAGTAGTAGTAATAGTAGTAGTAGTAGTAATAGTAGTAGTAGTAATAGTAGTAGTAGTAATAGTAGTAGTAGTAGTAATAGTAGTAGTATTATAGAAGTAGTAGTATAATAGTTAGTAATATAATAGTAAGTTGAGTAGTATTAGTAGTAAAGTAGTATAGAAGTAGTATAATAGTAGTATTAATATAGTATAGCAATAGTAGTAGTAGTTAGTAGTAGTAATAGTAGTAGTATTAATAGTAGTAGCAGTAATAGTAGTAGTAGTAATAAGTAGTAGAAGTAAAAAGTAAAGTATTAGAGTAGTAATAGTAGTATGTAGGAGTAAGTCCAGCAGTAGTAATAGTAGGAGAAGTAGTAATATAGTAGTAGTAGTAGTAAAAGTAAAAGTAGTATTATAGTAGTAGAAATGTAGTAGTAGTAAATTTAGGTAGTAGAATGTAGTATTAGTAATAGTAGTAGTAGTAATAGTAGTATTAGTAGTAATAGTAGCAGTAGTAGTATTATAGTAGTTGTATTAGTATTATTAAGGTAGTGGTAATAAGTTCGTAGTAGTAATAGTATATAGTAATAGTAGTAGTAAGTAATAGTAGTATGTAAGTAATAGTTAGTAGTAGTATAATAGTAGTAGTATAGTAGTAATAGTAGTAGTAGTGAAATAGTAGTAGTAGTAATAGTAGTAGTAGTAATAGTAGTAGTAGTAATATAATAGTAAGTATATAAGTAGTAGTAGTAAAAGCAGTAGTAGTAAAAAAAAAAAAAGTAAAGTATTAGTATAGTAAAAGTAGTAGTAGTAGTAATAGTAAGTAGTAGTAATAGTATAGTAGTAATAGTAGTAAGTAGAGTAGTAATAGTAGTAGTATAGTAGTAATAGTAGTAGTATAATGTAGTAGTAGTAATAGTATATTAGTAGTATAGTAGTAATAGAAGTAGTAGTAATAGTAGTAGTAGTAGTAGTAATAGTAGTATAGAAATAGTTAGTATTAGTAATAGTAGTAGTAGTAATAGTAGTATTAGTCATAGTAAGTAGAAGAAATATAAGAAGGAGTCGTAGTAATAGTAGTAACAGCAGTATTAGTAGTAGAAATAGTAGTATGTAGAAATAGTAGTAGTAGTAGTAGTAATGTTATTAGTAGTAAAGTATATAGTAAATAGTAGTAGAAGTAGTAATAGTAGTAGTAGTAAGTAGTAAGTAACGTAGTAGTAGTAATAGTAGTAGTAGTAATAGTAGTAGTAGTAATAGTAAAAGTAGTAAGTAATAGTATAGTAAGTAGTAGTAACATAGTAGTAGTAATAGTAGTCGTAGTAATAGTAGTAGTAGAAATCGTAGTAGTATAAAAGTTGTATTAGAAAAATTATAGTATTAAATAGTATAGTATTAGTAATAGTAGTAAGTAGTATTAACAGTAGATAGTAGAAAAAAGTATTAGTAGTAATAGTAGTAGTAAGAATAACAGAAGAAGTAGTAATAATAGAAGTAGAAGTAATAGTATTTATTTTTAATAGTATAACATAGTAGTATAATAGTAGTAGAAGTAATATAGTAGAAGTAAAGTAATAGTAGTAGTAACAGTAGTAGTAGTAATAGTAGTCGTAGTATAGTAGTAGTCGAAATAGCAGTAAGTTAGTAATAGTAGTATAGTAACAGTAGTAATTAGTAATAGTAGTATAGTAATAGTAGTAGTAAGTAATAGTAGTCGTAGTAGTAAACAGTAGTAGTAGTACTAGTAGTAGTAGTATTAGTAGTATAGTAACAGTAGTAGTAGAAATAGTAGTATAGTAATAGTCGTAGTACTAGTAGTAGTAGTAGTAAATAGTAGTAATAGTAACATTAGTAATTCGTAATAGTAATAATAGTGGTAGTAGTAATACTAATAGTAGTGGCAGCAGTAGTAGTAATAATAGTGGTAGTAGTAGTAGTAGTAATAGTAGTGGTAGTAGTAATAAAAGTAGTAGTAATAGTAGAAATAGTAGTAATAGCAGTTAGTAGTAATAAAGTAGTAGTATACAAGTAGTAGTAGTAAATAGTAGTATAGTAGTAATAGTAGTAGCAGTAATATTAGTAGTTAAGTAATAGTAATAGTAGTAGTAATAAGTTATTATTAGTAGTAGGTAACAGTAGCAGTATAATAGTAGTAGTAACAGAAGTAGTAGTATATAATCGTAGTAGTAGTAATAGTAGTAGTAAGAAAGTAGTATAGTAAATAGTAGCAGAAATAGAAGTATAAA
Source organism: Cherax quadricarinatus (assembly GCF_026875155.1). Lineage (NCBI taxonomy): Eukaryota > Metazoa > Arthropoda > Malacostraca > Decapoda > Parastacidae > Cherax > Cherax quadricarinatus. The sequence goes on along the minus strand of NC_069430.1, from coordinate 26,564,612 downwards.
AGTATAGAGTAAATAGTAGTAGTAGTAATAGTAGTAGTAGTAATAGTAGTAGTAGTAGTAATAGTAGTAGTAGTAATAGTAGTAGTAGTAGTAATAGTAGTAGTAGTAATAGTAGTAGTAGTATTAATAGTAGTAGTAGTAATAGGAGTAGTAGTAGTAAGGAGTAAAGTAGTAGTAGGTAATAGAGTAATACGTAGTAGTGTAGTAGTATAGTAATAGTATAGTATAGTAGTAGTAAGTAAAGTAGTAGTAAGAGTAGTGATAGTAAATGGTAGTAGTAGTAGTAATAAGTAGTAGTAGTAGTAGTAATAGTAAGTTGTAGTAATAGTAGTATAGTAATAGTAGTAGTAGTTAATAGTAGTAGTAGAAAATAGTAGTAGTAAGTATAGTAGAAGTAATGTAGTAAAAGTAGTAGATATAGTAATAGTATAGTAGTAAAAGTAGTAGTAGTAAACAATAGTATCAGTAGTAATAGTAGTAGTAGTAAATATTAGTAGTTATAGTAGTATTAGTAGTAGCAGTAGTAGTAATACAGTAGTAGCAGAAAAAGTAGTAGTAGTAATAGGTAGTAAAGAAGTAGTTATTTATATAGTAGTATAGTAGTATAATAGGTAGTAGTAGTAATAGTAGTAGTAGTAATAGTAGAAGTAGTAATATTGTAGTAGTAGTAAAGTAGTAGTAGTAATAGTAGTAGTAGTAATAGTAGTAGTAAAATAGTAAGTAATAGTAGTAGATAGTATATTATAGTATAAAAGAGTAGTAAAAATAATAGTAGTAGTAGTAATAGTATTCTTAGTACTAGGGTATTAGTATAGTAATAGTAGTAGTAGTAATAGTAGTGTAGTAGTAATAGTAGTAATAGTAATAGTAGTATATTAGTAATAGTAAGTAGTAGTAGTAATATAGTAGTAGTAATAGTAGAAGGTCATAGTAGTAGTAGCAATAGTAGTAGTAGTATTAGTAGTAATAGTGAGTATAATAATAGTAGTAGCAGTAATAGTAGTAGTAGTAATATTAGTTAGTCGTAGTAGTTATAGTAGTAGTAGTAGTAGTAATAGTAGAGTAGTAGTAGCAGCAGTAGTAATAGTAGTAGCAGTAGTAAATAGTAGTAGGTAGTAGTTTAGTAAATATTAATCGAGTATAGTCATAAGTAGTATTAGTAGTAATAGTAGGCAGTAGTAGTAGTAATATAGTTGTAGTCGTAATAGTAGTGTGGTAATAGTAGTATAGTAATAGTAGTAGTAGTACTAGTAGTAGTAAATAGTAATATTAGTATATATAATAGTAGGTTTAGTATAATAGTAAGTAGTAGTAACAATAGTAGCAGTATAATAGTAGTAGTAGTATAGTAGTAGTGTAATAGTAGTATAGTAGTAGCAGTAAGTAGTTAATAGCGTAGTATCAGTAATAGTATTTAGTCAGTAAATAGTAGTTAGTAGTAATATAGTAGTAGTAGTAGTAATATTATTAGTAGTAATAGTATAGTAGTAATAATAAGTAGTAATAGTATAGTATTAGTAAAATAGTAGTAGTAATATAGTAGTAGTAATAGTAGTATATAATAGTAGTAATATATAGTAGTAATACTAGTAGTATAATAGTAGTATAGTAATAATAGTATAGTATAATATAGTCGTAGTAATAGTATTAGTAGTAGTAATGTAGTAGTAGTAATGTAGAAGTAGTATAATAGGTAAAATAGTAATAGTAGTAGTAGTAGTAATAGTATTAGTAGTAGTAATATAGTATTAAGTATTAGTAGTAGTAATAGTAGTAGTAGCAATAGTAGTAGTAGTAGTAGTAGTAGTAAAGAGTAGTATTAATAGTAGTAATCAGTAATAGTAAGTAGTAGTTAATAGTAGAGTAGTAGTAGTAATAGTATAGTAGTAGTAGTAAGTATAGTATTATAGCAGCAGAATAAAATAGTAGCAGTAGTAATAGTAGTAGTAGTATAGTAATAGTAATAGTATAATAGTAGTAAGTATAATAGTAGTATATTAAATAGTATTAGTAGTAAAAGTAGTAGTAGTAAATAGTAGTAGTAGTAGTAATAGTAGCAGTAGTAGTAGTAAAGTAGTTGTAGTATACTAGTAAGTAGTGAATAGTAGTAGTAGTAATAGTCGTAGTAGTATAGTAGTAGTAGTAATAGAAGTAGTAGTAATATAGTGAGTAGAAGAGTAATAGTAGTAGTATAGTAGTAAAAGTAGTAGTAGTAGTAATAGTAGAAGTATTACTAGAATTTATATAGTAATAGGTAGTAATAGATAATAGTAGAGTATAGTAATAGTAGTAGTAGTAGTAATAGTAGTAGTTATAATAGTAGAGAATAGGTATAGTAGCAATAGTATAGTAGTAGCTAGTAGTAGTAATAGTAGTACACAGTAAAATATAGAAGCAGTAAATAGTAGTAAGTAGTAATTATAGTAATTAAAATGTAGTAGTATTAAAAGTAGTAGTAGTAGTAGTAATAGTAGTAGTAGAAGACGCAGCATAGTTAATAGTAAGTAGCAGTATTAATAGTAGTAGTAAGTAGTAGTAATAGACATAGTATAATAGTAGTAGTAGTAATCGAAGTAGTAGTAATATGTAAGTAAGTAGTATATAAGTAGAAAGTAAAAGTAGTAGAAGATAATAGTAGTTAGTAGTAGTAATAGTAGAGTAGTATAGTTATCGTTAGTTTGTAGTAGTAATAGTATTAGTGGAATAGTAGTAGTAGTAATAGTAGTAGTAGTAATATAGTAGTAGTTAATATAAGTATAGAAATAGAATAGTAGTAGTAGTAGTAGTAAAGTAGTAGTAGTTAGTAATAGTAGTAGTAGTAATAGTAGTAGTAGTAATAAGTAGTAGTAGTAAAAAAAAGTAGTAGTAGTATTAGTAGTCGAAGATAATAGCATAGGTAGTAGTAATAGTAAGTAGTAGTAATAGTAGTAGTAGTAGTAAATAGTAGAGTAGTAATAGTAGTAGTAGTAATAGTCGTATTAGTAGAAGATAAGTAGTATAGAGTACTAGAATAGTATTAATAGTAGTATTAAAAGTAGTAGTAGTAATAGTAGTGTAGTAATAGTAGTAGTAGTAGTATTACTAGTAGTAGTAGTAATAGAGTAGTAGTAATAGTAGTAGAAGTAATAGTATAGTAATAATAGTATTAGTAGTAATGTATGTAGTAGTAATAGTAGTAGTAGTAGTACTAGTAGTAACAGCAGTAGTATAGTAGTAATAGTGGTAGAGATAATAGTAGTAGTAGTATAGTAGTAAAATTAGTAGTAGTAAAGTAGTAGTAGTAATAGTAGTTAGTAGTATAAGAGAAGTAGTAGAGTAGTAGTAACATAGTAGTAAATTAATAGTAGTAGTATTAATAGTAGTATTAGTAATAGTAGTAGTAGAATAGTAGTAGTAGTAGTATAACAGTAGTATTAGTAATAGAAGTAAGTAGTAATAGTAGTAGTAGTAATATAAAGTAGTAATAGTAGTATAGTAATAGTAGTAGTAGTAATAGTAGTAGTAGTAGTATAGTATAGTAGTAGTAACAGTAGTATAGTAATATATATAAATAGTAGATAGTAGTTAACAGTAGAAGTAGTATTAATAGTATAGTAGTAATAGTAGTAGTTAGTAACAGTAGTAGTAGACATAGTAGTAGTAGAAAAAAGTATGGTAGTAGACTAGTAGTAAGTAGAAGTACAGATAGTAGTAGTAATAGATGTAGTAATAGAGTAGTAAACTAGCAAGTAGAGTAATAGTAGTATTAGTAACCAGTAGTAGAATAATAGTAGTAGTAGTAATAGAAGTAGTAGTAATAGTATATAAGTAGTAACAGAAGTAGTAGTTAAATAGGTAGTATAGTAATAGTAGTAGTAGTAACAGTAGTATAGTAATAGTATAGTAGTAACCGTAGTAGAAGTAATAGTATAAGTAGTAGTAGTAATATAGTAATAGTAACAGTATAGTATTAATAGTAGTAGAAGTAGTATAGTAGTAGTAGTAACAGTAGTATTATAATATAGTAGTAGTAGTAATAGTAGTAGTGGTAAGTAATAGTTAGTATAGTAGTAAACAGTAGAATAGTAATAGAAGTAGTAGAAAAAACAGTAGTAGTAGTCACAGTAGTATGTAGTACAGTATTAGTTATGTAAATAGAATTAGTATTACTAGCAGTAGTAGTAATAGTAGTAGTAGTATTAATAGCAGCATCACTCCTTTTCACAATCCCCACAAGGACAACGACAAAACTTAAGAAAAATAATTTGAGACCTCAATTATTCACTTTAACTGCTCTCGCTTTTACCCTCTTTTCCCCTTTTCAATAATCTAACTTAGTTTTCACGAGTTTGAAAGAAAAGAGGAGGAGGAGTTGTCAAATGATCTTATTGCTCTTCCTAACCTCGATTTATTCCCAACTAATGATGCTGTAATACGTCGTAGTTGTTCTTATGGACAACCACGTCCCGTCAACCTGGTAAGAGTGCAACTACCTGAGGAAGACTTGCTGGGGGGAGGGGGGCACTGCACACGAGTGAAGTTAGAGTGCAAACAAGGCTGATGCAACCATCCATGAAGTTCACCTCAGGCAGGGCGAGGTGCGTGAGTTGCAGGCTGGCGCCACAGCTTGCACACTCTCTCTCTCTCTCTCTCTCTCTCTCTCACTCTTTCTTCCTCTCTCTCTCTCTCTTTCTCTCTCTAAAAACAGTGTCCAGTAAACAGAAAACACTTCTCGTTTTTACTTAAAATTTGATACCTATGAGCCTCAATAACACCCATCCAAAACTGACTTCAAACAAACCAAGATAGAATATATAAACCAAATGTTTTTATATCCCACCAGAAAGAGAGAGTAGAAAGAAATCAAACTCCAAAATGTGAGTAACATATATTTCCTCTTTCTGGGGAAAAATGGAAATCTGATGTTTTTTCAGTCCCGTCTATAAGAGGGGCACTGCAATAGTTCCTTGTTTCTTCACTGTAGAGGGACGAAAGAGTCTTCGTCTTGACCACAAGAGGATCTTCAGAATGGGCCAAGCCTCATCAACCAAGCTGTTACTGCTGGCCACACGTAATCCAGTGTACGAACTACAGCCCGACTAATCAGGCACTTACTTTAGGCATCCGTCCAGTTCCCTCTTAAAGACAGCCAGGGGTCTATTGGTAATTTCCCTTATGCCTGGTGAGAGGCAGTTGAACAGTCTTGGGCTCCGGACACTTACTGTGTCTCATCGTGTACTCATGGCGCCCCTGCTTTTCATTGACGTTATGTTGCGCCGTCTGCCTAGTTATTACTGTCGCAGAAAATGATTGTGTGCAGATTTGGGACCAGTCCCTTTAGGATTTTTCATGGGTATATTATGCTGTATCTCTCTCTCCTGCATTCCAAGAAGTGGAAATCAAGAGAGGCCAAACGTTCTCAGTAATTAAGACACTTGACTGAACTTATGTGCAGTGAAGGTTCTCTGTACATTCTCTAGGTCTGCGATTTCACCTGCCTTGAATAGAGCTGTTAATGTACAGCAGGACTAAAGCTTAAAGAGAACAAATGACTTAAAGAGGATCATCATTGGTTTGGCATCCCTCGTTTTAAAAGCTCTCATTATCCATCCTATCATTTCCCTTGCAGATGTAATAGTGACACTGTTGTGATCCTTGAAGGTGAGATCCTCTGATATTAACACTCCCAAGACCCTCACATTACTTTTTCGATCTGTTGTGTGGTTAGAGTTTGTAATATATTCAGTTCTAACTATTATTTCCTCAAGCATTCCAAGACGGAATAAATGAACATTGTCCTCATTGAATATCATATTGTTTTCTCATGGCCCATTGGAAAACTTGGATTATATCCTCTTGGTGATTGACCGTGTCCTTAATGGATGACACTCTCATGCAGATTCTAATACGCAAAGGAAGACGCAGTGTTATGGATTACATCTCTATGCCTTATATGAGAATGTGGAACAGGAAGGGGGAGAGTACTGTGCCTTGTGGTACACAGTTTTTCACTTAACTCCGTTTACTATCACTGTGTTCTGTTGGTTAGAAGTTAAAGATCCATCAGTCCACTTTTCCAGTTATTCCTTAAGCACGCATTTTATGCTCTAATACACCATTATTGCACTTATCGAAGGCTTTCTCTTTGTCCTCCATTGCATCCAAGACCATGTCATAGTGGCCCCGTAGTTGTGAGATCCAGGAGCTACCTATTCTAACCCCATGCTGTACTGGACTGAGCAACTGTCGGGAATCCATGAGGCCTGGTCACAGACCGGGCCGCGGGGGCGTTGACCCCCCGGAACCCCCTCCAGGTATGCTCCAGGTGGCGATTATGCTTCTTGTAACTCTTTCAAAGATTTTTATGATATGGGACGTTAGAGCTATCGGTCTATAATTCTTTGCTATTGCTTTACTGCCACAGTGTAAAAGGTTTGTTGCCTACAACACAGATTCTGCCTCCATTTTTCCCTCAGCCTCATATCTGACACAGACAGAAACATCAATCATAGCACCGTATCATCATTTGCAGTGAATATCAGAATTTTCATGAGAGTGGCATCCACTGAGGACACTGGGAATTTAAAAGAGGATACAGAGTAGATTAAATCTTTCGGTGGGTAGAAGAAAACAATATGATGTTCAATGAGGACAAATTTCAGTTCTTTATGGACAAACTGAGGAAATGAAACCTAAAACCGAGTATGATACAACACATGAGGATAATAAGTGAAGTTGTGACAGTGTGGCACTATCTGTGGCACTGTAACGTAGTGTGATACTAACTGTGGCACGGTAACGAGACGTAACGAAACACGGTAACGTGAAGTGACGTATCGTAGCACCGTAAACGTACCGTAGCACGGTAAACGTACCGTAGCACCGTAAACGTACCGTAGCACGGTAAACGTACCACACGCAAACATAATAAAAAGCAGAGAGCAAAAATTTGGGCCAGTCTTCCCGAGGCTGGAAGCTGGCTGGCGGTTACCATGGCAACCTTGGCGTCACACCCAGCCCTGCCACACACCGCCATATCCCACCACTTCCTCCTCCCATTTCCATTAACCCTTTCCTCCTTTTCCCCCTCACCTCAGGAGGTGAGGGGGATAAGGAGGACCTGTATCGAGAAGAAGCACAAAATGATGCAAGGTCACTGGATAGACGAGGAGGGAGGGTCGCTGGATGGTAGGGGAGGAGGAGGGGGGAAGAGTAAGAGGAGAGAGAGAGAGAGAGGGGTGGGAGGGGGAAGTGGCAAAGAGCCAACATGCTACAGGTCGCCTGAGTGGCCTCACATGTGAGGGTAAGTGACAGAGCTGATAATTCCCCCCTGATGTAACGAGGGGAACCCCGCGCTGCTGCTGCTGCTGCTACTGCTACTGCTGTTACCCCTTCCTTCCTTCCTTCCTCTCTCTCTCTCTCTCTCATTACAGGTACGCTGTACTACATTCCTCTTCTACCTGCATTCTTACTCTTGTTTTTCCTCCCTTTTCCTCCTCACTCTGATTCTTCTCTTCTCCCACTCTAAACCCACCTTCCCCTCTCACCCACCTTCTCTCTCACCCACCATTCCCTCTCATTCTCTTTCCCCTCTCACCACTTTCACCTGTCATTCTTTCCTCTCTCACCCTCTTCCCTATTTATTCATATTTCCCTTCGTACACTCCCCACAACGTTTCTCAGGTTCCAACTTTCTCCATAATTTTAACGAAGTCACTTAACCACGTACAGTGACAGCTCCACCACGTACAGTGACAGCTCCACCACGTACAGTGACAGCTCCACCACGTACAGTGACAGCTCCACCACATGCAGTGACAGCACCACCACATGCAGTGACAGCACCACCACATGCAGTGACAGCTCCACTACGAGCAGTGACAACTCTACCACGTGCTGTGTCAGCTCCACCACTTGCAGTGTCAGCTCCACCAGGTGCAGTCATAGCACCACCGCGTGCTGTCACAGGTTACAGGGATCATGGCCCCCACTGCCCGAGCTCAGACCTGGACTCCTCACTTGGAGTGGATTTGTTACAAGATTTAGAGCCAATGAGAAAAACACTGGGGGGGGGGAAGAAATTAAAGATGGAGGGACAGAGAATGACAGTAAAAAATTGTAAGATTTGCCTGTCGTCTGTCAGAGTGCAGAACATTTAACAGGCTTCTATTTCGCATTGATATGGCAGGGTGATAGTACTTCTCTGAGGGAGGGATAGGAACTGGATGATGGAAGTGAATAAGGATGGGAGGATGACTGAAAATTGTACTTATGTACCCTGTTTCTCTGTCATTTCTCTCTCTCTCTCTCTCTCTCTCTCTCTTTCTTTCTCTCTCTCTCTCTCTCTCTCTCTCTCTCTCTCTCTCTCTCTCTCTCTCTCTCTCTCTCTCTCTCTTTCTCTCTCTTTCTCTCTCTTTCTCTCTCTCTCTCTCTCTTCTCTCTCTCTCTCTCTCTCTCTCTCTCTCTCTCTCTCTCTCTCTCTCTCTCTCTCTCTCTCTCTCTCTCTCTCTCTCTCTCTCTCTTTCTCTCTCTTTCTCTCTCTTCTCTCTCTCTTTTCTCTTCTCTCTCTCTCTTCTTCTCTCTCTCTCTCTCTCTCTCTCTCTCTCTCTCTCTCTCTCTCTCTCTTTCTCTCTAAGCATGAACTTATCGCTCCGTCTTATTTATTCTTCACTTTGTTTCTCATATTTCTACCATCGTGTTCTTTTTACTTTTTTTCCATTCCTTTACATTTCTGTTCATTCTTTACTTCTCCCAATCACTCCAAACAGTATCTTCTCCACTAATCATTCCTTGTTCACATCTTTCCCCCCCCCCATACCTTTTCCTCTCCTCTCACCACACTCCTTCCTTTCCACCCCCACCCCTTTCTCCGCTCCTTCCCCTCTCGTCCATCCCTCCCCCATTCTCCTTCACTCCTTCCACCCTCATTCCATTCCCCCCCCTCTCTCTCTCTCTCCTTCTCTACCATCTCCCTCTCATGCTCCTCCTCCTCCACCACTCCACCCACCACCGTAAGGCTATCAAGACTCCACCAAGAATTCCCATCTCGCAAAAAGCTCCTGTTTTTACCCTGCGGCCGCGCTGGAGAAGTCGCACCGCCTCGCAAGACCTTTCAGCTGATGAGAACGTCCATTTGGAGGCATTCTGGTGATTATTGCCAACATTGACGTTCTGAAGGGAGATTAGGGCTTGACTGGATGCTGGCTTCTGGGAAATAAGTGTGTGTGTGTGTGTGTGTGTGTGTGTGTGTGTGTGTGTGTGTGTGTGTGTGTGTGTGTGTGTGTGTGTGTGTGTGTGTGTGTGTGTGTGTGTGTGTGCGGGGAAGGGAGTAAGTTAGAAAGTGCATATATTGGTAATTTGTGGAATGGACCAAGACGTAAATTGATTTACTGGAGTTGCGTTACGAGACGTCGTGGTGTTTAAATATGTAAACATGAGAAGAATGGAGACAGTTTCTCGGGAGAATAATCGATGAATTTACATTCTTTATTTTTTGTTTTTTATTAGAGAAGAATGTTGGCGGCGATGGTTCCGAAAATAATATTCGTGGATCCACCTGGCTGTTCTTACACTCTTGTGATAGGACAGATGGGTGAGATACCGTTGTTACAGAGAAGTTTTTAATGCATATTGATGGAATTCATTTTAAATCGATTATTGACATTGGTCACTGTAACAATTATTATCAGAGGTCACTGTAACACAGTCATTAACAGAGGTCATTACAGACGGGTGGGAGAACAAACGGGAGGACAGACGAGAGGGAGGACAGACGGGAAGCACGACAGACTGGGGGAGGACAGACGTGTGTGAGGACAGATGGGAGGGAATACAGACGGGAGGGACGACAAACAGAAGGGGGAATGGTTTAATTTATCCCCAAGAGCGAATTCGATGACCTCCGGAAAACACGACTCAACTAAGGTTAGTATTGGGAAATAACCGTGAAGACAACGACTCTAAAGACCACTACAGCTGCGACAACTCTGAAGACGACTACAGCTGCGACAACTCTGAAGACCACTACAGCTGCGACAACTCTGAAGACCACTACAGCTGCGACAACTCTGAAGACCACTACAGCTGCGACAACTCTGAAGACCACTACAGCTGCGACAACTCTGAAGACCACTACAGCTGCGACAACTCTGAAGACCACTACAGCTGCGACAACTCTGAAGACCACTACAGCTGCGACAATTCAGAAGACGACTATTGGCTAATTAGCTGTATGTGACTCACAAGTCGTTTCTCAGCTTCTGAGCGATCACTAATTTACCCTGCAAACGATTATTACAATTATCATTATTATTATTATTATTATTATTATTATTATTATTATTATTATTATTATTAAACAACTTCTAAACCCGTATGAGCAAATACAAGAGCGACCGAAAGTGATGTATATCCAGCACTACGTTACGTACTGGGACATCCACTCTCAGAGATGTCCAGTACTGTTCACCCAGGACATCCACTCTCAGAGATGTCCAGTACTGTTCACCCAGGACATCCACTCTCAGAGATGTCCAGTGCTGTTCACCCAGGACATCCACTCTCAGAGATGTCCAGTACTGTTCACCCAGGACATCCACTCTCAGAGATGTCCAGTACTGTTCACCCAGGACATCCACTCTCAGAGATGTCCAGTACTGTTCACCCAGGACATCCACTCTCAGAGATGTCCAGTACTGTTCACCCAAGACATCCACTCTCAGAGATGCCCAGTACTGTCTGTCCAGGACATCCACTCTCAGAGATATCCAGTACTGTTCACCCAGGACATCCACTCTCAGAGATGTCCAGTACTGTTCACCCAGGACATCCACTCTCAGAGATGTCCAGTGCTGTTCACCCAGGACATCCACTCTCAGAGATGTCCAGTACTGTTCACCCAGGACATCCACTCTCAGAGATGTCCAGTACTGTTCACCCAGGACATCCACTCTCAGAGATGTCCAGTACTGTTCACCCAGGACATCCACTCTCAGAGATGTCCAGTACTGTTCACCCAGGACATCCACTCTCAGAGATGTCCAGTACTGTTCACCCAAGACATCCACCACTCTCAGAGATGCCCAGGACTTCACCCAGGACATCCACTCTCAGAGATGTCCAGTACTGTTCACCCAGGGCATCCACTCTCAGAGATGTCCAGTACTGTTCACCCAGGACATCCACTCTCAGAGATGTCCAGTACTGTTCACCCAGGGCATCCACTCTCAGAGATGTCCAGTACTGTTCACCCAGGGCATCCAAAGGCGTCCAGCACAGTTTGCTGTACCTCGGTAATTGAGAGATCTTAACTGCAGACACGGCCAGTAAATAAAACATCGTTATCTTCACTTACGACCCATTACTACACGGAAAAATTGAGCAAAGTAAGCCTATCTGGCGGTAAAACTTAACGTAAAATGTCCTTTACGAGACCACCTGACTGTTCACGTCGCAGATGAAAATCCCTGAATGTTGAAGCTCGTCTCTTGTGACCATTGAAAGATTGATTTTTGGAAGTGATGCTGGTGGTGGCCATTCTTAGTTGTGTCCTACTTATCAGGTTCGACGTTGGTACAACTAGTGTTTCCTTAGGTCAGTCAAATGGGCTTAAGTAAGGTATTATTTGATGAGCAAGACACATGAGCAAATAGTCTGGTATCTCTGTTTATCTTCTGTTCTGTAAGTTTCTTAAGTTGAATACACGGAGGTGAGAAATATTATGCACTACAGAAGTCGAGGGATATTAAAGTGATGAAGAATGCAAATCAAACTTAACATTTCACCAATAAAGATATCTACCCAAGTGTTGAACTTGTGTCTGATTCATTTAACTGTCTGTATAGTTTACCATTATTTAAATTGAGAAATATTCTTAACCTAGTGTACGCACCTTCATCGTTCTCTACACTGATGATTATCAAACTAAATACTGGAGACGAGATTATTAAAACCATCAGTTTCCAGTTAAAATCTTAACCTAGTATTTTTTTTAAATAGATTTCTTCTTAGAAATAGCTAAGTAGCAGCAGATAACAGTAATTAAATTAAAATTTCCCTCGTCAACAAGTCTTAAAAAGGACATTTGTGAGTATTGCAAAATTCATTGTTTTCAATTAATTACTTGGGAAAAGAGTAAGACTGGTAGACAGAATTATCGAAAGCGCTATTAAAGCGGAGTCATCACTGAAATGATTGAGACAGGAAGGAATAAGTAATATTTCTGTCTTATACATGGGACATATCATGCAGTTTTATGTGGGATAACAAAAAAAAGGCACAATACCGTGACTGGAACGATACACAAATAACCCGCACATAGAAGAGAGGAGCTTACGACGACGTTTCGGTCCGACTTGGACCATTTACAAGTGTGATTTTGTAAATGGTACAAGTCGGACCGAAACGTCGTCGTAAGCTCCTCTCTTCTATGTGCGGGTTATTTGTGTTATGTGGGATGTGTTGCATAATTAATCACTGTTAAACCGTAGAGATTCCAAGAAATATTTCGAGATGTCTAAAATATTACTCCCCCTTGATTGTTTACCACAGACAATACGTGAAACTCAAGATATTTTTTCCCTAGAAAAGCATGATGAATGTTTTAAACATAAAGCTTATTTGCTGCTTTTACAGTTCAAAATTAACGGTAAATCGAAGAATTGTTAGTTAACTGTGTACGGAGGTAAATTAACTGCTGACTCTCAGTAAGTTGTTGTATTAAGATGGGAGTTCTGACGCCAGAAATCCCCTCCAGGTATACACAACAACTAGATCAGATTCTTGGAATTTTTGATTCATAAGGTAGAGCAAAGTACCGCTAGCAAGATCACTCAGCATTCTCTTCTGAAAGAGCTTAAATCTAGATGGAAACCAAGAGATCTTATAAAAAGAAGCGTAGACGTTGCTGCTCCTCAAGAGAAGCACTAACATCACACAACAAAGAAAGAGTCATTGAAAGGTTTATCAAACTCCACAACTCACTGATTTAATGGAAAATTTAACCAACACAACGCAAGTCAACGTGAATTTAGAACAGGAAGATCAGTTGTGTTCAAATTATTGGAACATCATGGCAACAACACTGAGCCTTTGCTATGGCCTATGGCAAATGTAATAATCATGGTGTGATAGCCTACAAAATGAGGTCAATATAAATAATAGGAAAAAAGTAGGAAATTGACATTTTAAATTTGTAGCAAAAATAAAAAAAAAATCATAGAATACAAATCAAGAGCAAATAGAAAAAACAATCAACAAGGAGTAAAAAAAAAAAACTCGAAACCGTACACAGGTAAGTCAAAGGTAAAAATAAATGTATTTTAATTAAAACATCAGCTAGTAAAGGATTTATTTTAAATACATCATCAGTTAAAGGATCAACTCTAAATACAATATCAGGTAAAGGATTTACGTAAATACAATATCAGGTAAAGGATTTATGCAAATACAATATCAGGTAAAATATCTATCGTAATTAGAACAAATGAATGCCAGAGTTAAGTATAGATTACAAAGTCTACACATTATGAGAGTAATATATTTCACTGATGATGAATGTTACTAATCAAGGTTAATCTTCATTTTATTACGGCAGTTTTCATAAAGTTGAGTCAGGGTGCTAACTTAGTTTTGAGTGAAATAAAATCATTTAACTTGACTAGTAAGTTACGACACATTACTACACGTGTTGAACATGTTCCAACAATAATCGTGTTTGAACTTGATTCATCTTGTTTTCTAACTCTGCAAATAAACATACACACACACACACACACACACACACACACACACACACACACACACACACACACACACACACACACACACACACACACATACACACACACACACACACACATACACACACACACACACACACACACACACACACACACACACACACACATACACACTCTCACACACACACACACACAAACACACACAGAGCCAGGAGCTGAGTCTCGACCCCTGCAACCACAATTAGGTGGGTACACATACAAACAACAGACCAAGTGACTTGGTGACAAGTGCCTTGGACAAATGGTAAAAGACACACACACACACACACACACACACACACACACACACAAACACCTGAATAATCCCTTCCCACTCATGCTTTCACGTACACGATAAAACTGATGAACTGACAACGGTGTTCCTTAAAGGAAAGACCAAACTAACAATGCTTCTTTCATCATCTAGGAGTCTGAGGACGATAATACGAAAAGAACTCCAGTTGAACTTCATTACCTTGAGACGGAGGAAGACTGACACTAGTAAGTCCATCTACCATCATTCTATCATGCACGAAGAGCCACATGTCTACGGATCATTCAACAAATCAGCAAACTCCTGCATATCACTACTCCCCGGTCTCAGCTGGTCTAAGGCCCCTGGGAGTTCGTGCCACCAGCTCACGTTGACGTAACTAAATGTAACTTTGCCAGGGGAGTTGTGTCGACGCATCATTATATGCTGGAAGGCGCTAAAAAGTCATGAATTCGTAGACAACTCACAAATGTTCAAGAAATGTGAAAGTATTTTTACTCACAGTGGTATATTATCAACACTTCTTGCAAAAATGCCCTAACTTTGCCCACGTTAAATAACTCTTAAATAACTCATGACCAGCATATAACTACATTGTAATTCATGACTGTGTGAACTCATTACTGTTGCGTTAAATTCTATAAATTTCTAAACTGATTATTAATACTGCACCTTGCTTAACAAACAAACACTGGGGCCCAGTTCCCGGGCCCCTTATGTGTTTCTGTAATTCTAGGACCACCAAACACAGGATGAGCATGAGGTGTATAACAAAGATATCTCTCTCTCTCTCTCTCTCTCTCTCTCTCTCTCTCTCTCTCTCTCTCTCTCTCTCTCTCTCTCTCCACAGGCGTACCTATACTTCGGACAAGTCCATCCCGGGTGCAGCGTTTAATTAAACTTTGGGAAAATTCTCATCTCTGTAATCAGGTGGTTTAATTGGTTAATGTGTGTGTTATCAGTGGTTGTATCTGGCCTCACTTTATCTGGCCCATTATCCTGCCCCAACGCTAACTTGAAAGACTCCATCCACACTGTACGAAGGGCGCACGCGCGCGCGAACACACACACACACACACACACACACACACACACACACACACACACACCTGTGACATACCTTTGACCGGTGTCGACAGCTTGTTTACTCTGGCAACTCGTTCCTCCAGGCTGTTGTTATTAGCGAGCCGCTGGATCACTTAGCTATTTCAACCAATCTAATCTGGCCCTTGGTAGGAAATGTACAAGTATTACATTATATCAAGTGTGGTGATACTTCATCATAGACTGGAACAAATTCTAACTCCTAAGTGGTAAGTGATCGGATAATTAGTGGATATCAGCGTACGCGAACAAGATGCAATGTGACCGCGAACCATTCTCGAGATTATAATACCACTGTAAACAACTCACGTTTCGTGAGTTGTTTACAGTATACCAGTGTAAACAACTCACGAAACGGATGGGACTTGATCCCATGGCCAGCCAGTTGTCAAACTTGGAGGCCAGTGCGCTAACCAGTCGTCGACCCAAGAGGCCAGTGCGCTAACTAGTCGTCGACCCAAGAGGCCAGTGCGGTAACTAGTCGTCAAAACAGGAGGCCAGTGCGCTAAACAGGAAGTTTCTGCTGAGAGGAATCCCGGGGAAGGAGGGTTGTCTTCAGTTAACAGTCAGATCCAAGGCCAGAGTCGCTTTCTATATTGTGGATTTAAGGAAATTCCTCGATATACGCTATTTAGACTAGGTAAAGTTATTTAAAAGTTAGTTTAGGTCAAGTTAATTTAGGTAAAAACAATTAAGAGTAGATCATGTTAAATTACATCAAGTTAGTTTAGGTTAGGTGAAATTATTTAAGAGTAGGCTAAGATAAATTTGGCTAAGTTAGGTAATGTAAAGTTATTTAAGAGTAGTCTAGGTTAAGTTTAGGTAAAGTTAGGTTAGGTAAAATTCAAGAGTAACTTGGGTAAAACCAATACAGTTAGGTTATTTATACAAGAGTAAGTTAGGTTAAATTAGGTTACATTGCATCTAAAAAAAAAAAAACAGATTTCACCAATTACAGAAAATAACGTCAAGAAACGAAATTGCAAATCAGTATCTTAAACCTGTGAAGCGTTGCAAGAGTCGTTTTACTCCCGCAGCCTCTTGTACCCACTCCCCCCCCCCCCCGACCAGGCTTGGTCCTGGTGCATACGATGCGGCTAGCACCAACAGCCTGGTTGATCCCGCCTTAGGACCGGGCCTCGGGGATAAGGATGGGCAGGAGGGTGACACATTTTTTGTTCAAAGTGTTCATGGATTTCGAGTATTACTGGAGGCAACTGAACACCACGTACATACGTCAGTTGTTCAATGTGCCGATATTGTTAATAAAGTATGACTAAAACACACACACACACACACACACACACACACACACACACACACACACACATATATATATATATATTATATATATATATATATATATATATACGTCGTGCCGAATATGTAAAACTGGTCAATTAACAAGAACTCATTTAAAAATTAAGTCCTTTCTGAAATTTTTCTCTTATACGTTTAAAGATATATTTTTTTTCATTAATGTTAATGTAAAAAATTTTTAATTTTGCACCAAAAGAATCTTAGAAAACTTACCTAACCTTATTATAACAAGAACAAGTTTATTTAGCCTAACCCAACTAAATATATTTTAGATTTGTTTACAGTAATTTAATACTAAACAAACACAGTGAAATATATTTTTTTCGTTAGGTTCAGAATGATTTTGGCGAAATTATTGCATACACAAATTTTCGCTTGTCTTATAGGGCAAGATGATCGTTGCTATTTAAGCCAAGATCGCAAGTTCTGCCTATTCGGCACGACAATATATATATATAATATATATAATAATATATATATATATATATATATAATAATTATATAATATATATATACATATATATATTATACATACTACCTATAGTATATTATATATATATATATACGATATAATCATATATATATATCACATATATACTATATATATATATAATGATTATAATATAATATTATATTTATATATTATGTGCCCGATATTATAGCAAGAACTTGACCATCTTAGGCTTAATTAGTCAATGTCCTATTAATAAAATATGAAAATTCGATCATAACTTTCGCACAAAACATCTAACCAACGAAAAAAAAATATTTCATCTGTTGTATATTAAATGTAACACAACACTAAAATAATTTAGTGGTAGGCTAACATAAATTTCTATTTATATTAAGTTAGGTAAGTTTTCTAGTTCCTTTGGTGCAAAATTATAAATTATTACATCATACATAAGGAAAAATATATCTTCACGATATGTAAAGAAAATTAAAATATTAAAAGACTTAAGTTTTAAGCTGAATTTTCTTGCTTATACCAGTTTTACTATGCACGATATATATTTATATATATTATATATATAATGTAAAAATTTTTAATTTTATATATAAAGTATATATAGAAAACTTAACCACTCTGAAAAAAGAGAAATTCCAAGCGCTTTCGCTAACCCACTAATATATCAAGGAATTATTTGAATAGTTCCTTATACTGTGAGTCATCACGTAAGCGCTTGATTTTTCTATTCTTTCAGATGGTTTTTGCGATATTTTGAATCACAAATTTTCACTTGATCTTATATGCAAATAGCTTGCATATTTATACAAGATAAGTATCTATAATATATATATATATATATATATATAATATATATATATATATATATATAATATATTTATAACTCAAAATCCTGACGCGCTGGGTCATTTCTGATTTCAGATTTGGAATCGGTAAACTTTAATTAGTATAGGACACTCGCATTTATATCAAAAACTGGCGAATTTTTTTCTTGATGTCCAGTGATATATTATTATTATTATTATTATTATTATTATTATTATTATTATTATTATATTATTATATATTATTATATTATTATTATTATTATTATTATTATTATACCATTAATATTATTATATTATTATTATTATTATTATTATTATTATTATTATTATTATTATTATTATTATTTTGTCTTCAAGGGAACGAATGAAAGACATGGAATCAATGAACCTAGATTTAGTGTGTAAGAACTCTAACAGTCATGGAGTCCAACAGATGACATACACTGGAAGGCATCCTTCGTAACCTCACCCTTCTTAACCAAAAATTTTGAATATTTCACTCTGAATTAAAATTTTCCAATCATTGTAAGAAGGCCTACCTAGCCTGGACCAGCAGGCCTACCGCAGTGCTCATTTACCCACAGCTTAAAGTAGGCTGTGTTGCGCATTTTTCTTTCCGTGGTGTGAACTTTATCGCTTTTAAATAAAGCGTTTTAAAACTTTTAAAAGTTCACTCAGTCTTTAATTAGTTCACCTGGTTATAACGTTTTCTTCGGTGTTACTTATAAGACGATGCTCAGAGGAGGGGAAGGAAGAATATACCACTAAAATATATGAATCACGAAATCGTAATGACACGATTGTAAACAAACCATACCACGGGCGGGTTCAAATCCCACCCGTGGTATGGTTTAAAATATATGAATATCGATCCAACAATCAAGTTTACGTTAGAAAAACAGGTGGATAATAAGATCCTATTTTTTGGTCAGCTCGAACACAGCTCAACTAATCCCGTGTCCTTTTAAGTTTATAGTCTAAAAACTGGAAATAATTACCTCATACACTGCTTGTCATGTGACTAAAATTGGGAGAGGTTTAATCGGATTTTTTTCCATATGCCTACAGAGTTTGTAGTCCTGAATTCGTAGAATAATGCAACATTATCAAAGATATATTCGGAAAATGGTATTATCTTCCATCTGACCAGCTCCACTTTTCCCATAATGAAGGGACCAAGGACTCTTGCTTTACGCTCCTTACATTCCATTTCAATTGGGCGGCTACGACTGGAGCAGTTTCACGGTATTGCTTATTTTCCGATCACTGTTAGAAGGACCTGTCGTTATGTGATATACCTGTGACCGGTTTCGAGGATTATTTAATCCTGGCAGCCTGGCCTGGGGCCATATATCCTTGTTGCCTGCTTGGTCAACCAGGCACACGTAGGAACCACCGAACCTTCCAGAGGGGAGCGCTGACCCCCGGAATACCCTCCAGGTATAATCCAGGTATATATAAATGAAAAATATGTAGATTTAATTTAGGATAACCCAGTAAAGTCAAGGTAAATTTTTTACACTGGGGCCCCTGTCAATTTACATAGTTATTCATACCCGTGGCCTGGTGGCTAAAGATCTCGCTTCACACGGTGAGGGTCCGGGTTCGATTCCCGATGAGGGTAGAAACACTGGGCGTGTTTCTTTGCACCTGTTGCCTATGTTCCCCATCAGTAAAATTGGTACCTGGGTGTTAGTGGACTGGTGTGGGTCGCATCCTGGGACAAAACTGACCTAATTTGCGGGAAATGCTCAGCATAACAAGCGGTTTTCTATATAGTAGTATGTCATTGATGTCAGCTATGGTCTGTATACCTTGTACATGTACTGGTAGTAAATGAAGATATTATTATTATTATTATTATTATTATTTATTATTATTATTATTATTATTATTATTATTATTATTATTATTATTAATTAATTAATTAAAAATTATGAGGAATTATTAACATTATTGCTAAATTACTAAATAAATTGACAGGCTTGTTAGTTACAGACGAGATCATCTATAAATATTTACCGGCTGAAGCTCCAGATTATATCTGGGAAACACAAGAGTATAAATGCTTTTCCCAAACCGGTTAAAAGTATATTAAAGGAACACATGAACTGGCTCAGGAAGCAGTGTAAGCACTGATAATTTACAAGACAAGGCAACGGGAAGATAATTGCGAGTATTTTGCCCAGAGTGCAATCAAGGCGCCTTTAGCGAGTCGAAAAGTGGGCCGAGAAGGACAACTTTAAACCGTTACACGGAGTAAAGCATCTTGGTAGACATCTTGTCCTCTGTGGGAAGCGCCCCTTCCCTCTTTCTTACCTCCATCTACATTCCCTCTCTCCATCCTTTTCTCCCTCCCTTCCATCCCTTATTAGCTATTGCCCCCTCTATGTAACCATCATGCAATACAGGTAGCAGTTGATGTATTAAATTCTTAAAAAAGTAATCCTTCCCTCCCTCCTATCGTTCCTCCTTCCTCCTTCCTTGTTACCTTACTTCCTTCTTCCTTCCTACCTTCCCTCTCCACATCCCTCCTTCATTGATCCCATAAACCACCATACACAATTCCACGTGATTCAACTTGGAGAGATAATAGGATTTTTTAGAAAAATATCCCTCCAAACCGTCCTCTAGGTAAATAGATGGAACCATAATTCGATTTTCGAAAGGGGAGGAAAACTGATGGAATAAAAAAAATTCTCCTGGAAGGTTTGGCAACGCCTGAGGCTCGAGGAGTGAGGGAGGAGGAGGAGGAGGGGCGAGGAAGAGGGGTGAGGAAGAGGGGCGAAGAGGAGGAGGGCGAGAGGAGGGGCGGGGAAACGAGAGAGGGGCGAGGAGAGGGCGAGGAGGACGAGGGACGGGACGAGGAGGGCGAGGACGAGGCGAGGGGACGGGAGGGGCGAGGACGAGGAGGGCGAGACGAGAGGCGGGACGAGAAGGGCGAGGACGAGGAAGGCGAGGACGAGAGGGACGAGGACGAGGAAGGGCGAGGACGAGGAGGGGCGAGGACGAGGAAGAGCGAGGACGAGGAGGGGCGAGGACCAGGAGGGGCGAGGACAAAGAGGGGCGAGGACCAGGAAGAGGAGGGAAAGAATCAGTGAGGGTGAAGGGATGGAGAGAGAGGTGATAGGAAGAAGGAGGAGGAGATAGGAGGATGGAAAGAGAGAGGAGGAACACGACTGGAAGGGGAAGGAACAAGGTGATAAAATAAAAAGGAGAAAAGAAAGAACTGGAAAACAAGAAGGCATGGGAGAAAAAAAAAACAAGGTAAGGGGGATGAGAAGGAAAAAATGATAATAGGAAAGAAGAAGGAGGAGGAAGAGGAGGAAGAGAAGGAAGAGAAGGAGGTTCCAATAATGGAGGGGACTTGTTGCGCCCCGACACAGCACACGGGTATTGGAAAGCTGTCCGTGAAATACCGAACGCCCACCAACTGTTTCTTTTTTTACCCTTTTATACCAATTTCTCGCCATCATTATTTTGATTACCAATGCTTAATATCTTGGTGATAATCTGGAGTCCTTAATTCATCTCATCATCATTATTATCAATGTTCACTGGGTAATCGTAAGTAATTAGCATATGTTATAATATAAGGTAACTGTGATTATCTAAAGCCTGTGTAACTGTACGTAATTCAACTGTTAGTATTTACAATCGTTAATATAATTCAAGAATCGGCCGCCAGGGGCTGGGTTATTAATGCTACTGAAAATTAACATCCAGTGATCGGCAAGTTGCGAGTTGATTTAGGTGTTGCTATCAAGTTGAAATGTTGTATAAATAACGCAACACCGAATGTGCTTCTGTGCAACACATTCTCGCAACTCTACTGACACTCGTGCTGATTTAAATGTTTCCTGGTGATGCGCAGACACCGCGTTGCCAGACGACTTGTGGCCTCTTTATGTTGGGTTTGCTATTTTTTTAGTAAAATGTACGTTTTCACCTAACCAAACCTAAACTAACCTAACCTTACCCAACCTCAACTAATCTAGCCTAACCTAACCTTACCCAACCTAAACTAATCTAGCCTAACCTAATCTTACCCAACCTAAACTAATCTAGCCTAACCTAACCTTACCCAACCTAAACTAATCTAGCCTAACCTAATCTTACCCAACCTAAACTAATCTAGCCTACAACCTACAACCTAACCAATCTAACTAACCTACCCTTACCCATAATAATTAGTAACCTATACCAACCCAAAATTGCTAACCTAACCAGACAAACTTAACTATAGAACTAATACCAAACCTTCTAATCTGACCTAACCTCTAACTATTTAGCCCAATACCGGACCTAAACGTAATCTTAGTCTTCAGTCCTCCTCTGGGGCTATTTAGAACTAAACTATGTACACTAATAACTAGAAACTATAACCCATAAAACAACTATTACTACTAATAACTAAACTAACTAACCTATAATTGATACCTTATTGACAACCTTTCCCACACTGTGCGCTATTATCAAGGTACAGCAATAACAGAAAATTATAAATAATGGATCACATTCTGAATCTTAGTGTTAACTTTTTCCAGTCGTTGGAAACCGTTTATTTCATCTAGTGTTCGTGGTTAAATTTTATACTCTATGGTCAGTGATAATTAGTAGTGTTGCCAGACAGAGCCTTGTGGTAAATAACCTACAGTTAAAGTGATCCTGACAAGTTCGCTCCACTGTGGATAGGGTTTCCGAACATATGGATCACATGCTTGGTTATTTTTCCATCGTGTCGGCTACCATATTCCCGCTGCGTACTTTGATGAGCGTCATTGAGGTAATTCTCCATTTGTATTTCCAGACAAGCCTCGGGTAATAGGACACTAGTATCACTGTGTAGGTTTCCATGATACATGCTTGTTTATGGAGTTCTGTGCAGCCTTCCTGAAACGAGTGCAGAGTGTCAGGCTTACTGCCACCAGAATCCACCGGTTATAGGCAGTGATTGTACCCATCCACTTTTTCATTTTTTGCAGCTTTATTAAATCAGGTGCTTCTTAACCACCTGTTTTCATCATTTATGAGGCATTGTGAGATCACTATATTTAGCTCCTAAGTATTAGTAAATCAGGCTTACAACAATGGTTTTTTCCTGAATGCTGAGGCCTGGTCAGTATAGGTTATGTCTGAAGAACCATCCTGGCATCGAGTGATCCCTGTTTGTGCCTGAGAGTGGCATGGTTATTCCATATTGATTAGACTCCCATGTTGGATTTGGTCAAGAACTGCAACAGGCTGATTCCTGCTTCGTAGAAGGAATTTTTGACAGTGATTTTTAATGAATCGTGGGAAAGGTTGTCCAGAATAAGCAATATGAGTTCATGTCGTAGCTGGAGGATGAAGGACACACGATACCTTACTTAATATACTGACAAAAAACAGGTGCCAGCTCTTTTTCTCAACCTTAAGGATTCGATCGTAGCTTATTGAAACCCTGATACTTGAAGCCAAGGGTAGATACAAATAGATTTTGATCACCACAGTTCCCCCAGAATGATCTGGATCACTGGTCTCCAGCATAGCATTTATGTACTAGTTATAAATTACGCTAGATATTTTTTTCTTTCTCTGGTCTGCGTCCATCTTCTGAGCATTTGTTCTTTAGCTGCTTTGCTATAAGAAATTAACTATGGGGAAACTCGCAACAAAATTAACGTATTAAAGATCAAATAAATTGTACTTTGGATGTCTTATATCTTTTCTTCCCGACTGCTGCCAGGTCTTGTGAGGGTGACTGTGTCTCCTGGCTGCTCCCAGGTCTTGTGAGGGTGACTGTATCTCCTGGATGCTTCCAGGTTTTGTGAGGGTAACTGTATCTCCTGGATGTTTCCAGGTCTTGTGAGGGTGACTGTGTCTCCTGGCTGATCCCAGGTCTTGTGAGGGTGACTGTCTCCTGGCTGTTCCCAGGTCTTGTGAGGGTGTCTGTGTCTCCTGGCTGCTCCCAGGTCTTGTGAGGGTGTCTGTGTCTCCTGGTTGCTCCCAGGTCTTGTAAGGGTGTCTGTGTCTCATGGCTGCTCCCAGGTCTTGTGAGGGTGTTTGTGTCTCCTGGCTGCTCCCAGGTTTTGTGAGGATGTCTGTGTCTCCTGGCTGCTCCCAGGTTTTGTGAGGGTGTCTGTGTCTCCTGGCTGTTCCCAGGCCTTGTGAGGGGTGTCTGTGTCTCCTGGCTGCTCTCAGGTCTTGTGAGGGGTGTCTGTGTCTCCTGGCTGCTCCCAGGATTTGTGAGGGGTGTCTGTGTCTCCTGGCTGCTCCCAGGTCTTGTGAGGGGTGTCTGTGCCTCCTGGCTGTTCCCAGGTCTTGTGAGGGGTGTCTGTGTCTCCTGGCTGCTCCAAGGTTTTGTGAGGGGTGTCTGTGTCTCCTGGTTGTTCCCAGGTCTTGTGAGGGGTGTCTGTGTCTCCTGGCTGCTCCCAGGTCTTGTGAGGGGTGTCTGTGTCTCCTGGTTGTTCCCAGGTCTTGTGAGGGGTGTCTGTGTCTCCTGGTTGTTCCCAGGTCTTGTGAGGGGTGTCTGTGTCTCCTGGTTGTTCCCAGGTCTTGTGAGGGGTGTCTGTGTCTCTTGGCTGCTCCCAGGTCTTGTGAGGGTGACTGTCTCCTGGCTGCTCCCAGGTCTTGTGAGGGTGTCTGTGTCTCCTGGTTGTTCCCAGATCTTGTGAGGGGTGACTGTGTCTCCTGGCTGCTCCCAGGTCTTGTGAGGGTGTCTGTGTCTCCTGGCTGCTCCCAGGTCTTGTGAGGGGTGACTGTGTCTCCTGGTTGTTCCCAGGCCTTGTGAAGGTGTCTGTGTCTCCTGGTTGTTCCCAGGCCTTGTGAGGGTGATTGCGTGTCTCCTGGCTGCTACCAGGTCTTGTGAGGGTGTCTGTGTCTCCTGGTTGCTCCCAGGTCTTGTGAGGGTGTCTGTGTCTCATGGCTGTTCCCAGGTCTTGTGAGGGTGTCTGTGTCTCCTGGCTGCTCCCAGGTCTTGTGAAGGGTGTCTGTGTCTCCTGGCTGTTCCCAGGTCTTGTGAGGGGTGACTGTGTCTCTTGGTTGTTCCCAGGTCTTGTGAGGGGTGACTGTGTCTCCTGGTTGTTCCCAGGTCTTGTGAGGGGTGACTGTGTCTCCTGGCTGCTCCCAGGTCTTGTGATGGGTGACTGTGTCTCCTTGCTGCTCCCAGGTCTTGTGAGGGGTGACTGTGTCTCCTGGTTGTTCCCAGGTCTTGTGAGGGGTGACTGTGTCTCCTGGCTGCTCCCAGGTCTTGTGAGGGGTGACTGTGTCTCCTGGCTGCTCCCAGGTCTTGTGAGGGGTGACTGTGTCTCCTGGCTGCTCCCAGGTCTTGTGAGGGGTGACTGTGTCTCCTGGCTGCTCCCAGGTCTTGTGAGGGGTGACTGTGTCTCCTGGCTGCTCCCAGGTCTTGTGAGGGGTGACTGTGTCTCCTTGCTGCTCCCAGGTCTTGTGAGGGGTGACTGTGTCTCCTGGCTGCTCCCAGGTCTTGTGAGGGGTGACTGTGTCTCCTGGCTGTTCCCAGGTCTTGTGAGGGGTGACTGTGTCTCCTGGCTGTTCCCAGGTCTTGTGAGGGGTGACTGTGTCTCCTTGCTGCTCCCAGGTCTTGTGAGGGGTGACTGTGTCTCCTGGCTGCTCCCAGGTCTTGTGAGGGGTGACTGTGTCTCCTGGCTGCTCCCAGGTCTTGTGAGGGGTGACTGTGTCTCCTGGCTGCTCCCAGGTCTTGTGAGGGGTGACTGTGTCTCCTGGTTGTTCCCAGGTCTTGTGAGGGGTGACTGTGTCTCCTGGCTGCTCCCAGGTTTTGTGAGGGGTGACTGTGTCTCCTGGTTGTTCCCAGGTCTTGTGAGGGGTGACTGTGTCTCCTGGCTGCTCCCAGGTCTTGTGAGGGGTGACTGTGTCTCCTGGCTGCTCCCAAGATTTGTGGCGATGACGGTCTCTTCGAAATTAGAATAATGTCGCCTGAATTTGTCGTGAAGGTCACTGCAAATATGTTTTGTGTGACCTCCACGTGAGTCCCTCAATAACATTATTTTTGCCCGTTTGTCTGTCTGTCTGTCTTCGTGCCTGTCTGCCTGCCTATCTTCTTGTTTGCATGTCTACTTTTCTTTCTTCCTCTATGTATGTTTGCTTACCTGTTTATCTACGTGCCTTCTACCTGCCTGTTTACCTAACTTCTACCTGCTTTCTACCTGCCTGTCTACCTGCCTTCTACCTGCCTGTCTATCTGCCTGTCTACCTACCTGTCTACCTAACTTCTACTTGCTTGTCTACATGCATATTATTTTCTCTCCTTTCTCTTTTCCTAGTCCCTTTGTCTGTTTTCATCTGTTACTCATTCTTTTCTTCCTCATTACTTATTCTCTCATCTCTCCACTATACCCTCTCTTCTCCTCTACACCATCCTTTCTTACCCTACTAACCTCTCCAACCCTCACTTTTACTTTCCCTCTTTTGTATCCCTAATCTTCGCTTCTCCAGCTTCCCTTATCTCCCATATCCCATCTCATACCTCTCCTTTCCCTACCTTTTTTATCAATGTTATTTTACATTTTTCTCTCTCCTCTCTTCGTATGAACACCATCTTTTCATGCCTCTTACTCTTCTCTCTGTCATTGCCTTCTTTCCCCCCTCTCCTCTCTCTCTCTCTCTCTCTCTCTCTCTTCTCTCTCTCTATCTCCTTCCCTCCTTCTCCTCGCTCTACCGCCCAGGAATGCCGCCTTATCCCCTGAAAGCGTGATGGTTCCCTTTCCGCTATCACTGTTGGCACCCAGGCGAAGCCAGCGTCCGGCCCTCCGTGAAGGGTGCCACAGAGACCTGCTGAGATGGCACTTATTCCCATGGCATTAAAAATCACCTTGATCTTCCTCCCTCCCTCCCTCCCTTCCTTCCTTTTTCCCACCTCTCTCTCTCTCTCACTCTCTCTCTCTCTCTCTCTCTCTCTCTCTCTCTCTCTCTCTCTCTCTCTCTCTCTCTCTCTCTCTCTCTCTCCGACCTCTCGACCTTTCCTTGAGGTTGTCCTCCAAGTTTAAGAGTGTGCGTGGGGATAACAACGTTCTGAGAAATAACAATATGTTGGCCCCTTGTTGTTATTTCGTTATATGTCATTAATTCACGCTCATATTTGACAGAACACAGGATCTTAGATAATATTTACTGACAGAACACAGGATCTTAGATAATATTTACTGACAGAACACAGGATCTTAGATAATATTTACTGACAGAACACAGGATCTTAGAAAATATTAGCTGACTAAGACGCAACAGGCTTAATACAATGGATTTCATTTTTGACGACACAGTGAGAATTTTAGATATATATTTATACTGATATGGATACACTAGATGCTTAGTAATATTTACTGATCAGAACACAAGGATCTTAGATAATATTTACTGACAGAACACAGGATCTTAGATAATATTTACTGACAGAACACAGGTTCTGGAACAAAAGGCAGCCACTAAGACGGTTCCAAAGGCTTTATATACAATGGGATTTCCAGTTCTTTGTGCTTTACGTTTGCAGAATGTTTTGAAAATATAATTGTAATCAAGTTAGACTCTGGGATATTTGTTCCGATCAAACTAGATGCTAAATGATCTATACTGATCAAACTAGATGCTAAATGATCTATACTGATCAAACTAGATGCTAAATGATCTATACTGATCAAACTAGATGCTAAATGATCTATACTGATCAAACTAGATGTAAATGATCTATACTGATCAAACTAGATGCTAAATGATCTATACTGATCACACCAGACGCTGAATGATCTATACTGATCACACCAGACGCTGAATGATCTATACTGATCACACCAGACGCTGAATGATCTATACTGATCACACCAGACGCTGAATGATCTATACTGATCACACCAGACGCTGAATGATCATTACTGATCACACTAGACGCTGAATGATCTATACTGATCACACCAGACGCTGAATGATCTATACTGATCACACTAGACGCTGAATAATCTATACTGATCACACCAGACGCTGAATGATCTATACTGATCACACCAGACGCTGAATGATCTATACTGATCACACCAGACGCTGAATGATCATTACTGATCACACCAGACGCTGAATGATCTATACTGATCACACCAGACGCTGAATGATCATTAGTGATCACAGTAGACGCTGAATGATCTATACTGATCAAACTAGGCGCTGAATGATCTACAGAGGGTAAATGGGGTTCACAGAAGGCTTTAATCAGTGGGTTGATATGCCAAGATAACCCAAGAAAGCTAGGCAAAATGACGTATTTCCACTGGTACTCTTATTTTGGTCCCAGGATGCCACCCTATATATTTAGATTTTTCTAGGGTGGCATCAGGGAGACTTGTCCATGCGTCCCGTCCAGCCAAGGGTTCGACCTGGGTACTATCAGTTGTGAACAGAACATGCTACCCTTGGGCTAGGAGGTTCTGGATACAAACGCATACCATACACTCCAGGTGCATTAAAACAACCTCGGTGTTTCTGAGTGTACCGTAAATACACAATAAGTTGTATTTAACAGCCTATGATTAGTTACGCTAAAGACAGTATATACCCGATGACTCTATAAACATAACTTATTAAAGTTTATATATATATATATATATATATAATATATATATATATATATATATATATATATATATATATATATATATATATATATATATATATACATATACTCTGGAACTGAGTTGGGGACCCTCATCCTCAGAGAAAAGAATAAACTTGCTTCAGGGAAAACTCGAGGTTCTCCCTCGTGCCAAATAGGTAAAACCTGAGATTTTGGCTTAAATAGCAATGCTCTTCTTGCCGAATATGGCAAGCGAAAATTTGTGTATGCAGTAATTTCGCAAAAATCATTCTGACCCTAACGAAAAAAAAATATATTTCATTGTGTTGGTTTATTATTAAATTATTGTAAACTTATCTAAAATATATCTAGCTGGATTAGGCTAAATTAAATTGTGCTTCTTATAATAAGGTTATTGGCAGTTTGGAGGGATATGTTGTGTATCTTTATACGTATATGCTTCTAGACTGTTGTATTCTGAGCACCTCTGCAAAAACAGTGATAATGTGTGAGTGTGGTGAAAGTGTTGAATGATGATGAAAGTATTTTCTTTGGGGGGATTTTCTTTCTTTTTCGGGTCACCCTGCCTCGGTGGGAGACGGCCGACTTGTTGAGAGAAAAAAAAAGTTTTCTAAGGTTCCTTTGGTAAAAAATTGTAAATTTTTATATTAACATAAATGAAAAAAAAATATATATCTTTAAACGTATAACAGAAAATTTTAGAAAAGATTTAATATTAAATGAATTCTTCTTAATTCACTAATTTTACCTATTCGGCACTACATATATATATATATATATTATATATATATATATATATATATATATATATATATATATATATATATATATATATATATATACACACACACGAGTGTGTACACAGTGTGTATAATAAAGATGATTATATCGGCATCAGAGAGCATTCCGGAGGATGCTGGGGAGTAAGATGGACTCTGGGCAAAGGGATGCTGGGGATTGAGAGGAATGCTGGAAAGTAATGGAGATGCTGGGACGTGAGAAGGCTGCTGGGGAAAAGACGGATGCTGAGGAATGAAAGGGATACTGCAGAGCGAGAGGGATGCTGGGAGAGTTAAGGGGATACTGGAGAGCGAGAGGGATGCTGGGGAGGTAAGGGAATGGTGGAGAGTTAAGAGGATGCTGGGGAGTGAGAAGGATGCTGGGGAGAGAAATAAGTAGTGAAAAATGGACAAAGAAGAGAGAAGACAAACGCTGGAAAGAGAGAAAAAATGCTGAGCATTAATTTGTGAGAGAGAGAGAGCACCGATGAGAGAGAGAGAGAACCGATGAGAGAGAGAGAGAGGGGGAGGAAAGAATAGATAAAGAATACCTACCTGTATACCTGTGACTGGTTAAGAGAGCTTTTATACTCTAAGGCCAAGCTTCCTTGTTGGCTGCCTGGTCAACCAAATTGTTGCTGCTAGCGGCCCACTGGTCCACATAACCCCTCACAGTCAGGCTGACCATGCACTTGAAAACTAACACATCTGTATTTCTGTTATCAGCTGGCAGCAGCAGGTTGAAAAGGCTTGGACCACGGATGTTGACACAGTGTTCTCTTATTGTACCCATGGTGACCCTTTTTTTTTTTCTTTCACTGGACTTATTTCACACTTTCTCCCATATATCGTACGCCAGTAAATTGTTATGGTAGTGGGATTTGATTTGGGGACTGGCCCTTGCATACGTAAGTCATGAGATATCCCACTCCAAGCCAGAATACACTCCAAGTGCTTTGAGGACTTCTCAGGCGTTTAAATGAGAGGGGAAGAAACAGTAAGATTGGAAGAAAGAGGTTTGATGGTAGACGATGAAGGGGAGGTAGGCGTGGAAGTAGACGTGGAAGTAGGCGTGGAAGTAGACGTGGAAGTAGGCGTGGAAGTAGACGTGGAAGTAGACGAGAAAGTAGACGGGATGTAGACGAAGAAGAAGGTGGTAGAACAGTAGACGGGGCGAGGGAGTTGGAAGTGAAGTGAGGAGAAGAATAACTGATCTGTAGAGGACCTTCATTGGAAAGATCGCTATGGGACGATATATTATCTTGATTACCTGATGCCGGTAAGAACCTTGGAGTGGGAGGATGGAGGAGGGAGAGTGGGAAGATGGAGGAGAAACACTGGGAGGATAGAGGAGGGAGAGTGGGAAGATGGAGGAGGAACACTGAGAGGATGGAGGAGGTAGAGTGGGAAGATGGAGGAGAAACCACTGGGAGGATAGAGGAGGGAGAGTGGGAAGATGGAGGAGGAACACTGGGAGGATAGAGGAGGTAGAGTGGGAAGATGGAGGAGGAACACTGGGAGGATAGAGGAGGGAGAGTGGGAAGATGAGGAGGAACACTGGGAGGATGGAGGAGGTAGAGTGGGAAGATGGAGGAGGAACACTGGGAGGATGGAGGAGGTAGAGTAGTGGGAAGATGGAGAAGGAACACTGGGAGGATGGAGGAGGTAGAGTGGGAAGATGGAGGAGGAACACTGGGAGGATAGAGGAGGTAGAGTGGGAAGATGGAGGAGGAACACTGGGAAGGTGGAGGAGGTAGAGTGGAGAGTGGAGGAGGAAACACTGGGAGGATGGAGGAGGTAGAGTGGGAAGATGGAGGAGGAACACTGGGAGGATAGAGGAGGTAGAGTGGGAAGATGGAGGAGGAACACTGGAAGGTGGAGGAGGGAGAGTGGGAAGATGGAGGAGAAACACTGGGAGGATAGAGGAGGGAGAGTGAGAAGATGGTGGAGGAACACTGGGAAGGTGGAGGAGGGAGAGTGGGAAGATGGAGGAGGAACATGGGAAGGTGGAGGAGGGAGAGTGGGAAGATGGAGGAGAACACTGGGAAGGTGGAGGAGGGAGAGTGGAAGATGGAGGAGAAACACTGGGAGGATAGAGGAGGGAGAGTGGGAAGATGGAGGAGGAACACTGGGAGGATAGAGGAGGTAGAGTGGGAAGATGGAGGAGGAACACTGGGAAGGTGGAGGAGGTAGAGTGGGAAGATGAAGGAGGAACACTGGGAAGATAGAGGAGGGAGAGTGGGAAGATGGAGGAGGAAACACTGGGAGGATGGAGGAGGTAGAGTGGAAAGATGGAGGAGGAACACTGGGAGGATAGAGGAGGTAGAGTGGGAAGATGGAGGAGGAACACTGGGAAAGGTGGGAGGAGGTAGAGTGGGAAGATGGAAGAGGAACACTGGGAGGATGAAGGAGGTAGAGTGGGAAGATGGAGGAGGAACACTGGGAGGATGGAGGAGGTAGAGTGGGAAGATGGAGGAGGAACACTGGGAGGATGGAGGAGGTAGAGTGGGAAGATGGAGGAGGAACACTGAGAGGATGGAGGAGGTAGAGTGGGAAGATGGAGGAGGAAAACTGGAGGATGGAGGAGGTAGAGTGGGAAGATGGAGGAGGAACACTGGAAGGATAGAGGAGGTAGAGTGGGAAGATGGAGGAGGAACACTGGGAGGATGGAGGAGGTAGAGTGGGAAGATGGAGGAGGAACACTGGGAGGATGGAGGAGGTAGAGTGGGAAGATGGAGGAGGAACACTGGGAGGATGGAGGAGGTAGAGTGGGAAGATGGAGGAGGAACACTGGGAGGATGGAGGAGGTAGAGTGGGAAGATGGAGGAGGAACACTGGGAGGATAGAGGAGGTAGAGTGGGAAGATGGAGGAGGAACACTGGGAAGGTGGAGGAGGTAGAGTGGGAAGATGGAGGAGGAACACTGGGAGGATGGAGGAGGTAGAGTGGGAAGATGGAGGAGGAACACTGGGAGGATAGAGGAGGTAGAGTGGGAAGATGGAGGAGGAACACTGGGAAGGTGGAGGAGGGAGAGTGGGAAGATGGAGGAGAAACACTGGGAGGATAGAGGAGGGAGAGTGAGAAGATGGAGGAGGAAACTGGGAAGGTGGAGGAGGGAGAGTGGGAAGATGGAGGAGGAACACTGGGAAGGTGGAGGAGGGAGAGTGGGAAGATGGAGGAGGAACACTGGAAGGTGGAGAGAGGGAGAGTGGGAAGATGAGGAGAAACACTGGGAGGATAGAGGAGGGAGAGTGGGAAGATGGAGGAGGAACACTGGAGGATAGAGGAGGTAGAGTGGGAAGATGGAGGAGGAACACTGGGAAGGTGGAGGAGGTAGAGTGGGAAGATGGAGGAGGAACACTGGGAAGATAGAGGAGGGAGAGTGGGAAGATGGAGGAGGAACACTGGGAGGATGGAGGAGGTAGAGTGGGAAGATGGAGGAGGAACACTGGGAGGATAGAGGAGGTAGAGTGGGAAGATGGAGGAGGAACACTGGGAAGGTGGAGGAGGTAGAGTGGGAAGATGGAGGAGGAACACTGGGAGGATGAAGGAGGTAGAGTGGGAAGATGGAGGAGGAACACTGGGAGGATGGAGGAGGTAGAGTGGGAAGATGGAGGAGGAACACTGGGAGGATGGAGGAGGTAGAGTGGGAAGATGGAGGAGGAACACTGAGAGGATGGAGGAGGTAGAGTGGGAAGATGGAGGAGGAAAACTGGGAGGATGGAGGAGGTAGAGTGGGAAGATGGAGGAGGAACACTGGGAGGATAGAGGAGGTAGAGTGGGAAGATGGAGGAGGAACACGGGGAGGATGAGGAGGTAGAGTGGGAAGATGGAGGAGGAACACTGGGAGGATGGAGGAGGTAGAGTGGGAAGATGGAGGAGGAACACTGGGAGGATGGAGGAGGTAGAGTGGGAAGATGGAGGAGGAACACTGGGAGGATGGAGGAGGTAGAGTGGGAAGATGGCGGAGGAACACTGGGAAGGTGGAGGAGGTAGAGTGGGAAGATGGAGGAGGAACACTGGGAGGATAGAGGAGGAGAGTGGGAAGATGGAGGAGGAACACTGGGAGGATGGAGGAGGTAGAGTGGGAAGATGGAGGAGGACACCTGGGAGGATGGAGGAGGTAGAGTGGGAAGATGGAGGAGGAACACTGGGAGGATGGAGGAGGTAGAGTGGGAAGATGGAGGAGGAACACTGGGAGGATAGAGGAGGTAGAGTGGGAAGATGGAGGAGGAACACTGGGAAGGTGGAGGAGGTAGAGTGGGAAGATGGAGGAGGAACACTGGGAGGTGGAGGAGGTAGAGTGGGAAGATGGAGGAGGAACACTGGGAGGATAG
The DNA here is from genome assembly GCF_026875155.1 of Cherax quadricarinatus. Classification (NCBI taxonomy): domain Eukaryota; kingdom Metazoa; phylum Arthropoda; class Malacostraca; order Decapoda; family Parastacidae; genus Cherax; species Cherax quadricarinatus. The sequence goes on along the minus strand of NC_069430.1, from coordinate 26,531,149 downwards.
AGGAGGTAGAGTGGGAAGATGGAGGAGGAACACTGGGAAGGTGGAGGAGGGAGAGTGGGAAGATGGAGGAGAAACACTGGGAGGATAGAGGAGGGAGAGTGAGAAGATGGAGGAGGAACACTGGGAAGGTGGAGGAGGGAGAGTGGGAAGATGGAGGAGGAACACTGGGAAGGTGGAGGAGGGAGAGTGGGAAGATGGAGGAGGAACACTGGGAAGGTGGAGGAGGGAGAGTGGGAAGATGGAGGAGAAACACTGGGAGGATAGAGGAGGGAGAGTGGGAAGATGGAGGAGGAACACTGGGAGGATAGAGGAGGTAGAGTGGGAAGATGGAGGAGGAACACTGGGAAGGTGGAGGAGGTAGAGTGGGAAGATGGAGGAGGAACACTGGGAAGATAGAGGAGGGAGAGTGGGAAGATGGAGGAGGAACACTGGGAGGATGGAGGAGGTAGAGTGGGAAGATGGAGGAGGAACACTGGGAGGATAGAGGAGGTAGAGTGGGAAGATGGAGGAGGAACACTGGGAAGGTGGAGGAGGTAGAGTGGGAAGATGGAGGAGGAACACTGGGAGGGATGAGGAGGTAGAGTGGGAAGATGGAGGAGGAACACTGGGAGGATGGAGGAGGTAGAGTGGGAAGATGGAGGAGGAACACTGGGAGGATGGAGGAGGTAGAGTGGGAAGATGGAGGAGGAACACTGAGAGGATGGAGGAGGTAGAGTGGGAAGATGGAGGAGGAAAACTGGGAGGATGGAGGAGGTAGAGTGGAAGATGGAGGAGGAACACTGGGAGGATAGAGGAGGTAGAGTGGGAAGATGGAGGAGGAACACTGGGAGGATGGAGGAGGTAGAGTGGGAAGATGGAGGAGGAACACTGGGAGGATGGAGGAGGTAGAGTGGGAAGATGGAGGAGGAACACTGGGAGGATGGAGGAGGTAGAGTGGGAAGATGGAGGAGGAACACTGGGAGGATGGAGGAGGTAGAGTGGGAAGATGGCGGAGGAACACTGGGAAGGTGGAGGAGGTAGAGTGGGAAGATGGAGGAGGAACACTGGGAGGATAGAGGAGGTAGAGTGGGAAGATGGCGGAGGAACACTGGGAAGGTGGAGGAGGTAGAGTGGGAAGATGGAGGAGGAACACTGGGAGGATAGAGGAGGTAGAGTGGGAAGATGGCGGAGGAACACTGGGAAGGTGGAGGAGGTAGAGTGGGAAGATGGAGGAGAAACACTGGGAGGATGGAGGAGGTAGAGTGGGAAGATGGAGGAGGGAAACACTGGGAGGATAGAGGAGGTAGAGTGGGAAGATGGAGGAGGAACACTGGGAGGATGGAGGAGGTAGAGTGGGAAGATGGAGGAGGAACACTGGGAGGATAGAGGAGGTAGAGTGGGAAGATGGAGGAGGAACACTGGGAGGATAGAGGAGGTAGAGTGGGAAGATGGAGGAGGAACACTGGGAAGGTGGAGGAGGTAAAGTGGGAAGATGGAGGAGGAACACTGGGAAGATGGAGGAGGGAGAGTGGGAAGATGGAGGAGGAACACTGGGAGGATGGAGGAGGTAGAGTGGGAAGATGGAGGAGGAACACTGGGAGGATAGAGGAGGTAGAGTGGGAAGATGGAGGAGGAACACTGGGAGGATGGAGGAGGTAGAGTGGGAAGATGGAGGAGGAACACTGGGAAGATGGAGGAGGTAGAGTGGGAAGATGGAGGAGGAACACTGGGAAGATGGAGGAGGGAGAGTGGGAAGATGGAGGAGGAACACTGGGAGGATGGAGGAGGTAGAGTGGGAAGATGGAGGAGGAACACTGGGAGGATAGAGGAGGTAGAGTGGGAAGATGGAGGAGGAACACTGGGAGGATAGAGGAGGGTAGAGTGGGAAGATGGAGGAGGAAACACTGGGAGGATGGAGGAGGTAGAGTGGGAAGATGGAGGAGGAACACTGGGAAGATGGAGGAGGTAGAGTGGGAAGATGGAGGGGGAACACTGGGAAGATGGAGGAGGGAGAGTGGGAAGATGGGAGGAGGTAGAGTGGGAAGATGGCGGAGGAACACTGGAAGGTGGAGGAGGTAGAGTGGGAAGATGGAGGAGGAACACTGGGAGGATAGAGGAGTGTAGAGTAGGAAGATGGCGGAGGAACACTGGGAAGGTGGAGGAGGTAGAGTGGGAAGATGGAGGAGGAACACTGGGAGGATAGAGGAGGTAGAGTGGGAAGATGGCGGAGGAACACTGGGAAGGTGGAGGAGGTAGAGTGGGAAGATGGAGGAGAGAAACACTGGGAGGATGGAGGATGTAGAGTGGGAAGATGGAGGAGGAAACACTGGGAGGATAGAGGAGGTAGAGTGGGAAGATGGAGGAGGAACATGGGAGGATGGAGGAGGTAGAGTGGGAAGATGGAGGAGGAACACTGGGAGGATAGAGGAGGTAGAGTGGGAAGATGGAGGAGGAACACTGGAGGATAGAGGAGGTAGAGTGGGAAGATGGAGGAGGAACACTGGGAAGGTGGAGGAGGTAAAGTGGAAGATGAGGAGGAACACTGGAGAAGATGGAGGAGGGAGAGTGGGAAGATGGAGGAGGAACACTGGGAGGATGGATGAGGTAGAATGGGAAGATGGAGGAGGAACACTGGGAGGATAGAGGAGGTAAGTGGAAGATGGAGGAGGAACACTGGGAGGATGGAGGAGGTAGAGTGGGAAGATGGAGGAGGAACACTGGGAAGATGGAGGAGGTAGAGTGGGAAGATGGAGGAGGAACACTGGAAGATGGAGGAGGGAGAGTGGGAAGATGGAGGAGGAACACTGGGAGGATGGAGGAGGTAGAGTGGGAAGATGGAGGAGGAACACTGGGAAGATGGAGGAGGGAGAGTGGGAAGATGGAGGAGGAACACTGGGAGGATGGAGGAGGTAGAGTGGGAAGATGGAGGAGGAACACTGGGAGGATAGAGGAGGTAGAGTGGGAAGATGGAGGAGGAACACTGGGAGGATAGAGGAGGTAGAGTGGGAAGATGGAGGAGGAACACTGGGAGGATGGAGGAGGTAGAGTGGGAAGATGGAGGAGGAACACTGGGAGGATGGAGGAGGTAGAGTGGGAAGATGGAGGAGGAACACTGGGAGGATGGAGGAGGTAGTGTGGGAAGATGGAGGAGGAACACTGGGAGGATGGAGGAGGTAGAGTGGGAAGATGGCGGAGGAACACTGGGAAGGTGGAGGAGGTAGAGTGGGAAGATGGAGGAGGAACACTGGGAGGATAGAGGAGGTAGAGTGGGAAGATGGCGGAGGAACACTGGGAAGGTGGAGGACGTAGAGTGGGAAGATGGAGGAGGAACACTGGGAAGATGGAGGAGGGAGAGTGGGAAGATGGAGGAGGAACACTGGGAGGATGGAGGAGGTAGAGTGGGAAGATGGAGGAGGAACACTGGGAGGATAGAGGAGGTAGAGTGGGAAGATGGAGGAGGAACACTGGGAGGATAGAGGAGGTAGAGTGGGAAGATGGAGGAGGAACACTGGGAAGGTGGAGGAGGTAAAGTGGGAAGATGGAGGAGGAAACACTGGGAAAATGGAGGAGGGAGAGTGGGAAGATGGAGGAGGAACACTGGGAGGATGGAGGAGGTAGAGTGGGAAGATGGAGGAGGAACACTGGGAGGATAGAGGGAGGTAGAGTGGGAAGATGGAGGAGGAACACTGGGAGGATGGAGGAGGTAAGAGTGGGAAGATGGAGGAGGAACACTGGGAAGATGGAGGAGGGAGGGTGAGGAAGATGGAGGAGGAACACTGGGAAGATGGAGGAGGTAGAGTGGGAGATGGAGGAGGAACACTGGGAGGATGGAGGAGGGAGAGTGGGAAGATGGAGGAGGAACACTGGGAGGATGGAGGAGGGAGAGTGGAAGATGGAGGAGGAACACTGGGAGGATAGAGGAGGTAGAGTGGGAAGATGGAGGAGGAACACTGGGAGGATGGAGGAGGTAGAGTGGGAAGATGAAGGAGGAACACTGGGAGGATAGAGGAGGTAGAGTGGGAAGATGGAGGAGGAACACTGGGAAGATGGAGGAGGGAGAGTGGGAAGATGGAGGAGGAACACTGGGAGAATGGAGGAGGTAGAGTGGGAAGATGGAGGAGAAACACTGGGAAGATGGAGGAGGGAGAGTGGGAAGATGGAGGAGTAACACTGGGAGGATGGAGGATGTAGAGTGGGAAGACGGAGGAGGAACACTGGGGGGATGGAGGAGGTAGAGTGGGAAGATGGAGGAGGAACACTGGGAGGATAGAGGAGGTAGAGTGGGAAGATGGAGGAGGAACACTGGGAGGATAGAAGAGGTAGAGTGGGAAGATGGAGGAGGAACACTGGGAGGATGGAGGAGGTAGAGTGGGAAGATGGAGGAGGAACACTGGGAGGATAGAGGAGGTAGAGTGGGAAGATGGAGGAGAAACACTGGGAGGATAGAGGAGGTAGAGTGGGAAGATGGAGGAGGAACACTGGGAGGATAGAGGAGGTAGAGTGGGAAGATGGAGGAGGAACACTGGGAGGATGGAGGAGGTAGAGTGGGAAGATGGAGGAGGAACACTGGGAGGATAGAGGAGGTAGAGTGGGAAGATGGAGGAGAAACACTGGGAGGATGGAGGAGGTAGAGTGGGAAGATGGAGGAGGAACACTGGGAGGATAGAGGAGGTAGAGTGGGAAGATGGAGGAGGAACACTGGGAGGATAGAGGAGGGAGAGTGGGAAGATGGAGGAGGAACACTGGGAGGATGGAGGAGGTAGAGTGGGAAGATGGAGGAGGAACACTGGGAGGATAGAGGAGGGAGAGTGGGAAGATGGAGGAGGAACACTGGGAGGATGGAGGAGGTAGAGTGGGAAGATGGAGGAGGAACACTGGGAGGATAGAGGAGGGCGAGTGGGAAGATGGAGGAGGAACACTGGGAGGATGGAGGAGGTAGAGTGGGAAGATGGAGGAGGAACACTGGAGGATAGAGGAGGTAGAGTGGGAAGATGGAGGAGGAACACTGGGAGGATGGAGGAGGTAGAGTGGGAAGATGGAGGAGGAACACTGGGAGGATGGAGGAGGTAAAGTGGGAAGATGTGGAGGAGGAACACTGGGAGGATAGAGGAAGTAGAGTGGGAAGATGGAGGAGGAACACTGGGAGGATGGAGGAGGTAGAGTGGGAAGATGGAGGAGGAACACTGGGAGGATGGAGGAGGTAAAGTGGGAAGATGGAGGAGGAACACTGGGAGGATGGAGGAGGTAAAGTGGGAAGATGGAGGAGGAACACTGGGAGGATAGAGGAACGATGTTTTTGTTTGCCATACAAACTGGGTTGCGTCTGAAGTCTCACTTGTTGAGAACTCATGACTCCTTCACGGAGGTCCAGGCGAAGGAGAAAGATCCACCTTCCTCCAGGAATATCAGAGATATATACCTTCTTTCTCAGACATAAGATATTCATTTTCCAGTGAGATATGCCTTCTTACTCAAGAGGGAGGGGTAGTGACTCCAGTCCCGAGAATAACTTCGCTCTTATAACAACTTTTAGCCACAGTATGAAAAGCTAATCTTGCTCGGAGAAATAAATGAAAAAGTAGAGCGGATATGGGACTAAGTCATTTGTGTCTTAACTTCTAACATTGCTCTTTTGTACCTGTTTCCGCCTCTCAGTTTATCCCTGCTCACAAGGTATATATATGTGACTTTTATATGGTGGAATCCTGACTTCACTGATCTTTTTGTCTTCTGATAATGAGAGGGCAGAGGGATCAGGATAGACACTTATGTCATCAGATTCAGATCCTTAAGTCTCACCCGTAATGCATTCCCCTTAACTCTGAGATTAATCTCGTGTCAACCACCTGTACTTTCTTTCCAGGGTCTCCATTAGGGGCCCCCACACCTGGAAGGCTCCAGAGCCCAATTAGAACACATGAAACTGTTGACATTACCACTATCCAATGGGAAAACTCATTGTCATCCTCAAGCAACCAACACAGAGTCCTAACCCCTTCCCAACACGAGTAAGTAGTTGAGATGTGAAGCAGTGATGTTCTGGACTTGGATGTTGGTGAGAGGCTCTTGATTTAGGGAATTGGATCTGTGCTCCAGTTCCCCGAATTAAGCCTGAATGCCTTCCACATCCCCCCCCCCAGGCGCTGTATAATCCTCCGGGTTTAGCGCTTCCCCCTTGATTATAATAATAATAATAATCTGGACCTGGAAGAGAGTGGTTCCCAATCGCTCATAAGTGGGAATAATGATTAATTAAACTCACTTTCAGAAATTCCTAATCGGAGTTGCAGCAAAAGTCGTAGGAGTAAAATGGAATCTTAGAAAGAGGCAGTCTATTATATACTGTATTAGAAACACGTCCAAAAGCCTCCATTATTTCGATGATGGAAGGTGTTCCACGCTGGTGTATAGAGCATAAAGTTATGAATGATTCTTTGTGTTTTCGTGTTCTTGTTCGCCAAGTGCAAACAAGAACACAAACAAGAACACAAACAAGAACACAAACACACACACACACACACACACACACACGGAGCCAGGAGCTATGACTTGAACCCTGCAAACACAATTGAGTACATACACGTACACATACACAGACACACACACACACACACACACACACACACACACACACACACACACACACACACACACACACACACATTACCAGAATCCTTCCTGCCATGGTATCCTGCCACGGGTTAACCTGATAATCTCGACAGAGAGGCTGGAATCTTCTTTCATTGTATGGCAGAGTGGTACACACTAACTCACTTACCCAACCCTGGCTCACCACCGCCGAGCACCACCGCCGAGCACCACCCTCCACTTATACCAACGAAAGTCACTACCAGTGCAGGGAGCACCGCTGGAAGTAACAACATGTCGGAGGATGAGCACCACCAGATGATACAACAGGAGTAAGGGGCACCACCGGAAACTACAACAGGTGTAAGGAACACCAATGAAAGTCACAACAGGAGTAAAAAGCACCACCGGAATTTACAACAAGTGTAACAAGCACCACCAGAAGTTACAACAAGTGCAACAGGTACCACCTGAAGTTAAAACAGGTGCGAGAAGCACCACCGGAAGTCATTACAGGTGCAAGAAATACCAATGGAACTTACAACAGGTGCAAGAAGCACCATCGGAAGTCACAACAGGTGCCAGAAGCACCACCAGAAACCACAACAAGAGCAGCAGCACCGGAAGTCATCTTCTGAGCGCCGGAAGTCGCCAGATGCGTGAGACGCTACACTAAAAAAACAAAAGAGCGCTAAACCCTAATGAGTCACGTAGCGCCTAGGAATGGGAACTGATCAGGATTTGATCCGACGAAAGTGATAGTGACTCCAGTTCCACTTAAGAAAAACCCTTCACCACTCCCCCCCCCCCGGTGATGCACGTGAACACCACCACCCTTATACACCTTGGTGGTGCACGTGCACCGCCCACTACATCATGGCTCGCCGCCCATAAACATATCTAAGGAATTTTGCAGTCACTATCCCCTCGCCCACACGCATTTACTGCTCCCCTCCAATGTAATTACAATTTTATTATAATAATAATAATTATTATTATTATTATTATTATTATTATTATTATTATTAATAATACTCTAATTAATTTTTCTGGAGACGCTCTAAACCCTCAGGGGATCATATAGCGTCTGGGGAATGAAAGGCAGTTAGGTTTGATCCAAGGAAGTAGAGATAACTCAAATTTCTTTACTGGTAGTAAAGATAGAAAGATAGATAGACAGAGAGAGAGAGAGGGGGGGGGTGAAGAAAAGGTGAAAATTCTCATTGCTATAAAACGAAAGTGAGCAGAAAAAGGAAGCGAGGGATCTTGCATGAGATTTACGACCAGCTGGGAATGGAAATGGATGGAGGCCGCTGGGGAGGCAACCTGGAATGGAGGGGGAGGAAACACACGTGTGGGGGAGGGAAGAGAAGTTTGAGAGAGAGAGAGAGAGAGAGAGAGAGAGAGAGACGCAGGGTCAGCTCTATAAACCTGTCCATTGTCTAGTGCCATCACGGCACCAGGTATACTTAAGGTTGACCTAGGCACAGCTAGCTATGCTGTGAGTATACCATAATATAACCTGGATATACCGTGGGACGCTACACATTTCATCAAACCTCCACATGAAATGTGTTGTATGATCCCTACGGGCTGAACGCTTCCCAATAATATAATAATAATAATAATAATAATAATAATAATAATAATAATAATAATAATAAAAATAATAATCACAATAATAATAATAATAATAATAATAATAATAATAATAATAATAATAATAATAATAATAATAAAAATAATAATCACAATAATAATAATAATAATAATAATAATAATAATAATAATAATAATAATAATAATAATAATAATAATAATAATAATAATGATAATAATAAATCACAATAATAATAATAATAATAATAATAATAATAATAATAATAAATTACAATAATAATAATAATCACAATACTACTACTACTACTACTACTATTACTACTACTACTACTACTACTACTACTACTACTAATAATAATAATAATAATAATAATAATAATAATAATAATAATAATAATAATAATAATAATAGTAATAATAATAATAATAATAATTGATAATAACCTGCAGTGATGAATGCTTCATTGTATAATGTATATTCAGTAGACAGAGGTGACGGTTGCCTCTTCAATTAAGATTCATAATGTTGTAAACAGAACATTGCAGTTTATATTATCAAGACCTTCTTGTGAGAATCTTCACATTAATTAGTTTTAGGCACTTTCGTGATTTCTCACATTATCATTCCTTAATAATATTTACTTGAGTTTTCCCCGAGGTACGTTTATTGTCTTCTCTGAGGATGAGGCTCCCCATTCCAGCTATAGAGGTGGTACCTCCCTATAGTGATAATTAGTGATTGACAAATTTAATAATTCAGCCAGATGGGAAGTAGTTTCTGAGTCACGGGAATTTCCGCCTTATTACTTTATGGAAGAGGTTTCGATTTACAGATTTCTTTCACTGCAAATCGCCCACCAGCCTCGCCGCAACGGTTACCGCTACCTATATATTATTTTTTTTCTTTCGTCTCTGAGGGACCCCAATGGGGTCACATTGTCTGACTTTTTTTTTCGGGGGCGAAGGGGTCATCCAAGGTGATTTACACATGTTACTAGGTAGGATATTTCTGTTTATGTATACCTATATCTAAATTAATTTACTAAAATCTCAAAAACAGTAAAACGAAAACAATGATTTGTATACACGCTTCCCATACACACTGCACGCACAAATGCATATACACTGCATATGCACATTCCGTACATACACACAAACACACTGCACGTACAGAAAGTGTAAGGAAACGCATTAGACGTGCACACACTTCTCGTGCACACATGTGTACGTACACACACTTCCCGTGAACACAAGCACACACTGCACGTACACACATTTCCTGTGCACACACATGTACACACACTGCACGCACACACACTTCCCGTGCACACATGTGCACACTGCACGTACTACATATCACAATATATAAAGGTTGATAACTAATTAAGCAAACACGGCTTTAATCAGTGCCATAATTAATTGCAAATTATATTAATTTGTCAAAACATCAGCATAATAATTAACTCCATTAACTTTTCACAACAGAAATATATGAGAAGCAGTCAATATATTTGTCGTGTCTAATGAATTTTACAAACAAAGATTATACTTTTAACTACACACACACACACACACACACACACACACCACACACACACACACAAACACACACACACACCTGTGACCAGCGGGGTCCCACAGGGGTCAGTCCTAGGACCAGTGCTGTTTCTGGTATTTGTGAACGACATGACGGAAGGAATAGACTCTGACGTGTCCCTGTTTGCAGATGACGTAAAGTTGATGAGAAGAATTCACTCGATCGAAGACCAGGCAGAACTACAAAGGGATCTGGACAGGCTGCAGACCTGGTCCAGTAATTGGCTCCTGGAGTTCAATCCCACCAAGTGCAGAGTCATGAAGATTGGGGAAGGGCAAAGAAGACCGCAGACGGAGTACAGTCTAGGGGGCCAGAGACTACAAACCTCACTCAAGGAAAAAGATCTTGGGGTGAGTATAACACCAGGCACATCTCCTGAAGCGCACATCAACCAAATAACTGCTGCAGCATATGGGCGCCTAGCAAACTCAGAACAGCATTCCGACATCTTAATAAAGAATCGTTCAGGACCCTGTACACAGTGTACGTTAGGCCCATATTGGAGTATGCGGCACCAGTTTGGAACCCACACCTAGCCAAGCATGTAAAGAAACTAGAGAAAGTGCAAAGGTCTGCAACAAGACTAGTCCAGTAACAAGGGGACACAGTTGGAAGTTGAAGACACAGATGAATCACAGGAATGTTAGGTAGTATTTCTTCAGCCACAGAGTAGTCAGGAAGTGGAATAGTTTGGTAAGCGATGTAGTGGAGGCAGGATCCATACATAGCTTTAAGCAGAGGTATGATAAAGCTCACGGTTCAGGGAGAGTGACCTAGTAGCGATCAGTGAAGAGGCGGGGCCAGGAGCTCGGACTCGACCCCTCCAACCTCAACTAGGTGAATACCAATATGCTCTCAATCATTTTCTTCTTTGCTTCCATGGATAACGTTTTTTGTCTCCACAGATGACTCATTTGTCTGGTCAGTTATGATTCGCTTCATCTCTCATAGACCCGTCTGCTGACAAGGCCGGTCCCAAATATCTGAACACATTCACTGCCTCTATACTCGCTCTCTCCAGTCTGATATCCAATCTTCCATAACCTAAATTTTTGTTTCCCTCACATACTTGCTCTTTCCAATGTTCACTTTTAATTTCCTTTTTTTACATGTCCTCCCAAATTCGTCCACCAACCATTGCAACTTTTCTTCAAAATCTTCCAAAAGCACTGTACCATCAGCACAAAGCTACTGTCACACCTCCAACTTTGTATCAGATTCTTTATCTTCCAATCCCACAACTTTCCCCAGCACTCCTGAATTCGCTTCTCTTAACACCATGGTGACTTCACGAATCCCAGTCTAAGGTCTACTTTTACTGGAAAACAATCTCTTTCCTATATACCCTAAGCCTCACTATCCTCGTAAAAACTCGTAATTGCTTTCAGTAACTTAACACCCATTCTATACACTTGCAAACATCTGCCACATTGCTTCCCTATCATATACCTTTTCCAAATCCATAAATACAATGAAAACTTCTTTACCCTTATCTAAATAATCTAAATACTGTACATTTATATGCTACAATGTAAAGAACTGGTCTACACATCATACCCTTTCTGAAGTCTACTTCTTGACTCCTGAGTCGCATCTGGTTCATGTTGGCAGCAAAGACTTCGAACACTTAACAATACTGGTTCAAATATTCGCTAATTTTTCCAAAAGTGCATGAACACTTGGCGTTTTAAATCGTTTATAAATGGGATTGATTCGCCTGTTAAAGCAACGTATCTAAAAATTTTAGTCTTATATTTACATGAAGCACTAATTCCGTGTGGGTTAATGCAAGCATCTCCAGAGGAGACGCCGAATGGTCATTTGTGTTCTTGCGCGAGGTTATCCACGTTGTGTTGTGAGGTTCGTCATGTGTTGCGAGGTTCGTCATGTGTTGTTAGGTTAGTCATGTGTTGCGAGGTTAGTCATGTGTTGCTAGGTTAGTCATGTGTTGCGAGGTTCGTCATGTGTTGCTAGGTTAGTCATGTGTTGCGAGGTTCGTCATGTGTTGCTAGGTTAGTCATGTGTTGCGAGGTTCGTCATGTGTTGCTAGGTTAGTCATGTGTTGCGAGGTTCGTCATGTGTTGCGAGGTTAGTCATGTGTTGCGAGGTTCGTCATGTGCTGCGAGGTTCGTCATGTGTTGCGAGGTTCGTCATGTGTTGCGAGGTTCGTCATGTGTTGCTAGGTTAGTCATGTGTTGCGAGGTTCGTCATGTGTTGCTAGGTTAGTCATGTGTTGCGAGGTTCGTCATGTGTTGCGAGGTTAGTCATGTGCTGCGAGGTTCGTCATGTGTTGCTAGGTTAGTCATGTGTTGCTAGGTTAGTCATGTGTTGCGAGGTTCGTCATGTGTTGCTAGGTTAGTCATGTGTTGTGAGGTTCGTCATGTGTTGCTAGGTTAGTCATGTGTTGCGAGGTTCGTCATGTGTTGCTAGGTTAGTCATGTGTTGCGAGGTTCGTCATGTGTTGCTAGGTTAGTCATGTGTTGCGAGGTTCGTCATGTGTTTCTAGGTTAGTCATGTGTTGCGAGGTTCGTCATGTGTTGCTAGGTTAGTCATGTGCTGCAAGGTTCGTCATGTGTTGCTAGGTTAGTCATGTGTTGCGAGGTTCGTCATGTGCTGCGAGGTTCGTCATGTGTTGCTAGGTTAGTCATGTGTTGCGAGGTTCGTCATGTGCTGTAAGGTTCGTCATGTGTTGCTAGGTTAGTCATGTGCTGCAAGGTTCGTCATGTGTTGCTAGGTTAGTCATGTGCTGCAAGGTTCGTCATGTGTTGCTAGGTTAGTCATGTGTTGCGAGGTTCGTCATGTGTTGCGAGGTTCGTCATGTGCTGCGAGGTTCGTCATGTGTTGCGAGGTTCTTGTTGTGGAGTGAATTTCTTAACGCTGTGATGTGAGCTCCTTTAACCAATCACTAAATAACAAAAAATGAAAAAAAAAAATAGTTTAATAAAAGGCATGGATAGACGAAGCAACTACAACAACAGCAACAACAACAAACTACAACAGCAGCAGCAGCAACAACAACAACAACAAACTGGGAAGAGAGGAAAAGACTAAGTTAAATCCCCAACACACAGTAACATTAACGTTCCGAATTAGTCTTAACGTCGCCTTTTTCTCAGTCGTAAATTACAATGAAATACCAACATTCTCTTACTATGATTTGTTTCTCCGTATTTTTACGACTGATTGCGGTAACCAGTGCGTCTCACAAAGTTCAGCTTCAACGAGCGTAATACTGACGGTACTTGCGGTACTACCCAACTTTTGCATTTCCTTACATTTTCGCAGTGGTAGAGCGCCGCCGACGACAAGCCTCGGGTTCAATTCCCAGACGAGGAGAGACGCGTGGACAAGTTGCCTCACACCTGTTGTCCCTGTTCAGCTAGCAGTCAACAAGTTAGTGGGAGTTAGTATGGTGTTGTGGGTCGCAGCCTGGGGAAGACCACTTTGAAGGATACCAGGGCACATAAGCCGTACTTCTAGGCATTGTTATGTTGGCGTGGGTTATTACCCTTATTGGGTTAATAATCCGTTATCTTCCTACCTCCCATCTCTCTCTCTCTCTCCCTCTCTCTCTCTCTCTCTCTCTCTCCCTTTACTCTCTTTTCTTCATAAATTCTCTCTCACTCTCAAAGTTTCTAAGCAAGGAAAGAGAGAAAATTACGCAATAAATCTAGCCTTGGTTAGGGATCTTGTGAGCCATTGTGGTACTGTGGTGGTGCTGTGGTGGTGCTGTGGTGGTGCTGTGGTGGTGCTGTGGTGGTGCTGTGGTGGTGCTGTGGTAGTGCTGTGGAGATGCTCATCCCAGGAGTACTAGGCGAGGGGAACCATAGCACCGCTTCCCCTCGGAAGAGATTAAGACTCTCCCAGCCTCTCCCCGCTCCTCCCCCACCCCATCACCCATCTTCCCTCACCTCCTCCTCCTCCTCCCCCTCCCATCACCCCTCTCCTCGATATTCAATCATCGGAAGACATTTTTTTTCTTCCTCCTGCCAGCTATCTGCTTCATCACCCTCCTCTTTCTCTTCCTTCACCTCCTCCTCCTTCTTTTCTCAACCCTTCTCCTCCTTTCCTTCCACTTCCACGAACTTTCATGTATTAAGTTAAAACTCTTGGCATTACAGTGACTGTATGTCGTGTGTGTACTGCTAACACACACACACACACACACACACACACACACACACACACACACACACACACACACACACACACACACACACACACACACACACGCACACAACACACACACACACACACACACACACACACACACACACACACACACACACACAGAACTACAAAGGGATCTGGACAGGCTGCAGACCTGGTCCAGCAATTGGCTCCTGGAGTTCAATCCCACCAAGTGCAAAGTCATGAAGATTGGGGAAGGGCAAAGAAGACCGCAGACGGAGTACAGTCCAGGGGGCCAGAGACTACAAACCTCACTCAAGGAAAAAGATCTTGGGGTGAGTATAACACCAGGCACATCTCCTGAAGCGCACATCAATCAAATAACTGCTGCAGCATATGGGCGCCTAGCAAACCTCAGAACAGCATTCCGACATCTTAATAAGGAATCGTTCAGGACCCTGTACACCGTGTACGTTAGGCCCATATTGAAGTATGCGGCACCAGTTTGGAACCCACACCTAGCCAAGCACGTAAAGAAACTAGAGAAAGTGCAAAGGTTTGCAACAAGACTAGTCCCAGAGCTAAGAGGTATGTCCTACGAGGAGAGGTTAAGGGAAATCAACCTGACGACACTGGAGGACAGGAGAGATAGGGGGGACATGATAACGACATACAAAATACTGAGAGGAATTGACAAGGTGGACAAAGACAGGATGTTCCAGAGATTGGACACAGTAACAAGGGGACACAGTTGGAAGTTGAAGACACAGATGAATCACAGGGATGTTAGGAAGTATTTCTTCAGCCACAGAGTAGTCAGTAAGTAGAATAGTTTGGGAAGCGATGTAGTGGAGGCAGGATCCATACATAGCTTTAAGCAGAGGTATGATAAAGCTCACGGTTCAGGGAGAGTGACCTAGTAGCGATCAGTGAAGAGGCGGGGCCAGGAGCTCGGACTCGACCCCCGCAACCTCAACTAGGTGAGTACAACTAGGTGAGTACACACACACACACACACACACACACACATACACACACACACACACACACAGAGGAGCTCGGACTCGACCCCCTCAACCTCAACTAGGTGAGTACACACACACACACAGAGGTATGATAAAGCTCTTGGAGCAGGGAGAGAGTGACCTAGTAGCGACCAGTGAACAGGCGGGGCCAGGAGATATGAATTGACCCCTGCAACTACAATTAGATGAGTGCAGAAGACAAAAGCGGAATGACGTGGACAGCGAGGTGAAAAAGGTCCATACGAAGCTTGAAGAAGAGGTACACTAAGGCTCTCGAAGCCAGGAGAGAGTGAATCCTGCACCGGCTAGCGGGCCAAGAGGCCGATAATCAACCCCTGCAACTCCTTATAGGTGATTACTAACATTCTTTGATCACTTGTAAATAGAATAAATATCACTTAACCTAATTTAACACCTAACTAACCTAGTAGATTAGTGCAGTAATCACTGGTCAGTGGCACAAACCAACCAACATAGTGTTTTTCATTGCTCTGTAGTCTGCTGAAGAGGGCCTCAGTGTGAGGTCCATACATATAAATATTAATGATTCTTCATGTTTCTATGTTCGCTGGTTTGTGTGTCACACGTACACATATACACGTACTGTGTGAGATACAGTACTCGCACAAGCGTACCGTTAGACACAGTATTCGTATAAACGTACTGTGTGTGAGAGTACAGCAGATACATGTACTGTGGGCGTCACAGTACACAAATAAATGTACTGTGTGACATACAATAAAGTAAATAAACATACCGAGAGAGACAATATACAACACAAACACAGTACTGTGTAACACAGTACTGTGTAAGACAGTACTGTGTAACACAGTACTGTGTAACACAGTACTGTGTAACACAGTACAATACTGTGTGAGACATAAGATGACTCATACACGTACTGTGTGGTCAGCACACAGTACATTTATGTACTGTGTGAGACAGCACAGCATATAAATGTAACGTGTGTAAGACACAGTACAACACACAAATGTCTTGCAACACAGAGGTCACTGTCTTCACAACAAAGTGGGAAAAATGCTTAACATTTTACCAGCAAACACAATAAGCATTGTCGAAACAAACGTATTTAGGAAGAAATTCCAGAGGTTCATATATGCAATACCACATCAGCAATAGTTTGAGTGATCAGGTAACTTACTGTGACCACTCAGTCGAGTGTTTCTGCCTTGCCCAGCGTGGCTGCTACCCATTATATTTTAATCCACATAGATGGTATAAGACGAAAACAAGAAATGTTATACCACATAATATATACTAATTACATTATTAGCAATTCCTTGCTATAATACACTCAATGGCCACTTTATTAGGCACACCTCGTTAGTGAGACTAATTAACCAATCACGTGGTGGGAGCACATAATTGCCTAAAAGAATGACGGACACATGGTCAAGAGGTTGAGCTGTTATTCAGAGCAAACATCAGAATGGGGAAGAAATGTGATCTAAGCGACTTTGATCGTGGTATAATTGTTGGTGCCAGGCGGGATTTTCCTGGGAGTTTCACGCATAACAGTCTCTAGCGTTTGCAGAGATTGGTGTGAAAAACACAAAACATCCAGTGAAGTGAGTGAAAACTTCTTGTTAGTCAGAAAGTTCAGAGAAGAATGTCCATACTGGTTCTAGCTGACAGGAAGGCGAGAGTGACTCAAATAACCACGCATTACAACAAAGATATGCAGAGGAGCACATCTGAACTCACAAGACGTCGAACCTTGAAGCGAATGGGCTACAGCAGCAGAAAACCACACCAGGTTCCACTCATGTCAGCTAAGAACGGGAAACTGAGGCTACAGTGGGCACAGGCTCACAAAAACTGGACAAATGAAGATTGGAGAAACGTCATTTGGTATGGCGAATCCCGATTTCTGCTGCGACATACAGATGGTAGGGTCAGAATTTGGCGTAAACTATGGGATGTGGTATAACGGAAGATTCGCAGCGTGAATATGCATCCGACCGATCTGGAGCAACTGCGTGACGCTATCATATCAACAAGGACCAGGATCTCTAATGTTTCAAGCACGTACCTGAATCCATGCCACGAACGAATCAGACCTTTCTGGAGGCCACCAGCGGCCCTACCCAGTATTAGAGAAATGTACCTAATAAAGTGGCCACTAAGCGTATATTATCTAAAAATCAAGTATTACCTGTAAAAAACCTGACTGATAATTACATTTCCAATAATTTCACTTCCATGACTGCTGTGGTGGACAGACAGTATGAAATTTATGGTTGTATATGGTTCCACATTTTGCATTTTCTCCCCCCCAAATGTTGCGAGACTAATCTCATTGCAGTATAAATACATAAAAACTGAAATGTATGCCTTGTTATTTGTTGCAAAATTGATTAAAAAGTCGCTACATTGTGCTTGCTTACTGGTTGACTAGTAGCATCCCACCCCTCACGCTGGTAGTGGTGGTGGTGGTGGTGGTGAAGGATAGTGGTGGAAGTGAGGGTTGGTGGTGGTAGTGACGGGTGGTAATTGTGAGGGATAGTGGAAAGGGATGGTGGTGACGAGGGATGGTAGTAGTAAGGGATGGTGGTGACGAGGGATGGTGGTAGCAAGGGATGGTGGTGACGAGGGATGGTGGTAGCAAGGGGTGGTGGTGACGAGGGATGGTGGTACTAAGGGATGGTGGTGACGAGGGATGGTTGTAGTAAGGGATGGTGGTGATGAAGGATGGTGGTAGTAAGGGTTGGTTGTGACGAGGGATGGTGGTAGCAAGGGACGGTAGTTGTGAGGGATAGTAGTGGTAAATGATAGTGGTGACGAGGGATGGTGGTAATAAAGGCTGGTGGTGACGAGGCATGGTAGTAGTAAGGTATGGTGGTGGGGATGGATGATGGCTCAGGAGTGAGGATACTGGGCAGACACACACACGGACATTGGGCCGGGTTTCACTAGACCGTTTTCAAGCAGAAATCACAGCACCTCGACCCGAAACACATTAATCTCAACTAAGTTAGCACCACAATTTTTTTTTGTTGATTAAAAAACCCGCCATAGTGAACCCCCTGAGACTGAACCAGTGGTCAGCGTTCAATTGAGTGGTTGAACCTCGTCTTTCTCCATTTTGTTTTAAAGGTGATAATGAACATGTTCAGTTGACTTGGTTACAAGTGTTTGAAATCCCGGATCATTTCTGCAGCACGACACTACCTACTTGGTGTCTACCTGGAGGGTATTCGGGGGATCAACACCCCCGCGGCCCGGTCCATGACCAGGCCTCCTGGTGGATCAGGGCCTGATCAACGAGGCTGGTACTGCTGGCCGCAAGTAGTCCAGCGTACGAACCACAGCCCGGCTGATCCGTCACTGACTTTAGGTATCTGTCCGGCTCCCTCTTGAAGACAACCAGGAGTCTATTGGTAATTCCCCTCTGTAGCATGACACTAACCTCTGCAGCATGACACTCACCTCTGTAGCATGGCATCAACGTCTGCAGCATGACACCGAAGGCTCGTATGATAACGGAGGGTCGTGCGACATCGGAAGGTCTTACGACACCGGTTTCACACATACATCGTGACAGATCCCTCTATCATTATCTGTCTTGACGTTTTATTTCCGTCTTCTTCTTCGTTATTATCCACTGCTGTTTCATTCCTTTTTCTCAAGCGTTCATCCTTCCCTCAAACTCCATTTTTCCTTCAACCTCGTCTATCTTCCCCTCAAGCCCGTTCATCTTCATCTCAACCCCGTCCACCGCCCCCTCAACCCTGTTCATCTTCACCACAACCCTGTCCATCCTATCCTCAACTTCCTCCATCCTCCCCTCAACCCTTTCCATCTTCCCCTCAATCTATCCCGTCACCTCTGCTCACTGAGATGGTCGACAATGCGGGCCAAACTGATCAGATTTTCCGCCAGAGTGACGCGCAGAGTGGGCTTATCCACGAGAGGGAGAGGAGAGAGAGAGAGAGAGAGAGAGAGAGAGAGAGAGAGAGAGAGAGAGAGAGAGAGAGAGAGAGAGAGAGAGAGAGAGAGAGAGAGAGAGAGAGAGAGAGAGACAGACAGACAGAGATAGTGACATCCGTGTTAAAAAAAAAAATGTCCCGACTCACAAAACAGGATAGTCAAGTGATAGTAACTATGAATCAGCGTCACTGCTTCCCATCATTGCTGATATAAGTGATGGTCAGTAACTAGAGACCAGTGTCACTACTGTCCATCACTGCTGACATGAGTGATGGCCAGTAACTAGAAACCAGTGTCACTGCTAACACCAGTGATGGTCACTCACTCGGATGGCCTACACTTCCCACCCCACCTCCAGCGTCTGGACACACAAGTTTCCTGGAAACGATTTCGGGGGGTCACCATTCACGGGGCCCGGTCCCAGAGCAGGATGCTGGTGCCAGCCGCATGCATACCACCGTATGTATCACAGCCCGGCTGATCAGGAACTGACCAGATGAACTTATTACGTTCCCTCTTGAAGGCTGCCAAGGCTTTGTTGTTGCATGTTGGAGGAGATCAAGAACCTTGCAATGGGACCAGTTTCACGCCTCGTCTGTTCCAGTTTGTTCTGTTATTTGATCAGAGTATTAAACAGATGTTCAGTACTTGTGTTCTCAAGGTCCCCCAAATTATCATACCTGTAGTAACAATAACTTTTCTTTTAAAAATATTATCCTTGGGTAAGGGATTTCTCTATTAAACTCGAGTATTACGCTCTATTAACTGTTAACATGACTCACGAAATCATAATGACACGATTGCAAACAAACCATACCACGGGTGGGATTAGAACCCGCGGTCAGTCTCAAAACTCCAGACCGTCACAGTGGTGCCTATGTTAACTTTCCTATGGTGTAGATATACCTAGTTGGATGAATCTTATTAAAGCTAGCTGGTCCAGTGGTTAACGCGGCGGTCTGGAGTTTTGAGACTCTCTGATCGCGGGTTCTAACCCCCACCCGTGGTATGGTTTATTAACTGTTTCTTATAATACATAACAAGTGAAACGTAGTACATAAGACGTCACACACATCAACACATTACTTACCTTCACGAAAAGTCACACAAAGGCAGTTTAAATCTGTATCTTCCTCAGTGACATCATTCCGTCAGCAATTATTCAGTGTACAATCGCAACACGTTCTCACAGCGAATAAACATTTCAGAAACTCGACTAAATATAAGCTTTGGCTCACAGTTGATTTAAACTCTCCCTCTGCCCAATATGAAACGAAATGGGGATTTTTGTAAAATATACAACTAAAGACATTTTGTGATGAACGTAATGAAGGAACCGGAAGTGTTAAAAGATTAAATAAAAGCGGCTGTATGATAGTGGAATACAGGATAGGAACTTTTATTCTTAGATCTGTAAACCTGTGTGTGTAGTAAAGAAAAAGAATAAGTATGGAGGCGTGAAGGAGGAAGAGTGGAAGGATAATGAAGGGGAAGAATAATGAGGGGAAAGGTAGGTTCCTGTAAGCGTCTCGTACAAAGGAGAGGCAAAATCGAAACATAAGGATGATAGGAGACTGACACGGACTCCTCTTAGCTGTAGGAAAAAGGGAACAGTAAAAAAACCAAACCATACCACGGGTGGGGTTTGAACCCGAGGTCAGAGAGTCTCAAAACTCCAGACCGTCGCGTTAGCCACTGGGCCAGCTAGCTTCAATAAGATTCATCTGCGGGTTCAAACCC
>NC_069430.1:26495518-26508018 GCF_026875155.1 Cherax quadricarinatus | reverse complement strand
TGTGGTGTGTGTGTGTGTGTGTGTGTGGTTGGTGTGTGTGTATGTGTGTGTGCGTTACACGGAGTTACGTCTCAGTTCCTGGATTGTGTGTGTTACGCACATGTCGATTAGACACTAGGCCTGTTTGTGTGTAAGAGAGAGAGAGAGAGAGAGAGAGATGGGGGGAGGGGAGGAAGAACCAAGGTGCCCAGGAATCGTATTTCCTGCCAACCTCTATCTTCAGAATTTGTTTATATAAGTTTGGATGGAACTTATGTTTTATGTAGCTGGTGTATATGTTGGGTGTGTCATGGTGGGAGAGGTGGCAGTGGCACTGACAACCACGAGCATGTGGCACTGTCTATTTTTCTCATTACCTATTTGTGATTATATATCTGTAGTTAAGTGAGAATTTACGTTCTTACTCGTGAGAATCTTGTAAATTTGAACGGGAGTTATTTCTAGGGAAGCTTTAGGTAGTAGTCGTTTTGATAAGGACCTGCCTCGCATGGGCCAGTAGGCCTTCTGCAGTGTTCCTCCATTCTTATGTTCTTAACTGATTTATTGTCCTTCCCCTTTAATTAAATCCAAGAACGTTCGTGCCTAGACGAAATAACTTTAGTTTGTATTACTTTTTATTATTATTGAGTTTAAGACCAGGTTTTTGAGCTTAGCGATTATTGACTATGTCAAACTTCTTGTATTAAATTGATTGTGCAAAAGAGATAATTATATTTTTACCTATGCAAGAATTTTTTTTTTTTTGGTAACCGAACCTAATCAAACCATACTTGACCTATCCTATCCTAACCTAACCTAACCAAATCTAACCTAACCTAGCCTAACCTAAAGAAATCTAACCGAACCTAACCTGAACAAATCTAACCTAGCCTAACCAAATCTAACCTAACCTAACCTAACTAACCCTAACCTAACCTAACCTGGCGTAACCCAGGTTAAGTTGGATTATGTTTGGCCAGGTTTGATTAACAACAAAACAGCTCTTATTTTCCCCTTATATGTACAAACTATGTATAGCTTCATTGCACAACCCATTAATAATGAAGAATTTACATAGTAAAAAAAATCCAGTCTTTCTGAATATGCTCGGTTATGTCTACAGGGATCATTTCACAGTTCCTGGTCCTGCCTCACCTGACACAGTGACAGGAGTCAGGATTTTTCTGCCCTCGCAGCTCAACCTGAGACCTGTTCAATCATTTTAGACCCTTATTTGAGACTGGGTATTGTATTTGCATCCACCACCTCTGTCTAGGTCGTACCAATTGCTCACAAACCTATGATTTTAAAAAAAATCCTTACGTCCCTATCATTTATTACGTCTTTAGCTGCTATCTGTATTCCCTGTCCACCTGTCCTCTCCTCTCTTCTCACTCTGCCTATCCCTGTTCATGTAATCTCCCGGATATTTTGTATGTATTGATCAAGTCACCCCTACGATCAGCTCTTCCAGTGTTAGAGTGAGTTTCTGGTACCTCGTAGCCTCGCCCTAACAGTCTCTCTGCCAATTTCTCTCGTCAGCCAAGCCTGAGCCTGGCTACTACATCAGTAGAGCTTAATCTACGTTCCTGTTATCATAGTTATAAATGTACTTGAGGCTTCTAACTATTAATTTCAGATTCATTATTTGCTTCTCTTCTAATATTATTTTTAATGCTTTATACAGATGTACCAAGGTTCTATTCTGCATTTTTCTTCAGGCTGCTCTGTTTGGCTGATTTGTCAACCTTTTTCATAAAGGATTAATTCAGTTTGAGCTGAAATCCATAAGAAGTACATTCAATAACTTTTCTTTAATCATTAAATACTTATACATAACTTAGCCAATGAGAAAGTTGCTCAAGTCATTAACGAGTGGAGCTCAGTGTCCTAAGTTATCTCTAATTAATCTTAAGGCTTAAAAAAAATTACTCTGCAGTGTGAAAGGCCAGATGTTAATTATATAATTTATTATACCTATCTCAACATGGTTACTATAGTTCTTATCTAGAGGTAACTAAAGTAGACGCAGCCCTGCCTCAGTAGACTCCTGCTTAGATCCATCAGTGTATATAATTTGTAATATATTATTACTAACAGTTAAGAGAGAATTTTTTCTTGATCAGTTACCTTTGCAAGCGATTTGAAGGGATTACTAATGATGAGTTTCTTGGGCTTGAGATATCTGATATTAAATGAATATAAATTCCATGGAGTGGTTCAGTGCTCTTGTCGACAAAGATACAGGTTGTGCCGGTTATAAAACGTAATATAACTGGATGCTTCCTCAACTCATTTATATATGTGTTTATTTACTTCTAGACGTCCAGTAAGATTTATGGTGACACTGTCGGGTTCATTTCCTAACACTCTGATGCTAAGTACGTTTAATCTCATTTATTTTGTCACTGGTACTAGCAACACCAAGCTCCTTCCTCATGTTAAAAATCTTGGTGGTTTCAGGACACCCAGGAATAATTCTGAGGGCTTCGTTTTCCCACTAGCTGCAAGGGCTGGAGAGAATTTTCTTCAGCTAATAACATGGCCTATCTTTGCATCTCTTACTTAACTGTGGTATGGTGGATTTACTTAAGGATACATCTTCACTAAGACGTATGTAAGATTTATCATAGCTGGTTCTTTCATCCTGAACACAGACCTGAAAACAGTTTGCTTGTCAATATCGTACTCGTAGAATATATGATAACGCCTAGTCGATTACACATAACTGGAACCTCATTAAGAATGGCGCTCGTTTTCTCATTCCCTGTTGAATGGATCATGTTGTCATCAGCACAGCTTATAGCTGTAGGTTTATCTGAGGTAGGTAGAGTATTTAGGAGAGCATTAATTAAAGCATTAAAGAAAATGGGACTGAGAATTCCTTACTTGGGTATACCTACTGACGTTTCCTCAATAACCTTCGTAAGGAAATTGTGTCTGTAAAGTTCATTTTTTTTTGTAGTTCACGTACAATAACAGTTCTATTCGCAATATCAAAAGCATATCATTGGCCAAGAAATGTGGTAAAACTAGTAGAAAAGTGTGCAGCGAGAATGATGGTAAAAGTTGGTGTCTGATTCTTAAGTTTAATCTTTAAAGTGCCATTCTTTCAAATATTTTACAAGCCCTGGCATTCACTGGAGCAGCATAACAAGAGCCACTTCTTCCAGCGCCCTCTGGACGGTGAAAGGTAACTCTCCAGGAGCAATAAATACACGCCGTATTGGAGGCGGCGTCAACTAACTTGTATTCCCTCGTGAGTTGGGGTGACGGTGCACGATCCCCGGCAGAAAGTTAGAGTCTACCCTCAAATAAATACAAATAGTGAACCCCATCTTATTTCACCGGGAAACGCCCTGAGGTATATTCAACGACAATTTGAAGGAGTTCGTTATTAGTACGACACTTCATTTAGATGAGGTTTTTATAAAGAACTTTGAAAATCAAAACTAGTGGCACACACACACACACACACACACACACACACACACACACACACACACACACACACACACTCATACATCTGAATTTATGGGGTCACCTAAAGGTATCTGTATAATTTTACCAGCACATTTTACCAGTACATCAATACTCTAAGTGCCTTAAAGAACATCATTTGGCTTGACAACTCTTGTTTTGAAGGTTCTAGTTATCCAATGACCACTATTATAATCTTTGAATATAAGATCTGATACTATCACTCCTAAATCGTTGACGCTCCTCTGCTGCTCTGCTAAATGGCTTGACATTATTTTATACTCTGTTCCGGAATTCATTTCTCAAGTTTTTTATGACGATGTTTGTGTGTGATTGAGAGTGTTCACCATTTGTCATTTTGTATTAAATTCATGTTCATTCTTGAACTGGCTGATGTTGACATATAATTATTGCCCATGTCTCTAAATCTACACAGTCTGGCGAATGAAGATCGTTAAATCACAAGTTCTTACTGTGTTTACCTGGAGTTTACCTGGAGAGAGTTTCGAGGGTCAACGCCCCCGCGGCCCGGTCTGTGACCAGGCTTTCGTTTTTACAAGCAGTGGAGTGTAGCACAAGCTAGAACTGAACGTTTGTTAGATGAGTAATGGAGTTCATGAAACGCATGAGCCTCTGGTATATGAGGTCTTGCTATTTGAAAAGCTGCGCCATGATCCACTGCATGAGATACTGCATCTATCACTGCATGTGCCCTTGTATGTGGCATTGCTTGTGCCCCTGCATGTGCCCTTGTATGAACAGCTGCACGAGGCACAGCATGAGTTTCTTCAAATGCTGTTGAATGCTGCTGCATGTGTTGCTGCACGAGCTACTGCATAAGCTGCTGCAAGTGCTACTGCATAGGTTGCTACATAAGGTTCAATGACCACAAAGGAGGGGGGTCATAAAGAGTTTCGGAAAATGGAGGTGCATAATAAGGTTCCAATACGTGTGTGTGTGTGTATGTGTGTGTGTGTGTGTGTGTGTGTGTGTGTGTGTGTGTGTGTGTGTGTGTGTGTGTGTGTGTGTGTGTGTGTGTGTGTAGCCATTTCGAACAGATTTCTGACCTCTAATTGTGTTGAGACTTCATTCAAAACAGATTTCTGACCTCTAATTATGTTCAGCCTTTACGACTTCCGACGCATAACACATAAAAAAGAATTAGAGTTGCTTGAAGAGACATAAAAAGAGGGAAGCAGCCGGGTATAATGGTTTACCCTCAGAGGCTTTCAAACATTATCTTGTTTAACTTGAGTCAACCTTCAAGTTGTTCCCAGGATTGTGTCTGTTTATAGTTATGTCTTTGTGTACCTACCCAGTTCACTGCTTGTGGTTGGGAGCTATGTTGCACACTCTCTCTCTTAGTGTACCTACTGAGTTCATGCTTGTAGGCATGCTGCCATGCCTCTTGTAATGAGAATCTATACTGTATCAGCGTGCAGACTCAAATCTCGTCCCTCAAGCGTTTTAAAGGTGCAACTCAAGACATTCTTCACGATTGTTCTCCACGATACACACTTAGGCTTTCCATGCATAACCTATATTGTAGGTTTTTGAATGTGGACAAACTTTGCCCTCTGAGCCTAATGTAGGCGTAATGAGAGTTGAAAAGAATTTCCTGAGGTTTTTAGGCCCAGATATTGAGTGCTTAGTAAAAGGCAGAGAAAGCAGGTGTTGAGTGGTCGGTGAAGGATAGACATGACAGGTGTTGAGGAGTCACGGAAAGGCATGAATAGCAGGTGGTGAATGGTCAGTGAGGGGTAGAGAACTCAGGAGTGGTCAGGCTGCTGGTTCCATGCAGTCTAACGCAGACATCACAGCCTGGTTCATCAGTAACTAACACGAGGAGATTATCAAATACCATCTTGAAGACAGTCAGGGATCTGTTGGTAATTCCCCTTATTCATGGAGTGTATTGACAATTCTTGGTCCCTTAATACATATTGAGTCGTCTCAAAGTGTGCTCATTGCACCTCTGCTTTCATTGGAGCTCTTGCCTTTGTAGACATTGATTTGTGTGTACAAATTTGTTACCAATCCCTCCAGAATTTTCCGGGTATAAATTATGATGTATCTTTCTCTCCTACGTTGAGACTTCAAGTATTCTCAATAATTTAGGTGTTTGACTGAATGTATACGGCAGTTAAGGTTCTCTGAACCTTCTCTGGATATGCAGTTTCGCCTTCCTTAAAACGGACTGTTAGTGTACCTTAACATTCCGATCAAGAAATAACAAGAGACAACAGAGCATCACTGGCTTGTTATCTCTTGCTTATGAAGATTCACTTTATCCAGCCAATCATTTTTCTTACGGATGTGAGAGTAACACTGGTGTGAAAATTGAGTGTGAGATTCTCTGACATTAAAAGGAAACAGTATAAAACACCGATACGATGGAAACATACAAATACAGTATAATGCGAGCCCCAATTAACAACGTTTCGCTAACGCAGTCAATAAAGAATCCCATTATATTGCGTTGGTCTCTTTGTTTCCAGCCTTTGACATTATCACTTCTACATCCCTCACATTAATCTTCCGCTCTATTGAGGGATTTGGGTTCCTTTTTTTACACTCCGTTCCAATTTTCACTTCTTAAGTTTTTCCATGGCGGAGTAACTGAAAATTCTCTTCACTGAACATCTTATTACCTTTTTGTGGCCCACTGGAAGACCTGGTTCACGGCAGCTTGAAGATTTGCTGTATCCTCAGTGGAAGTCACTCTCATACAAATTCAAATATCTTCTGCTAAGGATGATACATTGCTATGGTTTATATATCTTTGTCAGATATGAGAATGAGAAACAACTGCTGGGTGTACTGTGCCTTGAGGAAGACAATTTCTTACTGTGGCAGCATCCTGAGTTTACTCTAGTGGCTTACTCTTGGGGTCTGACGTATTATAAAGTTAAATATCCATTTGAGGGTGTTATAGAAGGGATGGGGGATGAGAGGGTGGGGAGGGGAAGTAAAAAGGATACGAGAGAGGGGAGAGGCAGGGGTAGGGATGGGGAAAGAATCAGGATCTGGAGCGAGTCAACGCCTCCCCGGCCCGGTCCATGATCAGGCCTCAGGATGGATTGGGGCCTAATCAACCGGGTTGTTACTACTGGCCACTCGCAATCCAGTGTACAAACCACACCCCGGGTAGTAGGACAATGACTAGGTATCTGACTGGTTTTCTCTTGAATACAGATAGGGCTCTATTGGTAATCCCCCATACGTATGACGGGAAGCTGCTGAACATCCTCCCGTCACTGGGGGGATATTGCACTGTCAGCCCAGTCGTTTGCTTTCATGGGAGTGATTTTTGTGTGCAGATTTGGGGCAAATCCTTATAGGATTTTTCAGGTGTAAATTATGATGTACCTTTCTCGTCTGTGCTCCAAAGAATACATGTCTAGGGCCTTCAAAAGTTTCCAGTAATCGAGGTGCTTTCTTGAACTTATATGTGCAGTGAAGGTCCTCTGTACATTATCCAGATCTGCAATTACGCCTGTTTACTATTACTCTTTGTCTTCCCTTAGACAGAAAGTTGAAGATCCATCTACTCTTTTTTCAAGTTACTCCTTTAACACGCACTTTATGCGCTGTCACACCATGATCGCACTTGTCTAAGGCTTTTACAAAGTCTGTGTATACTACATTTGCATTCTGTTTGTCCTCCAGTGCACTCAGTGGTCCAATAGTTGCGAGAGGCAGGAGTGACGTACTCTGAGCCCAAGCTGCCTTGAGTTGTGGATATCTAAGTGGACTGTTACAGGAACCAGGAGAGGCAGGAGGAGCTTAAAGCTATTAGTGAAATTGAAAGAAATTCAAAATATTTCTTTTCATATGCCAAAAACAAGGCAAATACCACATCTAGTATCGGGCCCTTACTCAGACAGGATGAGACTTACACAGATGACAACAAGGAAATGAGTGAAATATTGAAATCCCAGTACGACTCTGTGTTTAGTGAACCACTAATCGGTCTGAGGATCGACGACCCAAATGATTTCTTCATGAATGAGCCTCAAAACTCAATAAATGTATGCCAGATTTCCGACATTACCCTAACTCCGATAGATTTCGAAAACGCCATTGACAACATGCCTATGCACTCAGCCCCGGGCCCAGACTCGTGGAACTCTGTTTTCATTAAGAACTGCAAGAAACCCCTCGCGTGCCCTAAGTACACTATGGAGGAGGAGCTGGACATGGGTGAAATTCCACAGTCACTTAAAACAACGGATATAGCCCCACTCCATAAAGGTGGCAGCAAAGCATTAGCTAAGAACTATACACCAATAGCTCTGACGTCCCACATCATAAAAATCTTTGAAAGAGTGCTAAGAAGCAGGATTGCAAATCACCTGGATTCCCAAAATCTGCACAATCCAGGGCAACATAGGTTCAGGGCAGGTCGCTCCTGCCTCTCACAACTACTGGATCACTATGACATGGCCTTGGATGCACTGGAAGAAAATCAGAATGCAGATGTAAATATACACAGACTTTGCAAAAGCATTTGACAAATGCGATCATGGCGTAATAGCCCATAAAATACGTGCTAAAGGAATAACTGGGAAAGTGGGGAGATAGATCTTCAACTTCTAACAAATCGAACACAAAGAGTAGTGGTCAACAGAGTTAAATCGGAGGCTGCCATAGTGAAGAGCTCTGTTCCACAAGGCACAGTACTCGCCCCCATCTTATTCCTATCCTCATATCAGACATAAACAGAGATATACACCACAGCACCGTATCATCCTTTGCGGATGATACTAGGATCTGCATGAGGCTGTCATCTGCTGAGGACGCGGTTAACCTCCAAGAAGATATAAACAAAGTTTTCCAGGGGCAACGGTAAACAATATGATGTTCAATGAGGACAAATTCCAACTACTCGTTATGGGAAACATGAAGGAGATAATAACTAGAACAGAGTATACTACTGACTCCGGCCATACAAAGAGCGGAAAAAAAATAATGTAAGGGACCTGGGAGTAGTTAATGTCTGAGGATCTCACTTTCAAGGATCACAACAGTGCCACGATCGCACGTGCAAAGAAAATGATAGGATGGATAATGAGAACTTTCAAAACGAGAGATGCCAAACCCATGATGATCCTTTTCAAATCACTTGCTCTCTCTAGGCTGGAATACTGCTGTACATTAACATCTCCATTCAAAGCAGGTGAAATCGCAGATCTAGAGAGTGTACAGAGATCCTTTACTGCACGTATAAGTTCTGTCAAGCACCTTAACTACTGGGAACGCTTGGAAGCACTTGACTTGTACTCGTTGGAAACGCAGGAGGGAGAGATATATCATAATCTACACTTGGAAAATCTTGGAAGGAATGGTCCCAAATCTGCACACAGAAATCACTCCCTACGAAAGTAAAAGACTGGGCAAGGCGATGCAAAATGCCCCCAATAAAAAGTAGGGGCGCCATTGGTACACTAAGGCAAAACACCATAAGTGTCCGGGGCCCAAAACTGTTCAACAGCCTCCCATCAAGCATTAGGGGAATTGCCAATAAACCCCTGGCTGCCTTCAAGAGAGAGCTGGACAGATACCTAAAGTCAGTGCCGGGGTCAGCCGGGCTGTGGCTCGTACGTTGGACTGCGTGCGGCCAGCAGTAACAGCCAAGTTGATCAGGCCCTGATCCATCGGGAGGCCTGGTCATGGACCGGGCCGCGGGGGCGTTGATCCCCGGAATAACCTCCAGGTAACCTCCAGGTAGCGATCTTGCTTCTTGGAACCCTTTCAGACATTTTTATGATGTGAAACGCTGGAGTTATCCGTCTATAATTCTTTGCTATCGCTTTATTACCATCTTTGTGGAGTGGTGCACTGTCCCTTGTTTTTAGCGACTGAGGGATAACTCTTGTGTCAAGGCTTCCTCTCCATAGCATACATAAGGTACGCGATAAGGTGTTCTTGTATTTCTTGACGAACACGGAGTTCCATGAGTCTGGGCCTGGAGCAGAGTGCATGGTCATGTTGTCAACGGGGAGTCGAGTAGGAAAGAAAGGCAGGTTGAGGTGATGAGAGGAAAGAGAAAAGGAGGCAGAGAGACAGGAACGAGATGGGAGGAACAGTAGTGCAAGAAGCGAGAGAAGGGAAATGGGAGACTGAGGAGGGGAAGGGAGTGGAGAGAAAATTTATGGTAGGCAAGACTAAAAAAAATGAGAATATCTAAGTTAGAAGTGAGGAAGATGAGTGCTAGTCTTGTACTGAGGTGCGGGATGTATGGAACGTTTAGGGAATGGTGAGGAAGGAGCGGGGGCAATGGTTGTGGAGGTTGGACGAGTTGGGTGTGGAAGTGGGGTGGGTGTGTGGGATAGAGAGGGGGTGTGGGTAGAGTTAAGGGGAGTGGGGAGAGGGAGGGAGGTGCAAGAGATGAGGTGGAAAAAGTGGGATAGATAAGAATGGAAGGTGGAGGGAGGAGAGGGAGAGAAAAGAGAGAGAGAGAGAGAGAGAGAGAGAGAGAGAGGAGAGAGGAGAGAGAGAGAGAGAGAGATGAGGAGAGAGAGAGAGAGAGAGGAGAGAGACCGACAGACAGAAAGAGACAGATAGAAAATCAAGCGAAGAACTTTCTTTAGTTACGAAAACTTTTTTCGACTTGAACTTCAGATAGAGAGGCTTTCAAGAGGACGAACGTCAAGGTGGGGTCAACACGACCTAGTGTGGTGGTGGTGGGGGTCAACACGACCTAGTGTGGTGGTGGTGGGGTCAACACTACCTCGTGTGGTGGTGGTGGGGGTCAACACGACCTAGTGTGGTGGTGGTGGGGTCAACACTACCTCGTGTGGTGGTGGTGGGGTCAACACTACCTCGTGTGGTGGTGGTGGGGGTCAACACGACCTAGTGTGGTGGTGGTGGGGTCAACACTACCTCGTGTGGTGGTGGTGGGGGTCAACACGACCTAGTGTGGTGGTGGTGGGGGTCAACACGACCTAGTGTGGTGGTGGTGGGGGTCAACACGACCTAGTGTGGTGGTGGTGGGGGTCAACACGACCTCGTGTGGTGGTGGTGGGGTCAACACTACCTCGTGTGGGTGGTGGTGGGGGTCAACACTACCTCGTGTGGTGGTGGTGGGGGTCAACACGACCTAGTGTGGTGGTGGTGGGGTCAACACGACATCGTGTGGTGGTGGTGGGGTCAACACGACCTAGTGTGGTGGTGGTGGGGGTCAACACGACCTAGTGTGGTGGTGGTGGGGGTCAACACGACCTAGTGTGGTGGTGGTGGGGGTCAACACGACCTAGTGTGGTGGTGGTGGGGGTCAACACGACCTCGTGTGGTGGTGGTGGGGTCAACACGACCTAGTGTGGTGGTGGTGGGGGTCAACACGACCTAGTGTGGTGGTGGTGGGGGTCAACACGACCTAGTGTGGTGGTGGTGGGGGTCAACACGACCTAGTGTGGTGGTGGTGGGGGTAAACACGACCTAGTGTGGTGGTGGTGGGGGTCAACACGCCCTAGTGTGGTGGTGGTGGGGGGTCAACACGACCTAGTGTGGGGTTGGTGGGGGTCAACACGACCTAGTGTGGTGGTGGTGGGGTCAACACGACCTAGTGTGGTGGTGGTGGGGGTCAACACGACCTAGTGTGGTGGTGGTGGGGTCAACACTACCTCGTGTGGTGGTGGTGGGGGTCAACACGACCTCGTGTGGTGGTGGTGGGGTCTACACTACCTCGTGTGGTGGTAGTGGGGGTCAACACGACCTAGTGTGGTGGTGGTGGGGTCAACACGACCTCGTGTGGTGGTGGTGGGGTCAACACGACCTAGTGTGGTGGTGGTGGGGGTCAACACGACCTAGTGTGGTGGTGGTGGGGGTCAACACGACCTAGTGTGGTGGTGGTGGGGGTCAACACGACCTAGTGTGGTGGTGGTGGGGGTCAACACGACCTAGTGTGGTGGTGGTGGGGGTCAACAAGACCTAGTGTGGTGGTGGTGGTGGGGGTCAACACGACCTAGTGTGGTGGTGGTGGGGGTCAACACGACCTAGTGTGGGGGTGGTGGGGGTCAACACGACCTAGTGTGGTGGTGGTGGGGTCAACACGACCTAGTGTGGTGGTGGTGGGGTCAACACGACCTAGTGTGGTGGTGGTGGGGGTCAACACGACCTAGTGTGGTGGTGGGGGGGGTCAACACGCCCTCGTGTGGTGGTGGTGGGGGTGAACACGACCTAGTGTGGTGGTGGTGGGGTGTGAACACGACCTCGTGCGGTGGTGGTGGGGGTCAACACGACCTCGTGTGGTGGTGGTGGGGGTCAACACGACCTAGTGTGGTGGTGGAGGGGGTCAACACGACCTAGTGTGTGGTGGTGGGGGGTCAACACGACCTCGTGTGGTGGTGGTGGGGTCAACACGACCTTAGTGTGGTGGTGGTGGGTGTCAACACGACGTAGTGTGGTGGTGGTGGGGGGTCAACACGACCTAGTGTGGTGGTGGTGGGGGTCAACACGACCTAGTGTGGTGGTGGTGGGGGAAAAACACGACCTAGTGTGGTGGTGGTGGGGGTCAACACGACCTAGTGTGGTGGTGGTGGGGGTCAACACGACCTAGTGTGGTGGTGGTGGGGGTCAACACGACCTAGTGTGGTGGTGGTGGGGTCAACACGACCTAGTTGTGGTGGTGGTGGGGGTCAAACACGACCTTAGTGTGGTGGTGGTGGGGTCAACACTACCTCGTGTGGTGGTGGTGGGGGTCAACACGACCTCGTGTGGTGGTGGTGGGGTCTACACTACCTCGTGTGGTGGTAGTGGGGGTCAACACGACCTAGTGTGGTGGTGGTGGGGTCAACACGACCTCGTGTGGTGGTGGTGGGGTCAACACGACCTAGTGTGGTGGTGGTGGGGTCAACACGACCTAGTGTGGTGGTGGTGGGGTCAACACGACCTAGTGTGGTGGTGGTGGGGGTCAACACGACCTAGTTGTGGTGGTGGTGGGGGTCAACACGACCTAGTGTGGTGGTGGTGGGGGTCAACAAGACCTAGTGTGGTGGTGGTGGTGGGGGTCAACACGACCTAGTGTGGTGGTGGTGGTG
>NC_069430.1:26438018-26490518 GCF_026875155.1 Cherax quadricarinatus | reverse complement strand
GGAGTGATTTCTGTGTGCATATTTGGGACCATTCCTTCCAAGATTTTCCAAGTGTAGATTATGATATATCTCTCCCTCCTGCGTTCCAACGAGTACAAGTCAAGTGCTTTCAAGCGTTCCCAGTAGTTAAGGTGCTTGACAGAACTTATACGTGCAGTAAAGGATCTCTGTACACTCTCTAGATCTGCGATTTCACCTGCTTTGTACCACTCCCAGGTCTCTCACATTACTTTTCCTCTCTATTGTGTGATTGGAGTTTGTAGTGTACTCAGTTCTAGTTATTATTTCCTCCAGTTTTCCATAAAGGAGTAGTTGGAATTTGTCTTCATTGAACATCATATTGTTCTCCGTTGCCCATTGGAAAACTTGGTTTATATCTTCTTGGAGGTTAACAGTGTCCTCAATGGATGATACTCTCATGCAGATCCTAGTATCGTCTGCAAAAGATGATACAGCGCTGTGGTTTACATCTCTGTCTGTCTGATATGAGAATAAGGAACATGATAGGTGCGAGTACTGTGCCTTGTGGGACAGAGCTCTTCACTATGGCAGCATCTGATTTAACTCTATTTACCACTACTCTTTGTGTGCGATTGGTTAGAAAGTTGAAGATCCATCTGCCTACTTTGCCGGTTATCCCTTTGGCACGCATTTTGTGTGCTATTACACCATGGTCGCACTTGTCAAAGGCTTTCGCAAAGTCTGTGTACACTACATCCGCATTTTGTTTGTTTTCCAGTGCATCTAGGACCATATCATAGTGGTCAAGCAGTTGCGAAAGGCAGGAGCGACCTGCTCTGAAACCATGTTGCCCTGGGTTGTGCAATTTTTGGGAGTCCAGGTGGTTTGCTATCCTGCTTCTTAAAACTCTTTCAAAGATTTTTATGATGTGGGACGTTAAAGCTATTGGTCTATAGTTCTTAGCTACTGCTTTGCTGCCATCTTTATGGAGTGGGGCTATATCTGTTGTTTTTAGTGACTGTGGAATCTCGCCTGTGTCTAAGCTCCTCCTCCATAGCATACTTAGGGCCCGTGAGAGGGGTTTCTTGCAGTTTTTAATGAACACCGAGTTCCACGAGTCTGGGCCTGGGGCTGAGTGCATGGGCATGTCGTCGATGGCTTTCTCAAAGTCTATCCAGAGGATGTTATCATCCTCGCTTGATGCTAGACATCATCCAGAGGATGTTATCATCTTCCCTTGATGCTAAACACCCTCCAGAGAGGATATTATCTTCCTCCCTTGATGCTAGACACCCTCCAGAGGATATCATCACCCTCCCTTGATGCTAAACACCCTCCAGAGGATATCATCACCCTCCCTTGATGCTAAACACCCTCTAGAGAGGATATTATCTTCCTCCCTTGATGCTAGACACCCTCCAGAGGATATCATCACTCTCTCTTGATGCTAAACACCCTCTAGAGAGGATATTATCTTTCTCCCTTGATGCTAAACACCCTCCAGAGGATATCATCACCCTCCCTTGATGCTAAACACCCTCTAGAGAGGATATTATCTTCCTCCCTTGATGCTAGACACCCTCCAGAGGATATCATCACTCTCCCTTGATGCTAAACACCCTCTAGAGAGGATATTATCTTCCTCCCTTGATGCTAGACACCCTCCAGAGGATATCATCACTCTCCCTTGATGCTAAACACCCTCTAGAGAGGATATTATCTTCCTCCCTTGATGCTAGACACCCTCCAAAGGATATCATCACCCTCCCTTGATGCTAAACATCCTCCAGAGGATATCATCACCCTCCCTTAATGCTAAACACCCTCTAGAGAGGATATTATCATCCTCCCTTGATGCAAGACATCCTCCAGAGAATGATGCCATCCTCCCTTGATGCAAGACATCCTCCAGAGAATGATGCCATCCTCCCTTGATGCAAGACATCCTCCAGAGAATGATGCCATCCTCCCCTGGCGCTAGACACCCTTCAGAGAGTGTCAAAATCCCTCGATGCTAGCCATCATCTCCACACACGGGACAGTAAATTGATATGAACGAGTTACACTTAGACGACGTACACTTGGTTGGTCACAGGGAAGCTTCTGCAAGTCATGGTCGTTGGAGACATGTGATAACTCCTCAAAGTAGTGAGCAGTATTTAGCTAAGAATAAATGCGTGCGTCCACACAAATGAGTTGCAATTTTTTGTACGTAAAATTAGTTGTCTATGTTTTAGTTAAGGATCTCATATGAAGTATACACAGAATGCAAAATTCGAGGAGTATTCTTTAGGTGAATACACAATGAGATTTTACTTAATTGCGTATTTTAGGGATGAAAGTGACCTTGTCGGGTGGTGAACGAGTGACCTGCAGCCTAGTATACTGACCCTTATATAGTCGATAGGCTTTAAACCCCAAGAATATAAAATATAAAATTAGTCTTGATTATCCGCATAATTGTGATATTTCTATTATTTAATTTTGATAAATCAATCAACCTCTCTCTCTCTCTCTCTCTCTCTCTCTCTCTCTCTCTCTCTCTGAGGTAACAAATGGTAATTAGCACCAACCAACAAATATTTAAGAGATATACGTGCTGTTGGAGTGTGAGCAAAGTAACATTTATGAAGGGATTCAGGGAAACCGGCAGGCCGGACTTGAGTCCTGGAGATGGGAAGTACAGTGCCTGCACTCTGAAGGAGGGGTGTTAATGTTCCAGTTTTATAACTGCAGTGTAAAGCACCCCTCTGGCAAGACAGTGATGGAGTAAATGATGATGAAAGTTTTTCTTTTTCGGGCCACCCTGCCTTGGTGGGAATCGGCCGATGTGTTAATAAAAATAAAAAAAAATATATTACGGAAACCGATGTTTATTTTATTATTACTGACTGTGGAATGCGGCCCATGAGAGTGCGGGATGTAGCTCACTTGACTGTGGAATGCGACTCGCATGGGTGCGGAATGTGGTTCACTTGACTGTGTAGCACGGCCCACATGACCGAGGAATGCGGCCCACATAATTTTTGGTGACTCTGTGTACATAAATCAGCCACAGCATCAGCAGCAGCATCTCACAGAGATAAACATCTCTCATAAAAACATGACACCCTCAAAAATAACCACCACGGGGGTCATACTTCCCTATTTTAATAGCGAAATATACCTATGACCGGTTTCGTGGGTTGTTTCACAGTCCAAATTTTAGTTATCGACCGGAAGGAATACATTTGTTTTAATTAATAAAAAATAATTAGATACATCAACAGTGTGTGGTTACCCTATTCCACATGGCAGTTACACAGTGGGAACAGAAGCTAGCTATGTTTAGTTCCCGTATTCCATCACGCAGGATGGGGCTCATATAAGGTTTTAAAATCCGTCGTGTGAACTAGGGATTTCCCGGCACGGTAATAAGGAAATCTTTCAAGCACCCCAAAGGAAAGAACGTCCCATTTCTTTTTCCCTTCAACTGGTTAAGTTGAAAAACTTTTTAAGAAAAAATAATCCCGGAAGCCCTGACTTTCCCAAGAAATTTCTTTTGGGGGATACCAAAATAATAATAATAATTTTAATAAAAATAATAATAATAATAATAATAATAATAATAATACAATAATCAAAAAATTTCAGAATAAGAGTAACAACTTTTATATAAAAATACGAAATAATTCTTGTTTCTGTAGCGTTGAAAAGGTATAAAACTTCGGGGGGGAAGGCCCGAGTTAAGGTCAAAAAACACGCCCCAAGCCACGTCCCTGAAATGCAGACGGGTTAATTAATTATTAAATCAAGCAAAAAAACTTTTTCCAACTTTTTCAAAAACAAATATTTTTAATTATGAAGTTACACAAACAATGTGTAACCCTAGCGCCATCTGGGCCACAGCGTGAAAAGGGGTTGACTAGCAGAGTAAAAGAATGACTCAACATGATTTTGATGGGCAGGTATTACGGGCACAACTAAATTCCAGTGTTTATCAACTTATTGCTTTTCGTTTTTCCAGAAGCTACAACGACAGTTTAAAACTGTCCAGGGTTCTCTTTTTTTCCATTGCATACTCAAAAAACCCGGGGGAGTGAGTGTTCTATCCCTGGGGGTTTAAAAAGCCAGACACTTATACACAAAGTTTTTTGACGGGGCCCTAAAATTTTTGTAGATTTCCCTCTCGCACAGACCCCCGGGAAGCTTGATAAATTCACCTTTTGGTTAACAAAACGATGAACAAAAAAAACGTCAAATTCAAATTTGTTTTCCCCTGAACATACTTTCCCCAAAACCTTTTGTCAAAATAGAAAAGAACGGATAAAAAAAACTAACAAATCTACTACCCATCTTAAAGAAAAATGTAAAGTAAAATTTGTTGTTTTGAGAAAAAAAGCAAAATTTATTTTTTAGACTGAAACGACGCTGCCATTGCTAGATTAACGCTAAAGTTAAAATTCGTTGGACTTTTTTTGGGTGTGGAGATCAGTTCCCATGCCCAAGTGGTTTGGATCAACACGCCAGATTTATTATTAACTTGTCGGAAATTGTATCCTTGTTTGAAGAACATTTTTATTTTGGGTTTGTCAAAAATTACTTAAAAATCTAGAGACACCCCCAAATACATCATACAGTTTAATACAAATCATTAAAAACTGAATTATGATTACTAAAAAACCCTTGATTTTTGCATCCACTTTGCCCCGGGCCCGGGTAATGACAGGGATAATGACATGGTTTTGGACAGTGATAATGAAAGTGTTTAATTGAATTTTTGGTGGAAGTGCATCCACACACTGCATTAGGAAATTTTAAAAATTAGCAAAAAGCAGAGTTTTAAATAAAATTTAAATAGAAATGGGGAAATCACTTCTTTAATTTGATACAAACCCGAAAACCTTGACTGACCTTATTCACACTTTTTAAAAACTAGAAATTTGGGAAAACCCCTCTCTCCCTCCGACCTTTTCGCTTTTTATCTTTCCCCGTCCTTTTTTTCCATTTCTGTGTCCTCGCATCCCGGGGTCTCTATCTCCGTTGTGTGTTTCCCCGGGGGGTTGAAGACGGGGGGCGTCCAGTCGCCGTCAGCTCCCCGGGGCACATTTTTGAGAGGGAACCCGGGGCCCAATTTTTTCCCTGCATCCCGGGGCTGGGAGGAAAATCCCTGGGGATCGCCCCAAAAGTTGGATTCATTTTTTGTCTCTCTCTCCCGGGCCCCCTTTCCCCCCCTCGCTCGTTTCCCCCCCTACCCAACTCCTCTCTTTCTCTCTCTTTTACGAAAAACAATTTTCATATGTTTACAAAGCTTATGTATTTTGATACTGTAAAGTATTATTTCTGATACTAAAAAACGTGAATTAAAAGATATATTATGGAAAAATAAACGTTTTATAAATTTCAACGTAAAGGAAGCATGGTTTAGAAGGCAACCAGCAAAAAAAAATACATTATACTCAACCCCAAACCCCCTAAACATTTTAAATCAACCCCGGGTTTTGGGGGTTGGGGGGGGGAAAAGAGGGGTTTTGGGTTGACTAATCCCAATGCTCTTTGCTGGGGTTTTTGATGATAAAATCTTGCCGTTTGCCCCCAGTGACCTCGTTGGGAAACCTTTGAGGGCCGGGCGTCGTTTATCACAACCCTGGTTATTTACAAACGTGAGCAAGTGAGGGACTTAGGAAAAGGAGGTCACGTCAGTAACCCTAAAAATTCCGACCGTGACACGTAACTGTTTTTCCGTCCCAAAAACATCTTTGACCCAAACCCGGCTTTCCCAAAAACCCTTTTTGGGCAAAACCCAAAAACCCCCCAAACTTTTTAACCCCCCTTTTTGGAAAAAAAATGGTATAAAAATACCGACACAGGGGAAAAATAAAACACAAAGCGTATAATTACCTTTATTGACAACGTTTCACCCACAGGGGGCTTTTTGAAGCAACACGGTGTGACTTGAAAAAGCCCACTGGTGGGTGAAATTTTTGTCAAAAAGGATCACATTATACTGCATTTTGTTTATATTTTCAAGTCTCTTTTATACAAGGTGATGATCTTCGACGAAAAATTATTATTGCTTTTCCCAAATCAGAACGCTAAACTTAAGGGGTGATATAGCGGCTGGGGAATGAGAGGTACCCGGGTTTTAAAATTGAGAAAGGGGGACTTAGATCAAGAGCTCCCTCGACGGCATCCGGGGACCCCTTCCCTTTAAAAAATCAAATTTCACACACACAACACACCACACACACACCCACACACACCACAACACACACACAACACAACCACACACACACTCAGCGAAAGACAAACTGTTTTACACCATGTGTTTACACCTATGTGTGCAGCATGTTTTTACCCTATGTTTCAGCAAATATTACAAATAGGGCGAAAAAATTTTTTTTGCATTGTTTCCCACAGAAAAATACAAACAAATAAAAAAAAAGGTCAGGCAGGTAAAAATTTCGTTCGACAGTGTAAAAAAATAATAAATTATAAATAAAAAGGCAAAGGCAAAAAAAAGGCCCCCTCGTAAGCTGGAGGATGATCATCACTTGTAAGGACACTAGGGGTTTAAAAGGGAATCATCGCCCGGGGCCCGGTCCAGACCGGGCGTCCTTTTTTTTAAATCCGGGGTTTTCAGAACGGTGCAGCTGCCCCATTCCATTTGGGCACCACAACCGGGTTTTCATCAGGGGTTTTATTCGGGCATGGGGAGGAAAAGGCAGGGGCGAAAAAACCAGTGGTTTCATCAGTAAAAGTACAGGGAAAAACAACAGAAGACTGAACCAGTAGATTAGGAAAACGTCCCAAAGCAAATAAAGGTTCCAAACGTAGTCTTGATGCGCAAAATTCGGGACGATTACCTGATCTCTTTTCCTCCTCAGTCTTTGTTTTTATTTCCCGCATTACATTCACGCCCTGGTGGCGAAACGTTTAAATAAAAATACCCATGTACATATGGTACACGTACAGTAAACCCTCAGGATGAAAGTTAAAAAAGCTGTGATCTTCAAGACTGGGACGATTACCCCGTTTTTTAATATTCTACTGTCTAACATTTTGCACTTTTTAATTTTTATTGATGAATCCCCTGGAAAGGGGAAACTCACAAAAAGATACCCAGATGTTGCACATGGTTTAAAATTTTCAGTTTTTAACCACTGATGTTATAAATAATAAATAAGTAAAAAGTAAAAACACACACACCCCACACACACACCCACACACACACACACCAAAAACCCCAACACACACACACACACACAAACACCGAAACTCTCCGGAAGCACAAAACAACAAGATAACTGCTGCAGCAATGGGCCCTGGCAAACCCCGAGAAAAAGCGTTTTCCCAACCTTTGTAAGGAATCTTTTGAACCTGTAACCGTGTTTTCGTGAGGCCCCTACTGGGTAGCAGCACCTGTTTTTGGGAACCCCCGCTTGATCAAGCGTCAAAAAATTAGAGGGAATGTACAGTTTGCGACAAAAGGTTTTTTCCAGAGCAAAGGGGGAAGTCCAAAAAAAGGTTTAAAGGGAAATCGACCCGACAAAAGGAGGCAGGGGGGTTTTGGGAAAACTGATAAAACATACAAATACTCGGGAAAGACAAGGGGACAGAGACAGGAGTTCCAGAGATGGGACACAGAACAAGGTCACACTTGAAGCTAGAAAATCAATGAGTCACGGGGATGTTAGGAGTATTCTTCAGTCATAGAGTAGTCTCTAGTGAAAGTCAGCAAGGGAGGTCGTTGAGGCAGATACCATACATAGCTTTAGACTGAGGTAAAAACTCATGGAGCAGGGAGAGAGGCCTAGTACAGTCAGAAGAGCGGGCCAGGAGCTGAGTCCGACCCTGAACCAAAATACGTGAGTACACACACACACACACACACGACCTGACGACAGTGGAAGACAGGAGAGATAGGGGGGGATATGATAACGACATATTTAAATACTGAGAGGTATAGACAAGGTGAATAGAGACAGGATATTCCAGAGATGGGACACAGCAACAAGGGGTCACAGTTGGAAGGTGAAGACTCAGATGAATCACAGGGATGTTAGGAAGTATTTATTCGGTCACAGAGTTGTCAGGAAGTGGAATAGTTTGGGAAGTGATGTAGTGGAGGCAGGATCCATACATAGCTTTAAGAAGAGGTATGATAAAGCTCACGCAGCGGGAAGTGTGACCTAGTAGCGACCAGTGAAGAGGCGGGGTCAGGAACTGTAACTCGACCCCCGCAACCACAACTAGGTGAGTACACACACCGCCGCACACAACACAACAGGTGGTCCGTGGGTAAGACGGGGAACCAAGGCCTCCGAAACCTAGCTTGAAAGATGCGAATACAAGCTAGAAGTAATCATGGTAGTGAACGTCAGGAACATACTACGAGTGATAATTAAAGTGTATAGTTAAAGAAAGTGGAAAAGCGAAATCATAATATTTCAAAGCGCAAACCGTTGGGGTCTAGGGCTGTTCACATTGGCAAGCGTAGGCCTGAAAGTGACGCACGACAAGTTGTGTGCCATAACATATGCAGTGAAGGATATAAGTGAAGTGTATACTACCAATCATGAAAGTGAAGTGAGGAGCGTAATATAGTTAAATCATCAACGGTAGGACCCAAAAATAGGGATATTAAGGCCACGATCGACTACGTCATCAGCAGCTGGCAAACTGTCAACCGCAAGTTTTCCCTAGTTGAGGTTGCATGTTGACGGCCGGCTGGCCTTGTATACTGTTGAACGTCACTCATCCTGCAAGCTATACCAGAATTAGGAATAGAAATAGCTAGAATAGAGAATAGTGTTGACGATGTGAGAAGGTATGGACCAAGCTTATAAAGGGCAACAGTAGACGGTGCTCAGGTAGGTCCCAGGAGGGTTTAGTCGGTCACCAGAAGTTGCGGCAGTCATTACACCGCACAGAGCTCTCACGACGACACAGGCACACACAAACACACTACACACACACACTCGCACACACCACACGCACAAGCACACAGGCAGTTTACTACCGTAGTTAGAGATA
Organism: Cherax quadricarinatus; assembly: GCF_026875155.1. Classification (NCBI taxonomy): domain Eukaryota; kingdom Metazoa; phylum Arthropoda; class Malacostraca; order Decapoda; family Parastacidae; genus Cherax; species Cherax quadricarinatus. The sequence continues at coordinate 26,481,542 of NC_069430.1, read as the reverse complement.
AGAATACTTAGGAACTAGGAAGGCCTCTACTCAAGTGAACAAGGAAAATGAAAAACCAGGCAACAGATTAAACACGTAAATCCAGAAAGGGCAATAAGGGGGAAGAGTAGCATAATGGGAAAGATAAATGAGCTAAATTGTGCCTACACAAGGGACCTCTCAACCCCCCCCTAACCTACCCTCCCGCACAACAAGCACACACACACAAGGGTAAGACCTCACACACACACAAACAACAAACACAAAACAACACAAATACATACACACAGACGTAAACACACAAACACACAACACACATACACAAACACATACAAGACACACCGCACAACACACACACACACACACATCAAACAAACACACACAACACACACACACTACACACACAACCACACACGACACACAACAACACACACACACACACACAACACACAACACACACAAAACACACACACACACACACACACACCCTCCGCCACTTGACACCTTAGCCTTGCCCCCTACCCTCCCCCAAACCACCTAACCCCTCCCCAAACCGTCCCAACCCCCCCCCCAACAAACCCCCCCCCTCCAAAACCATCCTCCCCCTCCCCCATAACCATCCATCCCCCCCTCCCCCCCCCCAAACCATCTAACTCCCCCCCCAAAACCAACAACTCCCTCCCCCAACTATCTCTGCCCCTCCAATAACCACCTCCCCCCCCCCCCACAAAACCACCTCCCCTTCCCAACCGTCTATTCCCCTCCCCCCAACCAGGATGGGACAAGGGGCCCCCCAAGGGCGAAACTGAGAGGAGGAAAGGGGGTAGAGCTCAAAAAAAAGGGGGAAGACTGGGGAAGGAGACTAGATGAGCTGGAAAGGAAATGGGAAAAGGTTAGCAGCGAATGCAAAGGGGAAGCCAGGCCACAGCAGCAAAACAAATAGAGAGATAAAAGGAGCTGAGACATCTGAAACGCCAGAGACAAAAATATTACAGAATAGCATCGGAATGGGACATCGAACACGCAACAGGTCCGAAGGAAGCATGGAAACTAAACTGTATGCAAGGTCCGTCAAACCCACATGGGGCCCAAAAAAAAGAAGGGGCACTTAGGACGAAAGAGAGGGTTTGGAAGACATTGATGGAACTAGGGCATGTGCAAGGACCTTACCAGATCCTGGGGGGCCGGAGCAAGTACGGAAGGATAAACCAAAAGCAAGGGCCATAACGAGGGAAGGGCTGAAGGAAGGGAAACTCCACGGGGAAGGAACAAAAAACATCAAGGGTGCAATGGGATCACAGTGGGAGGTGGGAAAAGGGGAACCGTGTTTTCATGGGCAGACGAAGCAAAGGGAAATTATGTGAAAAAAGCGGAGAAAAAAAGCGATTGAAGACATCATGAAGGTGATAGGCGGGGGAAGACCCAGGGGGCAAAATTTTTGGAGAATTGGGTGGTTACAAAGAAAAGAATCGCCTCTCAAGTAATTTTTCAAGGCAGAATCAACCCGAACCATGATCCGCGGAGAAAGCACGGGTGAGAGGCAAACGGAGTTCCGGGGTGTGTACCTCGACCGAACAGAACACAGGGCGAAAGGGAAGACAATGAAAAAAGAATTCAAAAACAAAGGGGAAATGGGGGGAAATGAAAAAGGAGAGCAGAATAACCCGGGGTCAAATGGAAAGGGCAAGCCACCCCCCAAAACACCTGAAAAGGACTCCAGCCCACACCCCCAAGGGAACTGAACATTCCCCAAAACCCTCCTCACACACCGTCCCCGTTTCCCCACCCCCCCCACCACAGTTTTCAGATTAAACAGAAGTTTAAGGGGTTTGGGACACAAATGCGATGGATTAACGAAAAACAGAGGAATGCAAGAAAGAAACAATGGAAAATCCCCAACATCATAGCGTTTCGAAACAAAACTCATGGAGACAAAACAGATCAATCTTCCCACAAGGATACCAAATGAGGAAAGAAGAAGGGGGGGGGGGAGGTGGGGTTCTCTGCTCGAAAAAACAGATGAAATTCGAGAAAAGGAAGGGTAGTGAGACAGAAAAAGACTAATACAGGTACACTTTATCGGGGACACAAATGGGCATTGCAGTGATGTTAACCACCACAGAAATGCAGGAGGGCCCAAAAGGAATTGAAGGAGCAACAAGCAAAGGTGGACACCTTTCTGAGGTGGAAGAAGAGCTCACTCCAGCGAGCAAATTTTCTGGTTTTGGGGGGTTTTCAACCCCAGGGAAGACTGGGAAAACCTGGACCCAGGGGGTCCCAAACATGGAAGCCAGGGTGTGGGGTGGTGCGGGAAAAACCCCATGCACCAACATGTTAAGGACACTACCAAGTGAGAGGGGAGGATGAACCACAAGATTTCCCCTTTTGTTCACCCTGGGCGCTCAACCCTTGAGGATATCAATTGAGATCCCCCAGGAGCTAGCGCCCCGGGTTCTGTGCTTTGAATACATATAGAGCTGCAAGGGAGAAATAACAGGGGTAGAATGGGAAAACCACTATAAAAGGGGGATACATAGGGTTAAGAACTTAACGGGAGGGCCGTGGGAAAAGAGAACTGGAGGAAACCCGTAAAAGAAAAGATGGAATATGTAGCAACAAAATGCAAGGAGGCAGGGAAAGGTCATTCCCAAGGGCAACAGTAACAAAGGAAACCCGAAAAGCCCCGGTTTACCCGCGTTGAAGGGGCAAAAACAAAAATGCAATAAAATGAAAAAAACAGAAGGCAGAGAACACCCGAAAAGGGAATCATCGCAGAGCCAGGGAAAGAGTAGCACAGGGAAGGAGGGGGGCCCCGCGACGTATGAAAATGCTAACTCGAGAATCAAGACTGACCCAAAAGTTGTATAGCCACATCAGGGGGAAAACATCAAAAACCAGGTGATCAGATTAAAGGGAAAAAGGGGAGAACTCACAAGAAAAGATCGGGGTATGTGGGGCGAACAGGGATTTGGAAGTTTTTTTTGTAAGCAGGAAGGGCGGGGGGCAGCACAGAAGGGGAAAACAAAAGGGAATAACCCCAATGTTGGGTACATACGAACAACGAGGAGGGGGGTGAAGAAGCCTTTAAAGGACCTTTACACCCCAAGGCGATGGGGCCGACAAAACTCCCCATGGGCCTTAAGAAGGACAGAGATCGGTGGCCTCTAACCACAACTTTAACACATCCCTTTAAACGGGGAACTACCTGAGAAATGGAAGACCTAATGATCCCCATAATTTTAAAAAAGGAAACAGAAACAGGGGAAAACTACAGACCCGTGTCTCTACATGTATTGGTTGCAAAGTCAAAGGAAAAGATTTTCAGGAGGAAGTGGTCAACACCTGGGAAAGGAACAAAATTTTAAAAAAAACCACATGGGGTTTATGGGAAGGCAAATCTTGTACACAAACCCCTGGAGTTTTTTTTACAAGGTAACAGAATAAACCGAGAGAGAGGGTTTTTTAGATTGCGTTTTCCTAACTGCAGGGAAGGCCTTTGACACATTTCCCCACAAGAGATTTGTGCAGAAGCGGGGGGACAGGCACACATAAAGGAAGGGCCTGCAATGGATAAGGGAAAAACCACAGGGGGGCAGCAACGAGTCATGGTACGTGAGAGGGACACAGTGGGGGCCTTTTTCGACGGGGCCCAAGGGGGGCATTTTTTAGGACCCTGCAATTTGATATATGGAAGACATGAGGAAGGAATAGACCTGAAATGTCCCGTTCGCAATGAGTAAGTTATGAGAAGAATTAAACGGACGGGATGAGGCAGGACTGCAAAAGGGCCTGGAGAGCGGACAGTGGCCAGAACTGCCCTCGAATTTAATCCCCAAAGCAAATCAGAAGATTTGGGGGGGGGGAAAGAAGACCGCAACAGAATAAAGGCTAGTGGACAAAGACACAACCCACCGGAGAAAGACCTTGGGGTGACCCTAAAACCGAGTAAAAATCACCGGGGCCACTCAACCAAATAAACCCCTGCGATACGGCGCCTGGCAAAACCGAGAAAGCGTTCCATACCTCAAAAAAGGAATCGTTCAAGACACTGTCACGTGTATTTTTCCCAACTGGAGTATGCAGCACCAGCGGGGAACCCACAACCTGGTCAAGACGTCAAGAATTAGAGAAATACAAAGGGTTTCAACAAGGGTATCCCGAGCTCAAGGGAATGTCGTACAGGGAAAAGGGTTTAAGGGGAAAACGGACTGACGACACTGGGGGACAGAAGGGGCAGGGGGACATATAACGACATCAAGATACTGCGGGGAATAATAAAGGGGCAGAGATAGGGGTTTTTAGAGAGGGACACAGGCAAGGGCCCAAAAATGAAGCTGAAGACTCAACAGTCACAGGGACGTTGGAAGTTTTTTCTCAGCATAAGTTTTCACAAGTGGAAAACCAGCAAGTGAAGTAGTGGGGGCAGGGAAACCAAAAATATTTTAAGAAGGGTATGCAAACTCAGGGAAACAGAGAGAGAGAGGTCCAGTAGCGATCATTTAAAGGGGGGGCCAGGAGCTAGTCTCGACCCCCCGCAACCACAAATTTGGGGAGTACAATTAGGTGATCAACACACAACCACACACAACACACACAACCACACACACAAACCACACACACAAACAAACAAACACCAAACGCCCCAATACCACGGGCAAAGGCCATGTCTTCGACATGTCCTAGGACAAAAGGAAACTAACCACACACACGACCGGGCGGGACTGGAAGACAGGAGAGATAGGGGGGAAAGATAACGACATATAAAATACTGAGAGGAATCGACAAGGGACAGAGACAGGATGTTTCCCGAAGGGGACAGCAACAAGGGGGCACAGTTGGAAGTTGAAGACTCAGATAATCAAATGGGTGTTGGGAAAATTTATTTCAGTCACAAAGGGGTCAGAAGTCAATTCTGGGAAAGGGCTAGTGGGGGCAGGTCCATACACAGCTTAAAAAGAGGTATATAAAGCCAGAACAGGAAGAGTACTAGTAGCGACCAGTGAAAGACAGGGGCCCGGAGCTGGACTCTACCCCTGCAACCCCCAACTAGGGGAGTACACACACCACACAGGTTTTTGGAGAGCAGGAGGCGTGATCATGCCAAGCCAAAAAGATAGCAAAAAATTTTACCAAAAGGTTCACGATTAATCAAGGAAAAACCCTTTGGAAGGGATGCTGCAGAATGGTTTTCCCCCAAACCCTTTTTTCGGCCCCAGGCGGAACACTCCGGGGCGGGGGAGAGAGAGGGAGAGAGGGAGAGAGAGTTACGAAGTACAAGGGGGTAAAAAGGAAAAACAAGTCAAATAAGTGGGGGATTGAGTAGGACTTAGGGGGAAAAATAGGGGAAAGGGGAAAGGGGGAAGGCGGAAAGGCAAGGTGTAAAGTGAAAGGGGAAAAAACAGGGAAAGGGGGGTGAAGAGCATGGAGGAAAAAAAAGAGGGGGGAAGAAAGGGGGGAGAAAGAGAGAAAGGAAGATAAGAGGCGGGTGGGACAACAAGAGAGGACATCCGGGACTAGCGACTGAAGAGACGCCCGTGGTGAGAGAAAAGAGGAGAGAGAGAGAGGAGAGAGAGAGAGAGAGATTGAATACAATGTCCTAAAATGATTGGAAGGGGAGGGACGAACAAAGAAAAGAATAAAATTAAGAAAAGAAAGACAGCAATAGCAACAGAGATAGAGAGACACGGAACACGAGGACAAAGACACAAAACACGAGGACAGACACACAAAACACGAGGACAGAGTTACGGAACACGGGGACAGGCACGGAACACGAGGTGCCGTAAAAGACCAAAATACTCTCTACAACTATCCAGCACTAACACTTTCCACTAGTCTCCAGCACTCTCCAACACTCTCCAGCACTCTCCAACACTCTCCAACACTCTCCAACACTATCCAACACTTCCCAGCACCCGGATTGGGTCAGTCTTCATTGTTTTATTACACATGCATCATGAGTCTCACTGTCTGATACAGAGTAAAACATTGAGGGATGTGCTATGTTGACTATAACCAGAGACTTGGGCAGATTTCGCAATACTTGGAGCTTTCGACAACACGTATCCTTTCTCCCGCATCCCCTCTTTCTCCTGTCCTCTGTCCACGCCAATCTTCCCTCTATCCTCTATACTTTTCCTTTCTTGCATCTAGTCCTCGACCATCTCCTTTCTCTTCCCTCTCCACTTCACTCGTGTTTATCCTTCTCTCATTTTAACGTCTCTAATTTCTCCCTTTCTATTCATTTCTCTCCCATCCCTGTCTTGCGCTGAGATGTAACTTAAAATGATGACAACAATGAGCAAAATACTTTAGTGACAATATATGACTTCAATGTTTAGTGAGCAGATACAGTAACTGCACTCAAGACTGACCACCCAAATATTTCAGAAGCTTAAAGAAAACTTATTTCGTTACTGTATTTGCTTTCTAAAAATGTGGTCAATGTTACTCGCAAAAAGGGAATATTGCAGAATGTGTATAACTTTCTAATGCATTAATATATCAGCATTGTATATTTAAAATAAATCGGAAGAGGTATTGACAAGTTATCACATGGAAACTAAAATTTTAATTTCTTCATGGAAAAAAATGCAGGTTTCTGTGTGGGTGAAACGTGCTCTTATTCTAATGTGATAACCATGTGAGCCTATGATCCACTAGCACGAACAATCTGGGGACCAGCAAATTGAAAATTCAACTTTAGCAACTTTGCAAATGCAAAGAAAATACTATTTTACAAAACCAGTAATGTTTACACGCTCTGTGGATCAGCGGTTTCACTACAATCTGCTCCTGAAGATCACTCTCCACAGGTCCATCAGTTTACGGAGTAGCTCAATATCTCGATCTTCTACGATTAGATGCGAGGTAATAGTTTTCGTAGGTAAGACGTCTGTACTCGAGGTAGCGAGCCTCGTTCTCTTCATTACACATGTCAAGTTCGCCTCTGCTCCGACTGGCAGCCTGGGTGAGAGACTCTAACTCACGAGAAAGAGATTCCAACTTTTTGTCTTTTTTCGCTACTGATTGACTTAATATTTTTAATTGGCTTTTTCTCTCGTGAGCGAGGGAACGCTGCTGATCCACCTGTTTCACTGAGGTGATCATATAATGGTCAAAAGCGACACTTTGTTCCTCCCGCTCACGTTCTCGTCCTTCCCACTCTTCCAGCTCACCCTGGAGGTCCTATAACTTCCGGTCACTCTCTTCATATAGTTTGCGATATTCTTCTGCCTGACAGAATTTTCCTTCCAACTCCTCCTGAAGGAACTCTATCTTCTTTTCCAATTGTTCTTGGCGAACTCCTTCCTTTTTATAGTTCACCAGCAGTTCCTGGTGAGCTTTCTGGTCGTTCTCACGTTGTTCATGGAGGGTATTGTAGCCGTGAATTGCCTCCTTGTGACTAGAAGTAAGCGAGTGAGCTTCACTCTTAGCTCTCTCGGCCATAACTTTGGCATACTCGTGATCATGCTTCAGGTCAGCATGATCATCACGTAGGCACTCCAGCAGACTGTGCTTGCTATTTAATTCGCCTTCTAAGGAACGTATTTTACCCACCAGATTCTCGTTCTGGAATCGTTCCTTCTCGCGTTCATCTACTAAATTTGCCCGTCGGAGACGCTCTTTCCTGTACCGCTTCTTCAGATTTTTCTTGAGATTCCTCTCGTCGTTGTGATTTTGAAGGAGGAGGTTATATTTCTTCTTATGGTTATCATGCAGCTCTACGAGGGCCTTGTAATTCTTCACGGCTTTCTCGCGGCGTGATGCTATATCGAGGGTCTCTGTCTCTCCCCTCTTCACGTAAATCAGAGAAAGCTTATGCTTATGCTCGAGGTCTATATACTTACGACGGAGAACCTCCAGCTGGTGGCCTCTGGCGTCAATCAGAGCGCGAAGCTCGTCTTGTTCATCGTTTTCACCTTGGAACAGCATGGCTGCATCATGGACATTAGATGCACACGCAGCTGCTACCTCGAGTACCTTTTCGGCATTCTGCCTGGCTTCTTGCTCCTGACTTTCAGATTCTCTCAGGAGGAGCTGCAGTTCTTTTATTTCAGCAGCGAAGGCAGCACGCTCCTGGTATTTATCGCAGAACCACATCTAACATCACCAGGTACCACCAGCACTGTGTTGTTGGGGTGGTAATGGCAGTGACAGTGGCAGTGACAGTTTCCCATCTCAGCACCAGCGGCCATCACCAAAGAGCAAGAGTGGTCAGGAATGTCCAATACAAGGACGGAGGATAGAGCCTCCACTCAAATACAAGGACGGAGGATAGAACCTCCACTCAGATACAAGGACGGAGGATAGAACCTCCACTCAGATACAAGAACGGATGATAGAACCTCCACTCAGATACAAGGACGGAAGATATAACCTCCACTCAGATACAAGAACGGATGATAGAACCTCCACTCAGATACAAGGACGGAGGATAGAACCTCCACTCAGATACAAGGACGGAGGATAGAACCTCCACTCAGATACAAGGACGGAGGATAGAACCTCCACTCAGATACAAGGACGGAGGATAGAACCTCCATTATTCAGGGAAATGAATGATCCACGTGGGTTTAGCTCTTCATTGCTTACTATAAATTATTTTTTATATAATTACTATTATTATTATTATTATTATGTTATTATTATTATTATTATTATTATTAATTTTACCACTTATCCAGTTATGCCTCCATCTCTCCTGGCATTATCATAATAATTATTATTATTATTTAATTAGTCCTATCAACATGAATCATGTTGACAGTAAGATACCTTGACATATCACATATAGGTAATTATGTCTATTTCTATTACAGCATAATCGAGCACACAATGTGTGTGTGTGTGTGTGTGTGTGTGTGTGTGTGTGTGTGTGTGTGTGTGTGTGTGTGTGTGTGTGTGTGTGTGTGTGTGTGTGTGCGCCAGGCTGCCAGAAGTATTTGTAACAAGCCTACGTCTGCCACTGGCACTTGTAACCAAGCCTGTCAGATTCACATATAACCAAGCCTAAGCCTGTTAGATGTACTTGTAAACAGGCCCAAGCGGTTTGGTTTGTATATTGTAGCCTACTGACTACACGAGGGTCATTAAGGCTGCATCTCACCTCTGTACCGCCAGTCAAGTTGACTTAATACGTATATATATAAACTGTTTCTGTATATACACTAAAATACATGCCCTTCGGTGTGTATGCATTGTCTCACTGGCAGTGAGGTCGACCGCTGATGTCGTCAAAGTTATCAGGTCGAGCTCAAATAATTGTTATCACTTCTTCCTTTATGACACTCTTCAGGTCACTTGTTCTATCTAGGCTGGAATATTGCTGCACACTAACAGCACCTTTCAAGGCAGGTGAAATTGCTGACCTAGAAAATGTACAGAGAACTTTCACGGCGCGCATAACGGAGATAAAACACCTCAATTACTGGGAGCGCTTGAGGTTCCTAAGCCTGTATTCCCTGGAACGCAGGAGGGAGAGATACATGATTATATACACCTGGAAAATCCTAGAGGGACTAGTACCGAACTTGCACACGAAAATCACTCACTACGAAAGCAAAAGACTTGGCAGATGATGCAACATCCCCCCAATGAAAAGCAGGGGTCACTAGCACGTTAAGAGACCATACAATAAGTATCAGGGGCCCGAGACTGTTCAACTGCCTCCCAGCATACATAAGGGGGATTATCCAACAGACCCCTGGCAGTCTTCAAACTGGCATTGGACAAGCACCTAAAGTCGGTTCCTGACCAGCCGGGCTGTGGCTCGTACGTTTGTTTGGTGCAGCCAGCAGTAACAGCCTGGTTGATCAGGCTCTGATCCACCAGGAGGCCTGGTCACAGACCGGGCCGCGGGGGCGTTGACCCCCGGAACTCTCTCCAGGTAAACTCCAGGTAATGGGTAGTAGGTTGGTAGACAGCAACCGCCCAGGGAGGTACTACCGTCCTGCCAGGTGAGTGTAAAACGAAAGCCTGTAATTGTTTTACATGATGGTAGGATTGCTGGTGTCTTTTGTCTGTGTCATAAATATGCAAGATTACAGGTACGTCTTGCTACTTCTACTTACACTTAAGTCACACTACACATACATGTACACGTTTATTTATACACACTCATCTGAGTTTTCTTTGATTTTACCTTAATAGTTCTTGTTCTTATTACTTTTCCTTTTATATCCATGGGGAAGTGGAATAAGAATCGTACCTCCGTAAGCCATGCGTGTTGTAAAAGTCAACTAAAATGCCGGAACAATGGGCTAGTAACCCCATTTCCTGTAATGATTACTAAAAAGAATAAGAAGAAAATTGTCAAAGTGGGAAGTCTGAATGTGCGTGGATGTTGTACAAATGATAAGAAAGAGATGATTGTGGAAGTTACGAATGAGAAGAAGCTGGATGTCCTGGCTTTAAGTGAAACAAAGCTAAAGGGGGTGGGAGAGATTCAATGGAGAGGAAATAAATGAGATTCTAAAGAAAAATTGCAAAGGTTAGTGGACGAGTTTGGGAGTGTGTGTAAAGGTAGAAAGTTGAAAGTGAACATAGAAAAGAGTAAGGTGATGAGGGTGTCAAATGATTTAGATAAGAAAATTGGATATCAAATTGGGGAGGAGGAGTATGGAAGAAGTGAATGTTTTCAAATATTTGGGAGTTGACGTGTTAGCGGATGTATTTATGAAGGATGAGGTTAACCATAGAATTGATGAGGGAAAAAAGGTGAGTGGTGCGTTGAGGTATATGTGGAGACAAAAAACGTTATCTATGGACGCAAAGAAGGGAATGTATGAAAGTATAATAGTACCAACACTCTTATATGGATGTGAAGCTTGGGTGGTAATGCAGCAGCGAGGAGACGGTTGGAGGCAGTGGAGATGTCCTGTCTATGGGCAATGTGTGGTGTAAATATTATGCAGAAAATTCGGTGTGGAAATTAGGAGGTGTGGAGTTAATAAAAGTATTAGTCAGAGGGCAGAAGAGGGGTTGTTACCTGGAGTTACCTGGAGAGAGTTCCGGGGGTCAACGCCCCCGCGGCCCGGTCTGTGACCAGGCCTCCTGGTCTGGTCTGGTCATTTAGAGAGAATGGATCAAAGTAGAATGACATGGAGAGCGTATAAATCTGTAGGGAAAGGAAGGCTGGGTAGGGGTCGTCCTCGAAAAGGTTAGAGGGAGCGGGTAAAGGAGGTTTTGTGGGCGATGGGCTTGGACTTCCAGCAAGCGTGCGTGAGCGTGTTAGATAGGAGTGAATGGAGACGAATGGTATTTGGGACCTGACGAGCTGTTGGAGTGTGAGCAGGGTAATATTTGGTAAAGGGATTCAGGGAACCGGTTATTTTTATATAGCCGAACTTGAGTCCAGGAAATGGGAAGTACAATGCCTGCACTTTAAAGGAGGGGTTCGGGATATTGGCAGTTTGGAGGGATATGTTGTGTATCTTTATACGTATATGCTTCTAAACTGTTGTGTTCTGAGCACCTCTGCAAAACAGTGATTATGTGTGAGTGTGGTGAAAGTGTTGAATGATGATGAAAGTATTTTCTTTTTGGGGATTTTCTTTCTTTTTAGGTACCCTGCCTCGGTGGGAGACGGCGACTTGTTGTTTCATGACTGACAAGTCATTATAAGACTGAGACCCACGTCAGGACCTACTTTTCCCATGACGAACGAGGAAAATACGTCCTGACGAAGAAACTACGAGCATAAGCATTGTAGAAAAACTTTAATCTACTACTGGAGTCTCCAGTGATCAGCAGCGGGTGAGGATATGTTGATCATCCACTCCGAGCCAGTCAGTCAGTGAGCTAGGGGTAATATGGCTTATTACTCACCTCCCTTCCCTACCCCATATCCCTTTCTCCACCCTCTTCTACTCCCAAAACATTTTCCTCTAACTTATCCCTTTCTCCTACACTCTCTCTCTCTACCTACCCACTGCTTCCCCCTTTTACCACCCCTCTTCTCCAAACACAGTCCTACCCTATCCTTCCAACTTCCTCTTCCCTCTTCCTAACTTTTTCTCTAACTCTACTCCATCCCTACTATGTCCCCTACCAACCAGCCTATGATAGATATGTGGGTCAGTGGATCACCAGAAGCAACAATCTGGCTGACCAAGCAAGCAGCAGATGAGCCTGGCCTATGGCTGGTCTACGGGAATAAAAACTCTCGGAACTCATCAAAGGTATATCAAAGGTAGCCCTATGATTTCCTTCAGTCTAACCCTATACAGGTTTTATAAATGGTATAAATTTGCACATATGTTGTAAGCACACATATGTTGTAAGCACACATATGTTGTAAGCACACATAAATACTGTGGGCACAAATACACTACATAAGCCACACCTGTACATCTGCTCGTTAATGCAAATATCTATGAGCCAATGAAGTGGCAACACATCAAAGCCTAACAGAACGCTGACATGGTCAAGAGGTTCAGTTGTTATTCACACCAAATATCAAAATAAAGGAGAAATGTGATCTAAGTGAGTTTCACCGCGGAATGGAGTGTTGGTACCAGACAGGCTGGTTTGAGTATCTCAGAAACTGCTGATCTCCTGGTATTTTTACGCACAACAGTCTAGAGTTTACAGAGAATGATGGAAAACACAAAACATCCAGTGAACGGCAGTTCTGTGGGCGAAAACGCTTTCATAATAAACAAAACGTTAGAGGAGAATGGCAAGATAGGTTCAGACTGACAGGAAGGTAACAGTAACTCAAAAAAAAAAAAAACACGCATTGCAATGGTAATATACAGAAGAACATCTCCAAATGCACAACTTGTCGAACCTTGAAGTGGATGGGTTAGACCAGCAGAAGAACACACCGGGTTCCACTCCTGCCAGCTAAGAACAGGAAACTGAGGCTACATTGGGGACAGGCTCACTAAAACTGGGCAGTTGAAGATTGGAAAAATGTCACAGATCTGATGAATCGCATTTCTGCTGCGACATGGAGATGGCAGGGTCAAAATTTTTGGTAAACATTTGAGATGTGGTCGAAAGGGAGATTTGCACCATGAATGTGCAGCCGATAAATCTTCAGCATCTGCAGGATGGTATTATGTCAACATGGACCAGGATCTCTAATGAATATTTCCAGCACAATGATGAATCCATTTCACGATGAATTCAAGCTGTTCTGAGGGCAAAGGGGAGCCCTACCCATTCCTAGAAGAATGTATGTAATAGTCACCGAATGTGTATGTTCTAAGCACAAACAGTATATGTTGTTGGCTCATATACATTGTGGGCACAAATGTATGTGGGTACACATATATATTATGAGTACATATACATGATATGGGCACATATGTATGTGAGCACACATACGTTGAAGGACACGCACACAGCACATTACGTAGGTTTAACCTATGATAATCCAGTATTTTGAATACGACTCATTTCCGTGTAAATTATAACACTGTTAGTATATCTATGTCATATTAAGCAAATGTCCTAAATTTTTTGCAATAGATAATACTACTGAATACACAAATCTAGAAATATCGCTAACCTTCAGGGGAGTCTAGTTCTTAAGTCACTTGTTTATCCATATACTCTTGTGCCAGCATCCACAGGATGGTCTTGGGGTGCACTAGCCGCTTTGGCGGCAAAATCGAATAAATTTTCCCCTGGAGTTCTTATTTCTCACACACACATATAAATTAAATATAACAAAAACCAAAGCATGGTTAATTAATAAACAATACAAATTATCACTATTTTGCCTTACTACAGTTTCATTCATTAATATACATATATATAGAAATACAAATATTGTCAACGGAGAGGAAACAGAAATTTAGAGTGGAGGAGATCTTGAGTGGGTTGGGACAGCACTCAGCAAGACCCAGGAGAAGGTGCTCAATTATTCCTGCAGTCAGAGTTGGTGCACGACTCCCAGGTAACTAGATCAGTGTTTCCCTCCCGCTCTTCTCCTACACCCACATTTTCTTCACTATTTTCTCCTACTTTTCCTTAGCCCAGGAGACCCTTCGGCTGTTTCTCCCTTCCTGTCTGAGGATATCTTCTGGTTATTAATGTACATATCTGTTAATCTGTCCTGTAATGTTTTACAGGAGCGGGGTCTTCGCCCCCCTGGCCCGGTCTTAGACATGGCAACCTAATTTGGAACAGAAATGTTAGAGAAATAAGAACTAATAAAAAAAAAAACAGAATAAAAAACATAACATCAATGTAAGAATATAATAAGATTTACATACCATTTTATATTTCCACGAAATACAGGAAAGATCATCAATCTTGCCAGAGTGTAAAACGTTTAACAGGCGGCCGTTTCACATTTATAAGGCAGGTATTGCTTCGGTGTGTGAACGAAGGATCGAGCCTTCAATGCATTAAATGAGCAACACGCGTTTATCTCTACACATAAATATAATATTTATTAACTCTGGAAATATTTTTTTGGAGCAAATTTTGGCTGTTTCCGGACACTTGAGGTCCTCAGGTGGAAATATTATTGACTTGAAGTTTGTAGCGCCAGTTATGATACACATTTAGAAGAGAAAAGTTTGTATTAAAATTGACATTATAACTTGTTAAAAACCAACAACAAAATTCTTCTCCTCCCATATTTTTCTTTCACTCCACTCCTGTCTTCACTCCACTCCTGTCTTCACTCCTGTCTTCACTCCACTCCTGTCTTCACTCCACTCCTGTCTTCACTCCACTCCTGTCTTCACTCCACTCCTGTCTTCACTCCACTCCTGTCTTCACTCCACTCCTGTCTTCACTCCACTCCTGTCTTCACTCCACTCCTGTCTTCACTCCACTCCTGTCTTCACTCCACTCCTGTCTTCACTCCACTCCTGTCTTCACTCCACTCCTTCTTCACTCCACTCCTGTCTTCACCCACTCCTGTCTTCACTCCACTCCTGTCTTCACTCCACTCCTGTCTTCACTCCACTCCTGTCTTCACTCCACTCCTGTCTTCACTCCACTCCTGTCTTCACTCCACTCCTGTCTTCATTCCACTCCAGTCTTCCTTCACTCCTGCCTTCCTTCACTCCACTCCTTTGGTTACAGACTGGAAAGTTAGCTGGCCCAGTGGCTGACGCGACGGTCTGGAGTTCTGAGACTCTCTGACCGCGGGTTCAAACACCACCCGTGGTATGGTTTGTTTGCAATCGTGTCATTACGATTTCGTGAGTCCTTGGAAAGTTTAAGTACATTTGCATTAGGGAGAGACTTCTCAATCACTTTAAAGTATATACTCTACTTAGCTAACATAACTGGCGTATGCTTTGGGAAGCTGCAGAGTTAAGAATAAAAATTAAATCTGGAATAACAAGAATCGGTTTAATCTCAGTTATTTTTTCAAGTGGGAGAAGAGGGGATGTAATTTGCAGGCCAGCATCCATACCCAATTAAAGTTCAATGAGCCTGTTGATGAGATGTTTGCATCACTCACTGGATGAGGTTATGATCGTTTTTAGTAGTAAATGGAGATAGGTCAGGACCAGAGGAACGAGGGAAGTGGTGAGACCCAGAGGTTTTCTGTGGAAGTTCCACTTCAGTAAAGGTTTCAGCCCCTGAGACTGAGACTGAGGTTGTTTATGAAACCCAGACTGATCACTAAGAAAAATACAATGCAGATTATGTGTGTTTCTCCCCGGATGAAAGATATGCGTCTACCTGGAGGGTGTTCCGGGAAGTCAACGCCCCAGCGGCCCAGTCCATGACCCAAGTCTTCTTTAACCTGGAGGGTGTTCCGGGAAGTCAACGCCCCAGCGGCCCAGTCCATGACCCAAGTCTTCTTTAACCTGGAGGGTGTTCCGGGAAGTCAACGCCCCAGCGGCCCAGTCCATGACCCAAGTCTTCTTTAACCTGGAGGGTGTTCCGGGAAGTCAACGCCCCAGCGGCCCAGTCCATGACCCAAGTCTTCTTTAACCTGGAGGGTGTTCCGGGAAGTCAACGCCCCAGCGGCCCAGTCCATGACCCAAGTCTTCTTTAACCTGGAGGGTGTTCCGGGAAGTCAACGCCCCAGCGGCCCAGTCCATGACCCAAGTCTTCTTTAACCTGGAGGGTGTTCCGGGAATCAACGCCCCAGCGGCCCAGTCCATGACCCAAGTCTTCTTTAACCTGGAGGGTGTTCCGGGAAGTCAACGCCCCAGCGGCCCAGTCCATGACCCAAGTCTTCTTTAACCTGGAGGGTGTTCCGGGAAGTCAACGCCCCAGCGGCCCAGTCCATGACCCAAGTCTTCTTTAAGAAAACTAACTAACAGCTCATTCTGTCTTAAAGTTAACTGAAATTAACCTCATAGAACGCTGGTGTTCTGACTTAGTAACTGTGGGAATTCACTGATGCATTACTAATACTGATATACAAGGCACATTCACGTGTATTTTAGAATCAGAATTATCTTCTTTGAGAAGGATTTAATTTTACTGCTAATACACAGAGGAGAAGAGAAAAAGACCCTTTTCCCACCTTTCATATGCCTTTGATGAGCTCCAAGAGTTTTTCAACTCTCAGAGCCCGGCCATGGGCCAGGCTCGTCTGGTGCTTGCCTGGTCAACCAAGGTAGGAAAAAATATTGGTTCAATAAATTCTGTTTCATACTGAATGAGTTTAAAATCAAGTGATTACTTAACAACACACACACATACACACACACACACACACACACACACACACACACACACACACACACACACACACACACAAACACACACACACACATCTATAACCCCCTTTAAACTAACTCCAGCAATTCTCCTTAATCACATGCAGCCCCCCCTACCAACACCCTCCTCCCCCCTTCTTCCCCCCCCTAAAACCATGCCTAACATGGTTGCCGTCGGCCCATCCCGCTTAACTAATTTACTTGGGCTCCCTTAACTTTTAAAACTGCTTCGCTTATTACCGTGGACGAAGTTCGGTAACCATCTCATTCGCCCAAGTTAGAATGAAGTTTGAGAGAAGGGTCTGCACCCGAGACTGAAATACAATTCCAATGAAGTGTCTCTTGCGTTCCTTTCCGCTGTTTACAGTAGTCTCTCCCGCGAGCGCCTCCGGGCCTTCTCCCGGCGCTGAAAGAAAAATCACCGTCGCGATTTTGCTTACGTTTCCGGCTGCGGCTGTGTTGAGGTTTCCGGCTACGGCTGTGTTGAGGTTTCCGGATACGGCTGTGTTGAAGTTTCCGGCTATGGCTGTGTAGAGGATTCTGGCTGCAGATGTGTTGCTTGCCGGCAATAGCTGTATGAAAGTCTCTAGCTATAGCAGTGTGAGGGTTTCTGGCTACAGCTGTGTGAGAGGTTTCTGGCTACAGCTGTGTGAGAGGTTTGTGGCTACAGCTGTGTGCAGGTTTCTGGCTACAGCTGTGTGCAGGTTTCTGGCTAGTGTGAGGGAGGGGGTTATTATTATGCAGAAGGGGTAAAACCGTAAAACCTCAGATAGTCCCTGGGAAATGAGTAGGGGGAAATCAAGTTCGATCCTTGGGAGGATAGCTCCAGTTCCATGGATCATGAGCTAATTGTGGAAGAGTCTTCCACAAATACTGGCATCGGTGTCCGGGTGATGATTCATGGCAGCTTCTTGAGAGTATAAATACACCTGCCTAGCCGGAACACTCTGCAACCGTCATGGTTTAGTCTACCTGGAATGTGTTGCGAGGGGTCAGCGCCCCCGCCGCCGTGGCTCTGGCTAAATAGCAAGACTTACTATTTAGCAAGTCTTTTAGTGAGACTTGCTATTTAGGAATACCTGCTACATAACCAGAGCTCGCACGCTTGTCTACCTACTCAACTGTTGACTAACTTCTGATGGTACTTGGAATGATCGGCGCAGCGTCTCGGTCCCCGGGCCAGCCCTTCTGGTTTATGGTCTGATCAGTCAAGCTACTGATGTTGGCTCGACGCCGTCCAGTGTAAGCCCCGCAGTCAAATTTTCCGACCAATGTCTGGAGAAACCCGTCAAGATCCATCCTGAAGACAGGGATCTCTTGGTAATTCCTCTTGCGTTAAAAAGGAAGGCGCTGAAACCTCTCGGACCTTTCTCACTACATGATCTCTTACTGTGCTCGTTGCACTCCTTACTTTTCATCTGAGTATTTTGCACTGTCTTGCGTCTCCACTCTCCTAAGAAGTAACTTCAGTGCAAAGATTTGGAACCACTCCCCTCACTTATTTTCAAGGAGTATATTATAAGATATCGCAAATAACAGTTTTGGTACTTTAAGCAGCAGTACGCAATTTGGATCCTGCCCACTGGCAGCTAAATATACCTTTCTGTAGGTTTACGCTTCCTACCCTAACACTGCCAAATATATATCGCACACACTGCGTCAGGGGCAGGAGAAAACGCACGATTTAACAGACATAAATAGACAAAACCAAAATAGTGATGGTGCTATTAACACGTTCATGAGAGAGAGGGGGAAAAAAATAAGAGTTGATCGGGATGCTTCAGGTTTAAATGACGAGGGAATGAGGTGACAGCCGTTGAGAGCATTAAATGGTGAGTCAGTGTGGAAATGGTCGTCCACGCGCAGACAACTCCAGATCAAAAAGCAATAGCAATGTGAGGGGAAATAATGAGACATTTAAAGCCTCTTTCATAAGTGAAAAAGGCTGGTGATAGGGAAGTGAAGTGGCAGGGATGGGAGGGGGGATGAAGGGCAAGGGAGAGAGGAGGGTATGGGAAAGAGAGAGGAAAGAGTAGGACGGGATGGGGAAGAGAATCAGACGAGAGGATGAGAGAGATTTAATAAGAAAGGAGAGAAACAATCAGCTGACATACATCCGGCAACACGGCAGACTGTGTCTTGGAGGACAACTACACAAATAAGACACAAGGAAAATGTAAACGCAAGACAATAGGAATGTGTGAACATTACAGGCAGAACAACACACAGACAGAGAATGCACCCGCTACTAGCACAGGCAGAGACTCGACCTCTGTAATCACAAACAAGTGAACACAAGCAAAGGATGTCAGAATAGCACAGAACATTTCATGGTAAACTGACACCGAAAACTTACAGAAACATCGTTCCTCGTACTCACGAGTACATCATTGTTAAAAATACAGCACATCACTTCAACACATGACCAAACACAGACACCAAACACGGACCATCAAGAGTCCAGAACACCAAACACCGACCATCAAGGAGGAATGATAAGTGATTAAAAAAATTAGAGATAAAATATGGAATGTAATCTATGAGAGAGGAGGAGGAGGTAGGATGGGAGAGAGAGAGAGAGAGAGAGAGAGAGAGAGAGAGAGAGAGAGAGAGAGGAGAGAGAGAGAGAGAGAGAGAGAGAGAGAGAGAGAGAGAGAGAGAGAGAGAGAGAGAGAGCTCTAGTCCCCAGCAGAGTTTAAAAGATGGTTTAAAGAAGACCTAAACAGATATAGATGAATAGATAGATAGAGACAGAGAGAGAAAGAGAGGCTTTGGGTACATAATATACATTTGCGATCAATAAAGCCGTAGTACATAAGAAACTTCTGTATCATATGTATCTTCTTGGATAACAATAATAACAATAATAATAATAATAATAGTAATAATAATAATAATAATAATAATATTATTATTATTATTATTATTATTATTATTATTATTATTATTATTATTATTATTAGTGGTGGTAGTAGTAGTAGCATTATATTCACAAGAAAGAGTGCAAACCCAAATGGGTCATAGAACGCCTCAATTATTTATACTCACCTGAGAATTTTGCTCCAGACAATGCCCCTCATCCTGACTCAGTTCTTTGTCCCTATGACTTGTGCACCCATCACAGTGCCATCTTCACCCATCACAGTGCCATCTACACCCATCACAGTGCCATCTACCCCATCACAGTGTTATCTACCCCCATCACAGTGCCATCTACACCCATCACAGTGCCATCTACACCCATCACAGTGCCATCTACACCCATCACAGTGCCATCTACACCCATCACAGTGCCATCTACACCCATCACAGTGCCATCTACACCCATCACAGTGCCATCTACACTCATCACAGTGCCATCTTCACCCATCACAGTGCCATCTACACCCATCACAGTGCCATCTACCCCATCACAGTGTTATCTACCCCCATCACAGTGCCATCTACCCCATCACAGTGTTATCTACCCCCATCACAGTGCCATCTACATACCATCCACAGTGCCATCTACACACCCATCACAGTGCCATCTACACCCATCACAGTGCCATCACTACACCCATCACAGTGCCATCTACACTCATCACAGTGCCATCTACACCCATCACAGTGCCATCTACCCCATCACAGTGCCATCTACACCCATCACAGTGCCATCTACACCCATCACAGTGCCATCTACACCCATCACAGTGCCATCTACACCCATCACAGTGCCATCTACACTCATCACAGTGCCATCTACACCCATCACAGTGCCATCTACCCCATCACAGTGCCATCTACACCCATCACAGTGCCATCTACACCCATCACAGTGCTATCTACACCCATCACAGTGCCATCTACACCCATCACAGTGCCATCTACACCCATCACAGTGCCATCTACACTCATCACAGTGCCATCTACACCCATCACAGTGCCATCTACACCCATCACAGTGCCATCTACACCCATCACAGTGCCATCTACCCCAGCACAGTGCCATCTACACCCATCACAGTGCCATCTACACCCATCACAGTGCCATCTACACCCATCACAGTGCCATCTACCCCAGCACAGTGCCATCTACGCCTATCACCCTGAAATCTGCAACCATCTCATCTAACCTCAAGAGACCGTGAAGAGACGGGCAAGTGTTGTCACCTGCAGTAATGTCGAAGTTTAAAATTTACTGAATCTGTGGTTGGACTTCATTACTTCTCCAAATATAAAAGCAGATACAAATGCAGAGATCCCCTAGCGACAACGTTTCGCCCACACAGTGAGCTTGAACAAGTCACAAACAGCTGTCGATAAACGTTTGTTTTATACCGCGTTTATTTCTACTTCGTCCATTATGCCAGTATTTTATTCCGTTTATCTCCACTTCTCCAAATTGTTGTGTCACACTAGGTCACGGTGCCCCGTGGCCTGGTGGGAAAAGCTTCACACGCTGAGTGTCCGGGTTCGATTCCCGGCGAGGGTGAAAACATTGGGCGTGCTTCCTTACACCGATTGTCCGTGTTCACCCATTAGTAAAGTGGGTACCTGGGCGTTAGTCGACTGGTGTGGGTCGCATCCTGGAAAAAAAATGACCTAATTTGCTCGAAATGCTTTGTATAACAAGCGGCTTTCTATATAGTAGTATGTCACTGACGTCAGCTAGGTCTGTGTACCTTGTACATGTACTGGTAGAAATAAAGATATTTCTGTATGGAGGTGTTAGTCATGGCGGTCAGAGCGGATTCGAAGCAAAGTCGGTTCAGTTCAACATCTCCAGCGAAGCGCTGGAGATGTTGAACTGTGTTTCCCTCTGTAATGCCACACCGAGCAGCTACTTTCCCCCTACCTGGAGTCTACCTGGAGGGCATTCCGGGGATCAACGTCCCCGCGGCCCGGTCCACGACCAGGCCTCCCGGTGGATCAGGGCCTCATCAACGAGGCTGTTACTGCTGGCCGCACGTAATCCAACGTACCAACCACAGCCCGGCTGATCCGGCACCGTCTTTAGGTATCTGTCCAGCTCCGTCTTGAAGACAACCAGGGGTCTTCCCGTAATGCCCCTTATTGCTGGTGGGAGGCTGTTGAACAGTCTTGGGCCCCGGACACTTATTGTGTTTTCTCTTAGTGTACTAGTGACGCCCCTATTTTTCACTGGGGGTATGTTGCATCGCCTGCCAAGTCTTTTACTTTCGTATGGAGTGATTGCCTTGTGTTGCCATGTTAAACAGATAGTTCCCAGTGTTGCAGTGAATAGTACAAACGTTGTTGTTGGTGTCATCTCTCTGACAGGCACTTTTATCTTCACTGATCCTCATGTCATCTCTTCTGACAGACACTTACGTGTTCAGTGATCCTCGTATCATCTCTCTGACAAACACTTGTGTCTTCACTTATCCTGGGGTTCATGTTCCTGGACGTAGTACTATAGGGTAACTGTAGACGATGCCAGTGTGTCTTTGTCCTGATGTCAGATATGGATAAGGATTTGAAGAGGTTATTGCCTGTGGCAAGTATATTATTTACAAATTTTAAACATAGATCCCGCCGCATTACCCACGGGTAAGAGGAGCCGGGTCCGGGATTCTGCCTCTCAATCAACACACATTAGCGGAGTCCATTATCCACTGACTCCATTACATATATTTTTTTCATTAATCCTCTGCTCTCTAAATTGTTTTTTAATTGTACCATAATGCGAGTGAACGTGATATCAGGTATCAGAAAGTGGTGTCGCTGCATTTGTTCATTACGCATTTAAATTATCATCAAAATAATTAAAAAAAGGGAATTACTAACTCAGAACAATATTCCACAGTGGAGTTACCCTGCCTGTGATTCACCTGTGACCAGTCTCGAGGATTCCTCTACCCCTTTACAGCCCGCCCGAGGCCAGACTTCCTTGAGAGCATGATCAACCAGGCTGTTGCTGCCAGCATACAGCAGGCCTACAAGGCTTAATTCATTTGTAAGTTCATTCTTCTGGGTTCTTGCTGGTATTTCCTTCTGCTGTCTTCCTTCTAGTATTCCTGCTGGTATTCCAGTTGGTGTTCTTGCTTGTCCTCCTGCTAATGTTACTGCTGGTGTCCCTGATAGTGCTCCTAATGTTTCTGCTGGTGTCCCTGATGGTGCTCCTAATGTTTCTGCTGGTGTCCCTGATGGTGCTCCTAATGTTTCTGCTGGTGTCCCTGATGGTGCTCCTAATGTTTCTGCTGGTGTCCCTGATGGTGCTTCTAATGTTTCTGCTGGTGTCCCTGATGGTGCTCCTAATGTTACTGCTGGTGTCCCTGATGGTGCTCCTAATGTTACTGCTGGTGTCCCTGATGGTGCTCCTAATGTTTCTGCTGGTGTCCCTGATGGTGCTCCTAATGTTACTGCTGGTGTCCCTGATGGTGCTCCTAATGTTTCTGCTGGTGTCCCTGATGGTGCTCCTAATGTTACTGCTGGTGTCCCTGATGGTGCTCCTAATGTTACTGCTGGTGTCCCTGATGGTGCTCCTAATGTTTCTGCTGGTGTCCCTGATGGTGCTCCTAATGTTTCTGCTGGTGTCCCTGATGGTGCTCCTAATGTTTCTGCTGGTGTCCCTGATGGTGCTCCTAATGTTTCTGCTGGTGTCCCTGATGGTGCTCCTAATGTTACTGCTGGTGTCCCTGATGTGCTCCTAATGTTTCTGCTGGTGTCCTGATGGTGCTCCTAATGTTACTGCTGGTGTCCCTGATGGTGCTCCTAATGTTTCTGCTGGTGTCCCTGATGGTGCTCCTAATGTTTCTGCTGGTGTCCCTGATGGTGCTCCTAATGTTTCTGCTGGTGTCCCTGATGGTGCTCCTAATGTTTCTGCTGGTGTCCCTGATGGTGCTCCTAATGTTACTGCTGGTGTCCCTGATGGTGCTCCTAATGTTTCTGCTGGTGTCCCTGATGGTGCTCCTAATGTTACTGCTGGTGTCCCTGATGGTGCTCCTAATGTTTCTGCTGTGTCCCTGATGGTGCTCCTAATGTTTCTGCTGGTGTCCCTGATGGTGCTCCTAATGTTTCTGCTGGTGTCCCTGATGGTGCTCCTAATGTTTCTGCTGGTGTCCTGATGGTGCTCCTAATGTTTCTGCTGGTGTCCCTGATGGTGCTCCTAATGTTTCTGCTGGTGTCCCTGATGGTGCTCCTAATGTTACTGCTGGTGTCCCTGATGGTGCTCCTAATGTTTCTGCTGGTGTCCCTGATGGTGCTCCTAATGTTTCTGCTGGTGTCCCTGATGGTGCTCCTAATGTTTCTGCTGGTGTCCCTGATGGTGCTCCTAATGTTACTGCTGGTGTCCCTGATGGTGCTCCTAATGTTTCTGGCTGGTGTCCCTGATGGTGCTTCCTAATGTTACTGCTGGTGTCCCTGATGGTGCTCCTAATGTTTCTCCTGGTGTCCCTGATGGTGCTCCTAATGTTTCTGCTGGTGTCCCTGATGGTGCTCCTAATGTTTCTGCTGGTGTCCCTGATGGTGCTCCTAATGTTTCTGCTGGTGTCCCTGATGGTGCTCCTAATGTTACTGCTGGTGTCCCTGATGGTGCTCCTAATGTTTCTGCTGGTGTCCCTGATGGTGCTCCTAATGTTACTGCTGGTGTCCCTGATGGTGCCCTAATGTTTCTGCTGGTGTCCCTGATGGTGCTCCTAATGTTTCTGCTGGTGTCCCTGATGGTGCTCCTAATGTTTCTGCTGGTGTCCCTGATAGTGCTCCTAATGTTTCTGCTGGTGTCCCTGATAGTGCTCCTAATGTTTCTGCTGGTGTCCCTGATAGTGCTCCTAATGTTTCTGTTGGTATCCCTGATGGTGCTCCTAATGTTTCTGCTGGTGTCCCTGATGGTGCTCCTAATGTTTCTGCTGGTGTCCCTGATGGTGCTCCTAATGTTTCTGCTGGTGTCCCCTGATGGTGCATCCTAATGTTTCTACTGGTGTCCCTGATGGTGCTCCTAATGTTTCTGCTGGTGTCCCTGATAGTGCTCCTAATGTTTCTGCTGGTGTCCCTGATAGTGCTCCTAATGTTTCTGCTGGTGTCCCTGATGGTGCTCCTAATGTTTCTACTGGTGTCCCTGATGGTGCTCCTAATGTTTCTGCTGGTGTCCCTGATGGTGCTCCTAATGTTTCTGCTGGTGTCCCTGATGGTGCTCCTAATGTTTCTGCTGACGTTCCTGCTGGAGTTAAATGTTGATGATCCTATGGTACAGTTATAGTATGTTAATTTCTACACGAGCTACACAGATATCACAACTAAATTTGTTATTCTAGCTTCGACTGGGTTCGGTTATTTTGCTTTCACCTTATTTAGTACACATTCATGGATAGTTTAAAGCCGATAACTAAATTACAAAAGCGGGAGAGAGCCGACTTTCACGTCACACGTCCTCTCGGCTTAAAAAGTTAGAAAACAAACGCTTGTTATTTACGGTGAAAGGCTGGACGTCCGTACCTCATCAACCGACGCCTGAGTACACACACGGAGGCAACACACATCAATTAAGGCTATACAATCATTGATGTCATTGATGGCTTGCTAATGTTCATCGTTAATCCAGACTCCGTTAACGTGTGCTACTAGACGCAAGAAGCCACTTTCTTGACGTTAACAGACGTAGTTACTGACGTCAATGAGACAGCGCCGGAACGCTGAAATATGCACTACTAACATGTTTCTCTTATTCTTTTATATATGATAATATTTTTCTATTTTTAATAATGAAAAGATCATTAAAATCCGTGAAATAAGCAACAAGAGGCACTGCTGACTCTACCGAGGGAAGAGAGGAAGGCGTCACGACCTGAACAGTGGTGCTGGAGGCACTGTGGAGAGGAAAAGCAGCAGCAGCAGCAGTAGCACTGACCACTGGGTTACCTGTGCTTGGTGCTTAAGCCAGTCAAGCAGCAGCAGGTGGTGGGACATCAAGCTAGCTTATAGCAGTAAGGTAGTGGGGCATTAAGCCAGCCAGAAGTAGTAGGTGGTGGTGTAATAAGCCAGAGAGCAGAAGCAGGTGGTGGTGCATTAAACCAGCAAGCAGAAGCAGGTGGTGGTGCATTAAGCCAGCCAGCAGCAGCAGGTGGTGGTGCATTAAACCAGCAAGCAGCAGCAGGTGGTGGTGCATTAAGCCAGCAAGCAGCAGCAAGTGGGAGGGGAGACGGGTAGTGGTAAAGATGTGGGTGGGGGGATATGGGAAGGAATTGTTGGATGGGTAGGGGGTGGAGGGGAACCCTGGCCTCAGCCATGCAAGCTAAACAAGTGAAACACCGCCTCAGAAAACACTACATCACCCCCAGGCCTAGATTACACCCCACTTCCTCTGTCCTCCCCACCAGAGGGGGAGATGAGGACGGAATGATATGGAATAATGAAGTGAAAAGAAAGAATGGGAAAGAGAAGAGGGAGAATGGAGTATGGGGGTAAGTAGAGAATGGGGAAAAGGGGAGAGGGGGAAAACAGTGGATGAATATGAATATACAAGTGTATGAATGTATGTATATACGCGACAGCATGTATATGTATACATGCGAATCCTGGTGTGGCAGTCAGAAGATACACTAATACACATCCTGTGAGTGGTAGTCAAAATATTAGAGGCTCATAGCGGGTCCAGGAACTGGACCCCAACATTCATGGGAGATAAGCAACTTACAGCTGTAACTATTTACAAATCTGTGAACTGTTATTAATAGAAGTAAGTTGTTTACGCATTTATGTTTCACAAAATCTTTACAAAACATCTAATATGGAATTATGACGTATTTACAATACTCAGTAATTCCCAAGTTAAGGCTACATTTACACACGTTAAAAAGGTTATGATTTACTGACAACAGGCAAAGTCAGGGGATTTTTTCGAGAACTGCTGGTGACATTTCTTGAACATATATATATATATATATATATATATATATATATATATATATATATATATATATATATATATATATATATATATATATATATATATATATATATATTAGTTATACAAGGTAATATCTAACATTAAATGTTGGCGCATGAGGGCCACTGAACGCCGCCTCAAATAGCAACCTCTCGTCTCTATTGATCGCAAATAAACCAACTTACAAAATGATCGAAACGACAGCGGCCACAACTGCACATACTCAGCGATTTACTTCTTAGTGTAACGATGAAACCAGAGACCGACACCTTCCAGAACAGAAGACAGTGATATCTGCCACCAAAGACAGTCACTGATATCATCTGCCACCAAAGACAGTCACTGATATCATCTGCTACCAAAGACAGTCACTGATATCATCTGCCACCAAAGACAGTCACTGATATCATCTGCCACCAAAGACAGTCACTGATATCATCTGCTACCAAAGACAGTCACTGATATCATCTGCTACCAAAGACAGTCACTGATATCATCTGCCACCAAAGGCAGTCACTGATATCATCTGCTACCAAAGACAGTCACTGATATCATCTGCCACCAAAGACAGTCACTGATATCATCTGCCACCAAAGACAGTCACTGATATCATCTGCCACCAAAGACAGTCACTGATATCATCTGCCACCAAAGACAGTCACTGATATCATCTGCCACCAAAGACAGTCACTGATATCATCTGCCACCAAAGACAGTCACTGATATCATCTGCCACCAAAGACAGTCACTGATATCATCTGCCACCAAAGACCACAACCTCATTCTTACGACTTCAGTGAGCGAACAACACCTCTCATAACGTCCTTTAAGATTCACTAAAAGCACTGCATTCCTTCATTCAGTCTCATTCTTATAACTTGACTGAAAGCACAGCCATTCCAGCAACATCAATCTTGCAGTGACTGCAGATCAGATCACTCATATTGCAGATCCTTAACAGAAATAATGATCCGCTAGACGCTCAATCATCATTGCTGTGGCTGATACCAAAACAATTTCGAGAACTGTAATGGTAACAACGGCACTTTATCCTGTTTTTAGTGATGGTAACAACGGCACTGTGTCCTGTTGTTACTGAAGATAACAACGGCATTGTGTGGTGGCGTTACTAACTGCAAACAACCCATTGTGATTATGTTACTAACAGCAACGAGGGAAATGAGTGGTGATGTTACTGACGGTAACACACACACACACACACACACACACACACACACACACACACACACACACACGTTATACCATCATGGAACAGTAAGTCATGTATCATCCAGTTTAGCGATTAACAAGCTCACCCTGGCTACCTAATTACTTAATATTAACAAGACTCATCAAAGAACTCGTCCACGTTAAGTGGACCAATACCGACTGTCTCTTTCATCCACTAGTGACCGAACCAAATGATCAAACGCCCGTCTTCCTGCACTGCAGAATACTAATGGCAACATGCACTTAGGGACGCCGTGACTCAACCCCTGCAACCACATACAGGTGAGCACTTAGGCACGCATGCACACTTACGCCGCACTTACATGCACAGTCATGTACGCACTCATGCACGCACAGTATATAAGTGAGAGAGGTAATGCGAGTTTACATGGCTGATTTTACACATTATACACATCATCATACACATCTTACACATGATACACAGGTGTAAGAAGCCTATCTTACGTCACTTGAGACTGATGGACTGAACACAGCAACTCCAGGCTGAGGGACTCATTACCTCAAATTCCTCATCTTGCACTTTTTTCTGCATTGGACTGAAGAAGCCACTGCGTGGCGAAACGTTTCCAGAATAAAGACTCCCAAATGTTGCACATGTGTCTCATTTATCAATGTTGCGGAACTTTATAGCGACGTGTGAGTTCATCCTGAACCATTCTGAAGCATCCACTGTGACTTGATAATGGTTCACGATACACGAATAACCAGCACATAGGAAAGGAGGAGCTTACGACGACGTTTCGGTTCGGCTTGGACCGAAACGTCGTCGTGAGGGTTATTTGCGTATTATTTCAGCCACGGTATTGTTACTTTTTTGTTTTAAATTCTTCTTTTTTCTGGACACTGGAAAAAAGAAAACAGTACCATCCACTGGCTCCTTACTGATGCATGAATGTATTCTTAGATTCGCAATGTAACCCAAATTTCTTCGTTTTCCGCTAATCCTTTTCTCTCCTGTCTCTTGCGTCTGGGACAAGCTGCTCTCAGAGATGGTAATTCCACAGAAATAATAATTCCAGCTCTGCTGGAAGGAAACCTTTGAAGCTGTCGTAGCTGATTAAGTAAGTTTATTCAGATATACACAAAAACATATTTTATCATACATAGCAGCATATGTGTAGGGAACCTGGTATGCTTGACGATGTCCTCACTGACCTTCTGAAGTCTCCCGGCTCAGGCTGACGGATTTTAACATCTTGCAGGGGTACCATCCTCCGTGATGGAATGTAACAGGGAAGGGGGGTAAACACAGCTACGTTTTCTGTGTACCTTTTGTTCCCATTGTGTAAATATCACATGGAATAGGATAGCAGCACGGCTCGTCTAAACTTAGTGTAAAACTTGTCAAACCACGGCAAGCATAGTGTGAAACTTGTCAAACCACGGCAAGCATAGTGTGAAACTTGTCAAACCACGGCAAGCATAGTGTAAAACTTGTCAACCCACGGCAAGCATAGTGTAAAACTTGTCAAACCACGGCAAGTATGATGTAAAACTTCTCTGCCTCCAACAGCCCTCTCTTCCCCTCCCACCCCAACTCAAAACTCCCAGCCACAGTCAACTTTATCCCCCTTCAAGAATCATCACCTGTCCTTTAGATATTCATCATCATCATCTTTTCCCTCCCTCTATTCATTTAATTACCCCTTCACTTACCTTATTCAATCACTCCTTTCCCCTCCCAATTTAACTACTCCATTACCTTCTTATTCTTCCAAATCAAACAATTCATTTACTTATTTTGTCTCACTATTTACTACGCAGTTCATTCTTTACTTAATCCTCCCCATTTAATCATTCCACCTCTCCTTCTCCCCACTCAATCACCCCTGCCTCCTCTTCCTCCCACTCCATTACCTCCACCTCCTCTTCCTCCCCACTCAGCCAGGCTCTCTCTCTGGAGTTTATCTGGAGTTTATCTGGAGAGAGTTCCGGGGGTCAACGCCCCCGCGGCCCGGTCTGTGACCAGGCCTCCTTAGGTCAGTGTCCCAGGATGCGACCCACACCAGTCGACTAACACCCAGGTACCCATTTTACTGATGGGGAACATAGACAACAGGTGGAAAGAAACACGTCCAATGTTTCTACTCTGGCTGGGAATCGAACCCAGGCCCTCACCGTGTGAAGCGAGAGCGTTAACCACCAGGCCACCAGACACTATCCCCACCACTGCTCGGTCTGTTCCCCCATCACCACTTCCTATTAATCCCCAACTCTCCATCACTATCTCTCATCACCTCATCTCATCTCCCTACACCTCCCATATCTCTCCTTTACCCTCTCTCTATAAAAACATATCCTCTTCACCCTCTCTCTCTCTCCCCATCACCCTGCACCTCCATCACCCAACCTCTCCCCCAGTCTCCCCATATCTTCTCCCCGGTATCCCCCTTCTGCACTTGAGTCATCAACTGAGGAGCTCTGTCACCAGGTGCTTCAGGGTAGGTTGTTAGGTCCACGTCTCCTTATGTGGGACTCCGGACATTCCCTTTCTCATTCTTCTTATGCTGCTGCTGCTGTTTCTTCTTCTTCCATCTCCCCTTTTCCCTTCTGTTTCTCTTTATTCTTTACTTTATTATTCGTTTTCTCACTTTTTTTCCAACTCTTTCTCACACCTTTTCTTTTATTTTCGAATCGTATTTCGGTCACAGACGAATTAATTCTCTTCGTTGTTGTTCTCCATCTCTCTTTCTCTCTCTCTCTCTCTCTCCTTTCTCTATACCTTTCTCTTTCATACCTCAACTTCAATTCTTCAGTTTTCATGATATACTCCTTCCCATCTGGTGTGCCTTTCTCTTTCCATTTTTGGAATCACTTCCAATTACAGTTGTTTTGTATTTCTTGTCTGTCTATCCCTCCGTTCTCACCGGGTATCTCTCCCTCTCTCTCTCTTTCTCTCCCATGTGCATCTTTTCTCTATTTGAAGCTGTTGTGAACGAGTCTTGGCTGGATGTGTGTTTGCTTTCCTATGTTAACGTTTGTGTAAATGTGGTGTGTGTGTGTGTGTGTGTGTGTGTGTGTGTGTTTACACTAGTCATTTTTACACCTACTCCTCCCCCCTTCTCTCTCTCTCTCTCTCTCTCTTTCTCACTTTTCATCTTTCTTCCAAGTTTGTTCTCTTTCACACACACACTGTCGTTCCCTGCATATTGTTTTACCGATTTTTATGTCCTACAGATTAATATATTCAGGTTCTTGCTTTTATTTTCTCGTGTTACTGTATCTGCCTCCTCTCTCACATTCTCTCTTTTTCTCTCTCTCTCTCTCTCTCTCTCTCTGTTGTAAGTCTCTCCGTTGCCTTGTCATACGAGAATGACAAACAAAGTTTAGCCAGCATTCTCTTCCCACGTTATTTTCTTCTGGTTTACACTAATAACCCGACATCGACCAGTTATTAATGGTCCACGTCGGACCGAAACGTTGCCTTAAGTTTCTGTCTCCTGTGTGTATTGTGTATTGTTCCAGTCACGGTACTGTGCCTAATTATTCCCATTTGCTTTTCTTACATTCTCAGTATAGATTAGTATCTTTCCTCTCGTTGTGATACTTTCCAAGTTACTGAGCAAACTTTCTGTGTTGTCTTCAGTACCTTCTACATTTTCCTTGAAGTATGTGATCTCGTCGGCTTTCTCAGCGGAACCTATGTCGTGAGGACCTCTCCATGCTCGTGTATTCAGCTTTTCCGTCAGGAAACACTTGTCCTGTTTCCTGACAAATTTTACCTACCCTAACCTTCCCCTGGACGGGAATGGGTACAAGGATTGTTTATCCCAGGGCATGTCTGATGGTTCTATGTTCAATCTGTCCTAGTCACTTCTCTGATTGTTGAGGTTCACGATGGCTATGTCATAGATAGGTTCTCCACGCATGGATTTAAGCGCGTCTCTACTGCAGTTAAGTTTTTTGGACGAGTATTGTATTTGCGATTGTTGTTTTATGATTGTGAACCCGTCATCACCTGCTGATGGAGTATCAAGTCGTTACCATCTACTTACGGAATATAAGGGAAATTGTTATTACCTGCTGTTGAAGTATAAGGAGATCTTCACCTAATGGAGTATATGTGGGTCGTCACCTGCTGGGGTATAAGGGGGTCGTCAGCTGCTGGAGCATAATGGAGTCGTCACCTGGAGTAAAGGGGGGCCGTGACCACCTGCTGGAGTATAAGGGAGGGTCGTCACCTGCTGGAGTATAAGGGGGTCACGTCACCACCTGCTGGAG
This sequence comes from Cherax quadricarinatus, assembly GCF_026875155.1. Lineage (NCBI taxonomy): Eukaryota > Metazoa > Arthropoda > Malacostraca > Decapoda > Parastacidae > Cherax > Cherax quadricarinatus. The sequence goes on along the minus strand of NC_069430.1, from coordinate 26,449,556 downwards.
TATAAGGGGGGTCTCGTCGTCACCACCTGCTGGAATATAAGGGATGTCTCGTCACCACCTGCTGGAGTATAAGGGGGTCGTCACCTGCTATAGTATAAGGGGGTCGTCACCTCCTATAGTATAAGGGGCTCGTCACCTGCTGGAGTATAAGGGAATCGTCACCTTCTGGAGCATAAGGGGGTCTCGTCACTACCTTCTGTAGTATAAGAGGGGTCGTCACCACCTTCTGATGGGATGTAAGGTGGTCGTCACCAAGAAGGTGGTGACAACGGAGAGGACACTAGGTCATCGCCCTGTAGAAGTAACAAGTCGCCAGAGGCTCGTAAAAAACCTCGTGGTGGGAGCATGTGTGGAGGGGCAGAGGAGGGCAGGATGAAATATACGAGGAGTCTTCTTATTTTCACGCCCCTCCACCCCCACGCCCCTCCACCACCACCACACCTCTCCACCACCACCACACCTCTCCACCACCACCACACGCAGCTCCACCACATTAGGAACTATGAACCTCCAAGTTTATCTTGACCGCACTAATTTCCTCATTGAGAACTCTCTCTTCAATTACGCCTTGACGGTCATTTTTGCTTCAATTGCACTGACCTTATTAGATGAAATATGACCTTTTTCCGAGACGACATGAAGGTGGCAGGGAGGACTGGGTCACTGACATGAAGGTGGCAGGGAGGACTGGGTCACTGACATGAAGGTGGCAGGGAGGACTGGGTCACTGACATGAAAGTGGCAGGGAGGACTGGGTCACTGACATGAAAGTGGCAGGGAGGACTGGGTCACTGACATGAAAGTGGCAGGGAGGACTGGGTCACTGACATGAAAGTGGCAGGGAGGACTGGGTCACTGACATGAAAGTGGCAGGGAGGACTGGGTCACTGACATGAAAGTGGCAGGGAGGACTGGGTCACTGACATGAAAGTGGCAGGGAGGACTGGGTCACTGACATGAAAGTGGCAGGGAGGACTGGGTCACTGACATGAAGGTGGCAGGGAGGACTGGGTCACTGACATGAAGGTGGCAAGGAGGACTGGGTCACTGACATGAAGGTGGCAGGGAGGACTGGGTCACTGACATGAAAGTGGCAGGGAGGACTGGGTCACTGACATGAAGGTGGCAGGGAGGACTGGGTCACTGACATGAAAGGTGGCAGGGAGGACTGGGTCACTGACATGAAGGTGGCAGGGAGGACTGGGTCACTGACATGAAAGTGGCAGGGAGGACTGGGTCACTGACATGAAGGTGGCAGGGAGGACTGGGTCACTGACATGAAAGTGGCAGGGAGGACTGGGTCACTGACATAAAGGTGGCAGGGAGGACTGGGTCACTGACATGAAGGTGGCAGGGAGGACTGGGTCACTGACATGAAAGTGGCAGGGAGGACTGGGTCACTGACATGAAAGTGGCAGGGAGGACTGGGTCACTGACATGAAGGTGGCAGGGAGGACTGGGTCACTGACATGAAAGTGGCAGGGAGGACTGGGTCACTGACATGAAGTGGCAGGGAGGACTGGGTCACTGACATGAAAGTGGCAGGGAGGACTGGGTCACTGACATGAAGGTGGCAGGGAGGGACTGGGTCACTGACATGAAAGTGGCAGGGAGGACTGGGTCACTGACATAAAGGTGGCAGGGAGGACTGGGTCACTGACATGAAAGTGGCAGGGAGGACTGGGTCACTGACATGAAGGTGGCAGGGAGGACTGGGTCACTGACATGAAAGTGGCAGGGAGGACTGGGTCACTGACATGAAGGTGGCAGGGAGGACTGGGTCACTGACATGAAGTGGCAGGGAGGACTGGGTCGTGACATGTACATAGGTGGCAGGGAGGACTGGGTCATGACATGAAAGTGGCAGGGAGACTGGGTCAGCATAAAGGTGGCAGGGAGGACTGGTCGGTGACTGTACACATCGCAGGTGGCAGGGAGGACTGGGTCGTGACATGAACAGTGACAGGGAGGACTGGGTCACTGACATGAAGGTGGCAGGGAGGACTGGGTCACTGACATGAAAGTGGCAGGGAGGACTGGGTCACTGACATGAAGTGGCAGGGAGGACTGGGTCGTGACATGAACAGTGACAGGGAGCTGGGTCACTGGACATGGAGGACTGGGCAGGGAGGACTGGTCACTAGCATGAAGGTGGCAGGGAGGACTGGGTCGGTGACATAAGTGGCAGGGAGGACTGGGTCTACAGACATGAGTGGCAGGGAGGACTGGGTCGGTGACTGACATCAGGGTGGCAGGGAGGACTGGGTCGGTGACAGTACACTCAGCATGGTGGCAGGGAGGACTGGGTCGGTGACAGTACACTCAGCATGGTGGCAGGGAGGACTGGGTCGGTGACAGCACACTCAGCATGGTGGCAGGGAGGACTGGGTCGGTGACAGCACACTCAGCATGGTGGCAGGGAGGACTGGGTCGGTGACAGTACACTCAGCATGGTGGCAGGGAGGACTGGGTCGGTGACAGCACACTCAGCATGGTGGCAGGGAGGACTGGGTCGGTGACAGTACACTCAGCATGGTGGCAGGGAGGACTGGGTCGGTGACAGCACACTCAGCATGGTGGCAGGGAGGACTGGGTCGGTGACAGTACACTCAGCATGGTGGCAGGGAGGACTGGGTCGGTGACAGCACACTCAGCATGGTGGCAGGGAGGACTGGGTCGGTGACAGTACACTCAGCATGGTGGCAGGGAGGACTGGGTCGGTGACAGCACACTCAGCATGGTGGCAGGGAGGACTGGGTCGGTGACAGTACACTCAGCATGGTGGCAGGGAGGACTGGGTCGGTGACAGCACACTCAGCATGGTGGCAGGGAGGACTGGGTCGGTGACAGCACACTCAGCATGGTGGCAGGGAGGACTGGGTCGGTGACAGTACACTCAGCATGGTGGCAGGGAGGACTGGGTCGGTGACAGCACACTCAGCATGGTGGCAGGGAGGACTGGGTCGGTGACAGCACACTCAGCATGGTGGCAGGGAGGACTGGGTCGGTGACAGCACACTCAGCATGGTGGCAGGGAGGACTGGGTCGGTGACAGTACACTCAGCATGGTGGCAGGGAGGACTGGGTCGGTGACAGCTACACTCAGCATGGTGGCAGGGAGGACTGGGTCGGTGACAGCACACTCAGCATGGTGGCAGGGAGGACTGGGTCGGTGACAGCACACTCAGCATGGTGGCAGGGAGGACTGGGTCGGTGACAGCACACTCAGCATGGTGGCAGGGAGGACTGGGTCGGTGACAGTACACTCAGCATGGTGGCAGGGAGGACTGGGTCGGTGACAGCACACTCAGCATGGTGGCAGGGAGGACTGGGTCGGTGACAGCACACTCAGCATGGTGGCAGGGAGGACTGGGTCGGTGACAGCACACTCAGCATGGTGGCAGGGAGGACTGGGTCGGTGACAGTACACTCAGCATGGTGGCAGGGAGGACTGGGTCGGTGACAGACACTCAGCATGGTGGCAGGGAGGACTGGGTCGAGTGACAGTACACTCAGCATGGTGGCAGGGAGGACTGGGTCGGTGACAGCACACTCAGCATGGTGGCAGGGAGGACTGGGTCGGTGACAGCACACTCAGCATGGTGGCAGGGAGGACTGGGTCGGTGACAGTCAACTCAGCATGGTGGCAGGAGGACTGGGTCGGTGACAGCACACTCAGCATGGTGGCAGGGAGGACTGGGTCGGTGACAGTACACTCAGCATGGTGGCAGGGAGGACTGGGTCGGTGACAGTACACTCAGCATGGTGGCAGGGAGGACTGGGTCGGTGACAGCACACTCAGCATGGTGGCAGGGAGGACTGGGTCGGTGACAGTACACTCAGCATGGTGGCAGGGAGGACTGGGTCGGTGACAGCACACTCAGCATGGTGGCAGGAGGACTGGGTCGGTGACAGACACTCGCATGTGGCAGGGAGGACTGGTCGGTGACAGTACACTCAGCATGGTGGCAGGGAGGACTGGGTCGGTGCAGACACTCAGCATGGTGGCAGGGAGGACTGGTCGGTGACAGCACACTCAGCATGGTGGCAGGGAGGACTGGGTCGGTGACAGCACACTCACATGGTGGCAGTAGGACTGTCGTGACAGCTACAACTCACATGGTTGCAGAGGAGGTCGGTGCAGTCACACTCACTGGTGGCAGGTGAGACTGGTCTCGGGACAGACACAGCATGGTGGCGGATGGGCTCGCACATCATCCTCAACACTTTTCTGACTCCCAACAAACCTATCCTGCCTTCATACCTTGAAGGTTTCGAGAGTTTCTACTACTCTCTGACCCATGTCCATGGCTCAGTGTCTGTGCTTGCATGGTAACAGGTTTGCTGCTGGAGCCCTGCCACAATCCTCCAGCCTGGTGTGCACGGTATAGTACTTTCAGTTTTTCTGAGGCTCACACTTTCCAGCATGCTTCTTGAAGTTTCATGTCAAGATTGAAAAGCTGACCCCGTATGTGTGCTTACATGGTCCTCAATGTCTCACGAGCCCGCTAATCCATCATCTGGTATTTGTAACTCCTCCATATCTCTCACTCCAGAATGGGCTTCATGGCATGTAGCAGATTCTGGGATAGAGCACTAGCGATTTGAGACCGTGTCCAGCGGTATATATCTTATTCATGTCTCTCTCACCCCGTCATTGGGTCTGTTAGACTTAGGTTCCAGTATCTTAGTGTTTTATGACCAATGTGAGCGGTATCAATACTTGGATCTCGTACCTTGTCCAGCTCCGATATTCTCCTGCAGATCGAAGCCGGAGAGCGCGGCAGTACATGCTGAGCAAATTTTTAATGTGCGGGAGCACAGCGATTGAGAGTGTCACACGCATATTTCCTTATTTTAAAGTTCTCAATACCCACCCCACGTCATCTTCGTGGGTGTCGTGATCTTTTCTTGTCATGGTCCTTTCTTTCTTTGCATCCAAAGAAGGGAGGGTACCTCCATACCTTGGATCTGAGCCCTGGGCCAGCGTCTCGTGATGGGTTTGCAAGGATGAACCAGGGTAGCGCTGGAGGACGCTGCCCACAAATCCGATCACAGCCTGTTTGATTGGACTGGTGAATAACTGTCTAGTTTCTCTTGTAAGGCTTTCAAAACTGGTGTGCAGCCAGTGTTTCGTGACATCTTTGGTAAGCATGTTGAAAGTCGGGACCGGTTGTGATTACAAGGTATCACTATGGGTGTCTCCACCCAACCCACTGCTCCAATCGGGTTTATGTTAACTTCCTCCAACTCATCACCAGTAGGTTGTCCTAAAGGCAGTGTGACAGATTTGGACTAAGCCCTCAAAGTACATCAGGTATGTAATTATCATGTACATCACTGTGTATCCCCTCACAATGAGTACATGTTCAAGACGTTGAAGCCCCCAGTAAATTAAGGTGGTTGGTAATGGCCTCAATGTGAGCCGTAAACGGATTCCGTAATTGTTCCGCTCGAAATTCATCACATGGCTGAACGGGGGCCCTCAACACTGGAACATCACTAAGTGAGGGGTACTAGCGTTAAAGTGTACATCACGGGGATGTATTCCCTTATTGAAAGTTCTCAATAGTACCCCCACCGTCATCACGGTGGCGTGTATGGCCCTATCACGTACTTGAATCCAAAGAGGGGGGGTACCTCCAATACTGGATAATTGAGCCCCTCGCACGTACAGTGATGGGCTGAAGGATGGAAGAGCCGCAAGCCGGACATGGGGAGAGTGGACTAACAATGCTTGTTAGCAAATGGTCTTAATTGGCCGCGCTTTCAACGCTCAAGTGAGGGTGTAATGGCCAAATAGGTGACAATGTAACAGCGTCGGTGGTGGCAGCCCTAGCAAGTGTTGGCAGCACATGGGAGCTGGGTGTGTATGCCCTAGGTGCGTTCCGCAGTGAGGTTGGAAATGCCCCTCAACAACGGTACAATCAACAGGGTGAGGGTGGTAATGCCCCTCAACAACGGTACAGTCAACAGGGTGAGGGTGGTAATGCCCCTCAACAACGGTACAATCAACAGGGTGAGGGTGGTAATGCCCCTCAACAACGGTACAATCAACAGGGTGAGGGTGGTAATGCCCCTCAACAACGGTACAGTCAACAGGGTGAGGGTGGTAATCCCCTCAACAACGTACAGTCAACAGGAGGTGTATACCCCAACACGGTACAGTCAACAGAGGATGGTAATGCCCCTCAACAACGGTACAATCAACAGGGTGAGGGTGGTAATGCCCCTCAACAACGGTACAATCAACAGGGTGAGGGTGGTAATGCCCCTCAACAACAGTACAATCAACAGGGTGAAGGTGGTAATGCCCCTCAACAACGGTACAATCAACAGGGTGAGGATGGGAATGCCCCTCAACAACGGTACAGTCAACAGAGGATGGTAATGCCCCTCAACAACGGTACAGTCAACAGAGGATGGTAATGCCCCTCAACAACGGTACAATCAACAGGGTGAGGGTGGTAATGCCCCTCAACAACAGTACAATCAACAGGGTGAGGGTGGTAATGCCCCTCAACAACGGTACAATCAACAGGGTGAGGGTGGTAATGCCCCTCAACAACGGTACAATCAACAGGGTGAGGAGGGGACGGTTAATTCCCCTCGACAATGACAACTAGAATCACGCTAACTCATCTAGTCTCCAACTGTATTTAAGTTAAGTCATTAGTAGTCAACTAAACTTAAGATAACCCATCTATCAGCTAACTGGAATCAAGATAACATATATAACAACTAGTTAGATCTAAGATAACGTATGTAGCTGCCAACTGGAACCTACATAATCCATCTAGTAGCCAACTAGAACTAAGATAATCCATCTAGTAGCCAACTAGAACTAAGATAATTCATCTAGTAGCCAACTAGAACTAAGATAATCCATCTAGTAGCAACTAGAACTAAGTAAAGTAAAAGGACACAAGTGCAACTAATGTGACATTTATTGTGGCAACGTTTCGCTCTCCAGGAGCTTTATCAAGCCATTACCGTAATGGCTTGATAAAGCTCCTGGAGAGCGAAACGTTGCCACAATAAATGTCACATTAGTTGCACTTGTGTCCTTTTACTTTACATATTGTCGGTAATTCTACCAACTTTATTACAACTAGAACTAAGATAATTCACATAGCAGCCAGCTACAATCAAGATAACTCAACTAGCAGGCAGTTAGAATCTCTCTCTCTCTCTCAAAGCTGCATGACCCTTGTGGATTTAGTGCTTAGTTTTGATAATGATGATAATAATGATGATAATAATAATAATAATAATAATAATAATAATAATAATAATAATAATAATAATAATAATCTCTCCCTCACACACACACACACACACCACACACACACACACACACACACACACACACACACACACACACACACACACACACACACATCACACACACACACACACACAAACAAAAAGAGGAAGGAGTCAAGTGTTTATTGGCAAGTGCTTTTGACAAATGGTGACTTAACATAGACGATTCGGGGTTACAGTAGTCAACGAACAACAGAGAAAGACGAGAGTTCGAGTCCCAGGTAGGGCCAGACGTATGGTCGGGTCCTCCCTCACACCAGTTGCCCATGTTCACCTAACTGTATGTTATTACCAAGGTGTTTGACGACTGTTGTGGATGACATCCTGGGGAGCGGCAGTATATCTCATGAGCAACTTAGCTTAGCAGTGAGCTGAGGCAGGAAAATAGATCTTAGCCTCTAAACTCAATGAGGTAAAAACATCAGTGTTAGAAGAGACTGACTGAATTTACCTGTCACAGACGTAACTGTCACAGACGTACCTGTCACAGACGTAACTGTCACAGACGTACCTGTAAACAAAACACAATAAAAACGCCCTAACCCGCATTATATCCTACTCTGATACAGTCGGTATATTGCATTACCATAGCTGTGACCTGCCTCGCTGGTTCTATCTCCTCACACAGCTCTTCCTGAGACCAAGGCTTGCTGCCTGCTAACCCTTCCTGAGACCAAGGCTTGCTGCCTGCTAACCCTTCCTGAGACCAAGGCTTGCTGCCTGCTAACCCTTCCTGAGACCAAGGCTTGCTGCCTGCTAACCCTTCCTGAGACCAAGGCTTGCTGCCTGCTAACCCTTCCTGAGACCAAGGCTTGCTGCCTGCTAACCCTTCCTGAGACCAAAGCTTGCTGCCTGCTAACCCTTCCTGAGACCAAGGCTTGCTGCCTCCTAACCCTTCCTGAGACCAAGGCTTGCTGCCTGCTAACCCTTCTTGAGACCAAGGCTTGCTGCCTGCTAACCCTTCCTGAGACCAAAGCTTGCTGCCTGCTAACCCTTCCTGAGACCAAGGCTTGCTGCCTGCTAACCCTTCCTGAGACCAAGGCTTGCTGCCTGCTAACCCTTCTTGAGACCAAGGCTTGCTGCCTGCTAACCCTTCCTGAGACCAAAGCTTGCTGCCTGCTAACCCTTCCTGAGACCAAGGCTTGCTGCCTGCTAACCCTTCCTGAGACCAAGGCTTGCTGCCTGCTAACCCTTCCTGAGACCAAGGCTTGCTGCCTGCTAACCCTTCTTGAGACCAAGGCTTGCTGCCTGCTAACCCTTCTTGAGACCAAGGCTTGCTGCCTGCTAACCCTTCTTGAGACCAAGGCTTGCTGCCTGCTAACCCTTCTTGAGACCAAGGCTTGCTGCCTGCTAACCCTTCCTGAGACCAAGGCTTGCTGCCTGCTAACCCTTCTTGAGACCAAGGTTTACTGCCTGCTAACCCTTCCTGAGACCAAGGCTTGCTGCCTGCTAACCCTTCCTGAGACCAAGGCTTGCTGCCTGCTAACCTTGCCCTGGAAAATGGCTGCATTTCCTACCCAAACTACTAAGGTCCAGTAAGTAATAAAAAGGAATCATGACTTGTAGATCACGGGTTCGAAGTTCGTCTATTCCTTCAGATTTTTTTTCGTTTTCTCTGCAATAGACGTTTGACGGTGACGTGTCCGTGACGCGCGGTGATCTGCCGTGATCTACGGTGTACACTCATGTATCAAATTTGGCTAAGATAAAATGAAAAAGATATGCACGTACTGGATTCTTCAAATGCATTATGTTTACATGGCATGAAGGGTTCTTGATCCAGGGGAAATGATTTTAGCTTTTATTTTCTTGGATCAAACCTGACTGCCTAGCGTTCCCCAGGTGCTCTGTGACCCACTATGCCTTTAACTCTTCAAAATGAGTATAATAATAATAATAATAATAATAATAATAATAATAATAATAATAATAATAATAATAATAATAATAATAATAATAATAATAATAATAATTATTATTATTATTATTATTATTATATTATTATTATTATATTATTATATTATTATTATGAATTTGAACACCGGAACATACTACGAAATACGTAATGGCGTGATATTATTACATTTATATTATCATTAAGGCCATTTATTCACAGTTATTAAGAACGCTTTGATCTCTAGGGGATTACCGTAAAATCTCAAGGCAGGTACACCGGAGAGATATACACAGAGATATACACATACACCTCTCGGTGTATGCACAGAAAATCCTACACACCTCTCGGTGTACATACACACGTACATGCACCTCACGGAGTACACAGACTCTGTACATTTAAAATATTGACGTCCGTCAAATTTGCCGGATATGAATATAAACATCGAGTATTTACAAGTACACGCGATTATTCTTGACAGATATGCTCTTGATACACAGAATATTGCTAGTTATACCAGTCGTAATGTTGAGTTATTGGCATAGCAAAATATGCGCTATAACCCTGTACGCTGTGTTTACCTGGTCTATGGCCGGGCCGTGGGGGCGATGACTGCCTGAATTATATACACGATGTGGACTGTAGCCTACTGGTATTATAATCATGGAGAAGCGCCAAACTCTTATGGAGTCGTACAACGCCTGTGGATAGGCATCAACGACCATCGTTCTCAACAGTAAAGTTCCGTTCTGGCGTAGATAACTTCTAAATAATACTCCCTGGACAGGTATTTTCTACGTTGTTGACAGAGTTTGTCTTAGTCGTGTATCCCTCTATTCAACTTGCTACCAAAAGATATCAGAAATACTGCTGGAACAAGTATGGAAAGTCTTCAAGAAGAAATCTGATCACATTCTCCGCGATGTGCTGGATCAACCAGGGTGCTGGATATGTGGGTCGGCCGGCCGCCAGCAGCGACAGCCTGATGTGTCAGGCCATAAGCAGGAAGACGTGACCCCGGGCCGGGTCGCGAGAGTACTAATGGACTGAAACAAGGTTACAGGTAAATCACTGGTAAAAGAAAGCACTAACTAGTACTGCAGGATCCCTGATACCCAGCACGAGTATTGTAGGATTCCTGATACCCAGCACGAGTATTGTAGGATTCCTGATACCCAGCATAAGTACTACAGGATCTCTGATACCTGCGTCAGAAGAATTTCCTGACAAATAAAAGACCATCAGCACTTCGCTGGACGAGTGTCTGTCCCGTAAGAGTGAGCGGCGTGACCGTCACTGATGACCACCTCGACATTGAGGAACCCCACGACACGTACCATCACGTACCCACCAACTTCGACCCCAGGATGACTAGATGGTCCTCGTCGAATCGACGGACAAACAACAACAACACCATCACTGGGGACCCTCACCACACGTACCGACACTGGGGCTGATTTTACCAGTGTCACGATATCTTGTCCTGACCCTGCGTGGCACCGTGCCCAGAACAACGCTGGCACAACGGTACGGCACGGAATTCGACGTAGCACGGCTGATTTTTTAATTAAAAAGTACGGTACGAACTTAGGGTACGATACTTCTGGTAGGTATGAAAAAAAAACGAAAATATCGTACCGTACTGCCAGCCTCGGTCCAGATCCCTACACTGTACCGTATCCAGAGCCTATACGGTACACAACCCACAGTACCGTGTTCAGAACCTGTACGGTACACAGCCCACAGAACATTTTTTACCCTATATTAAATCGTACAAGCCCCAGAAATGACTATTTCCCTAGCCATTTTCACATATATCCCCTCTTTCATTTTCACATATATCCCCTCTTTCATTTTCACATGTATCCCCTCTTTCATTTTCACATGTATCCCCTCTTTCATTTTCACATGTATCCCCCTCTTTCATTTTCACATGTATCCCCCTCTTTCATTTTCACATGTATCCCCTCTTTCATTCTCACATGTATCCCCTCTTTCATTTTACAGAATCTCCACTAGGTTCTTCGGACTGGTGAACATGTGTTGCTTCGAGAGCACCAGTCATTCACTCGAGGACGACCTCCCGTCAGACCCAAGAAGGTGCTTGCCCTCGTGCCTGGTGCAGGCGACTCTCAAACTCATCAACAAAGTCGTCCCCCACCCTAATTCCACTAGAGCTAACCCGAGGCCAGGAGCTGTGACTTGAACACTGTGACCACAATTAGGTTAGTACACCCCAGAGCTCTTCCCCCCCCTAGCTCTCCCCAGCACTCCCTTCAAACAAGAGCTTCCTTAACCCCTCAGCCTCCACCAGA
>NC_069430.1:26310518-26433018 GCF_026875155.1 Cherax quadricarinatus | reverse complement strand
TCAACTTTATCAAGATGGAACAATGTAAACAAGACGATGGCTCCAATAAGGTGTGAAAAACCCGTCTAGAGTTTTCTCAGAGTGTTCCTCAGTCCGTGTGTGCCAGTGTGCTTGTCTCAGTCCCTCGGTGAGTCACTTTAGTGAGTCAGTGAGTCAGTCAGTTAATGAGCCAATAAGAGATTTGACTCAGTGTTAGTCAATGAGTTAAACGAGACAATCAGTCAAGTCAGTCTCTCTCTGTCTCTCTCTGTCTCTCTCTCTGTCTCTCTCTCTCTCTCTCTCTCTCTCTCTCTCTCTCTCTCTCTCTCTCTCTCTCTCTCTCTCTCTCTCTCTCTTTTTTTTTTTTTTTTTTTTTTTTTTTTTTTTACACATGGTTTGACAAGGTTAAGGATCCCTAGCTTTATTGACAAGCTATTTACAGGTTAAGGATTCCTAACTTTATTGACAAGCTAAGAGCTGTTACCTACATCAGCTCATTTGAAAGCATTTTTATTGTTATGAGACATACAAGTAGGGAACAGGATGAAGTTGGAGCCATCTGTGGGCCAGCATTTTCATTTGATCAACTGACGTTATCTCGTTGACATCATTATGCTGAACGAATGTGTTCCATACTCGAGTCATCCTGGGTATGTATGATCTCAGATGGAGTGATGTTCTGGAGAAGGGTACAGCCAGAGTGAAGTTGCTGCTTTCTGCCCGTCTTGTGGCATAAAAGCTTGTTTCGCGCTGTCCTCGAAGTGGATCCAAGTGTGGTATTTTGACAATATTGGCCTTGTACATAACAGTAAGGCCACCCACATCCCTCCTATGTTGAAGGCTCTGCTGAAATGACAGATCCATCCAGGATGGGTCCAGGCGAGAGATGAGACGTCTTGCTCTGTTCTCTACTCTGTCAAGCAGTCGCAGATGAGAGGGGGGACAGGCAAACCAAGAAAGTGGAGCATACTCAAGGTGTGAGCGTACTTGTGCCTCGTACAGTATCTTGCAACCCCTACTGTCAAGCAGATGCGAGATACGGCGAAGTGCTGTAAGCTTCCTGGCTGCCTTGTTTGCAAGATTTACAACATGGTTCTTCATGGTTAGTTTGGAGTCAAATTTCACCCCAAGGATATCAACTTCTTCTCCAGGTGCCAACATCCTCCCATTCATCCTTACTACTGCACCAGCATTACCATCATGGTGCCTAGAGACGATCATCATTTGCGTTTTCTCAGGTGCAAATGTTACTTGCCATCTATTTCCCCAAGCTGATATAGCTCTCAGCTGGTGATTGATGTAGCTTAGAGCAGCTGGCATTTCTTCTCTTGGATAAGTGAATGTCAGTGTCTCTGTCTCTGTCTCTCTCTCTCTCTGTCTCTCTCTCTCTCTCTCTCTCTCTCTCTCTCTCTCTCTCTCTCTCTCTCTCTCTCTCTCTCTCTCTCTCTCTCTTTCCATTCATCCACTCATCCATTAACCGTCAATTAATAACAAATAAATCAACAAATATAAAACAAATAAACCTATAATTAAACCAAGAGCTAAAGACCTTAGTTATTATTACAACTACGATAGTCATTAGAGAAGCGTTAAACACGCAAGGGTCATACAGCGCCTGGGGAAGAAAAAGTAATAAGATATGATCCGAGGAAATGGAATATAGCACCATTTCCTCCCATTACAAGTCCTTCCCCAGCTTGGGAAGATTACTTGTGAAAGACCATTGTGCACAGCATTAGTGTTGCACAGCTTCGCAATAGGGTTGCACAGCATCGCAATAAGCCTGTGTGTTCACTCACAGGATGAGTGACAATGTCCAATCAGCTCACTCCTCGAGGCAAAATCTCATCTTTCGAGGACAACTCTTAGTCTCTGCCAAGGTCCTCGTTGTCATTCCAAGTCTCTCTCTCTCTCTCTCTCTCCTCTCTCTCTCTCTCTCTCTCTCTCTCTCTCTCTCTCTCTCTCTCTCTCTCTCTCTCTCTCTCTGTTGCTGTTTATTAGGCTAGAACAAAGCTAGACCGACACTTATCATGCTAGACCGACACTTATCATGCTAGACCGACACTTATCATGCTAGACCGACACTTATTATGCTAGACCAGCACTTATCATGCTAGAATGACACTTATCATACAAGGTCAGTTTCCCCAGTAACCTGCGTCAGTTTCGCCAGTACCTGCATCAGTTTCGCCAGTACCTGCGTCAGTTTCCCTCAGTACCTGCGTCAGTTTCGCCAGTACCTGCGTCAGTTTCCCCCCATACCTGCGTCAGTTCCCTCAGTACCTGCGTCAGTTTCCCCCAATACCTGCGTCAGTTTCCCCCAGTACCTGCGTCAGTTTCCCTCAGTACCTGCGTCAGTTTCCCGTAGTACCTGCGTCAGTTTCCCTCAGTACCTGCGTCAGTTTCCCCCAGTACCTGCGTCAGTTTCCCCCAGTAACCTACGTCAGTTTCGCCAGTACCTGCATCAGTTCCCCCAGTGCCTGCGTAAGTTTCCCCCAATACCTGCGTCAGTTTCCCTAGTACCTGCGTCAGTTTCCCCAGTACCTGCGTCAGTTTCCCTCAGTACCTGCGTCAGTTTCCCCCAGTACCTGCGTCAGTTTCCCTCAGTACCTGCGTCAGTTTCCCCCAGTACCTGCGTCAGTTTCCCTCAGTAACCTACGTCATTTTCGCCAGTACCTGCATCAGTTCCCCCAGTGCCTGCGTAAGTTTCCCCTAATACCTGCGTCAGTTTCCCCTGTACCTGCGTCAGTTTCCTCCAGTACATGTGTCAGTTTCACCAGTACCTGCGTCAGTTTTCCCAGTACCTGCGTCAGTTTCCTCCAGTACCTGCGTCAGTTCCCCCAGTACCTGCGTGAGTTTCCCCCAGTACCTGCGTCAGTTTCCCCTGTACCTGGAGTTTACCTGGAGAGAGTTCCGGGGGTCAACGCCCCCGCGGCCCGGTCTGTGACCAGGCCTCCTGGTGGATCAGAGCCTGATCAACCAGGCTGTTGCTGCTGGCTGCACGCAAACCAACGTACGAGCCACAGCCCGGCTGATCAGGAACTGACTTAAGGTGCTTGTCCAGTGCCAGCTTGAAGACTGCCAGGGGTCTGTTGGTAATCCCCCTTATGTGTGCTGGGAGGCAGTTGAACAGTCTCGGGCCCCTGACACTTATTGTATGGTCTCTTAACGTGCTAGTGACACCCCTGCTTTTCATTGGGGGGATGGTGCATCGTCTGCCAAGTCTTTTGCTTTCGCAGTGAGTGATTTTCGTGTGCAAGTTCGGTACTAGTCCCTCTAGGATTTTCCAGGTGTATATAATCATGTATCTCTCCCTCCTGCGTTCCAGGGAATACAGGTTTAGGAACCTCAAGCGCTCCCAGTAATTGAGGTGTTTTATCTCCGTTATGCGCGCCGTGAAAGTTCTCTGTACATTTTCTAGGTCGGCAATTTCACCTGCCTTGAAAGGTGCTGTTAGTGTGCAGCAATATTCCAGCCTAGATAGAACAAGTGACCTGAAGAGTGTCATCATGGGCTTGGCCTCCCTAGTTTTGAAGGTTCTCATTATCCATCCTGTCATTTTTCTAGCAGATGCGATTGATACAATGTTATGGTCCTTGAAGGTGAGATCCTCCGACATGATCACTCCCAGGTCTTTGACGTTGGTGTTTCGCTCTATTTTGTGGCCAGAATTTGTTTTGTACTCTGATGAAGATTTAATTTTCTCATGTTTACCATATCTGAGTAATTGAAATTTCTCATCGTTGAACTTCATATTGTTTTCTGCAGCCCACTGAAAGATTTGGTTGATGTCCGCCTGGAGCCTTGCAGTGTCTGCAATGGAAGACACTGTCATGCAGATTCGGGTGTCATCTGCAAAGGAAGACACGGTGCTGTGGCTGACATCCTTGTCTATGTCGGATATGAGGATGAGGAACAAGATGGGAGCGAGTACTGTGCCTTGTGGAACAGAGCTTTTCACCGTAGCTGCCTCGGACTTTACTCTGTTGACGAGTACTCTCTGTGTTCTGTTAGTGAGGAAATTATAGATCCATCGACCGACTTTTCCTGTTATTCCTTTAGCACGCATTTTGTGCGCTATTACGCCATGGTCACACTTGTCGAAGGCTTTTGCAAAGTCTGTATATATTACATCTGCATTCTGCATCTGCGTCAGTTTCCTCCAGTACCTGCGTCAGTTTCACCAGTACCTGCGTCAGTTTTCCCAGTACCTGCGTCAGTTTCCTCCAGTACCTGCGTCAGTTTCCCCAGTAACCTCGGCAATCCGCTGCTTTATCCATTACCTAACATACTGTCGGTAATTCTGTTTTTATTACTGAGAATTAGACAGGTATTCGACTCACAGAAACTAAGAATGATCGAATTACGATTCTCACAGAATTTAAGAATTATCTAGTTTTACCACCCCTCCCCTCACAGCTGTATGACCCTCCCAAATCTGCACATAGAAATCACTGCCAAGAAAAGTAAAAGACTTGGCAGGCGGTGTAACATACCCCTAAAGAAAACTTGGGGCGCCACTGGTACACTAAGAGAAAGCACAGTAAGTGTCCTGGGCCCAAGACTGTTCAACAACCTCCCATCAGGCATAAGAGGAATTACCAATAGACCCCTGGTTGTCTTCAAGAGGGAGCTGGACAGATACGTAAAGTCAGTACCCGATCAGCCGATCTGTGGTTTGTACATTGGACTACATGCGGCCAGCAGTAACAGCCTGGTTGATCAGGCCCTGATCCACCGGGAGGCCTGGTCAAGGACTGGGCCACGGACTAGTGGGGTTGACCCCCGGAACACCCTCCAGGTAGACTACAGGTAGGTAGTTCCATCCCTTCACAGAACGTAAAAATGATCCAGTTATACCTCCGCACAGTACACTACATAACCCCACTTCCAGGAAGAGCATCTCCCAGCCTTAATTCCCTTTGTAAATTCTGGCACTAACTTGTTCTTCCTGCGTCAAGATGCGAACACAGCGGCTGGCTGCACACACACCTCGCCTCCTGACACCCAACTCCTTCCTTAATGACCTTCCGTCTACAGGATATCTGCCTCTAACTTTCCCGCCTCGCCAAAAGTCAAATATAGCAGCAGCAAGACAGTGCCTTGCCTCGGCGGCGGCTACACTCCTTTCATGGGTCAGTTTACTTGGCGTAGCTGTGAGAGTGTCGATCTTAATTACCCCCGCCCCGTCCCCCAGGCTTGGTGGGAGCCAACATGGCTGCCACCGCCTTCCTACAAGAACTGGGCTCAATTAATGCCGTACAAATGTTGTTGACTTTGGCTGCCGTGAAGAGCTGCTGCGTCTTGCTGCCTCGGCTTTTGTTTGGTAGTTTTGGTTAAGTTCCGCTATCATGTGCCCAGAGGTCACCCCCCTCCTTCCCTTGGTAATGATGAGTGTTGTTGGTGCTGTTGTTGCTGCTTTTGTTGCCGCTACAGTTGTTGTGCTGTTATTTTTTGTTGCTGCTGCTGTCACTGTTGTTATTATTGCCACTTGTTGTCGTTTCTTGTTGTTGCTGTAATTGATGCTGCTGCTGCTGCTATTGCTGGCGTTGCTGTTGCTACAGTTGTTGTTGCTGCTGCTGCTGTTCAGCAGGGCTTACGTACAATACGAGAAAGTCGTGTGTTGTTGTTCAGAAATTGGCACTTAAACAGTAGCTACCTTAATGGTTCACTACAATCAAGATCAATCATCAACTACCATAAATAGTTTACTACTAAAAAGAAGAGAAGTAAACTGGAGAGAGACGTTCCCTCTACAGAAGGCGAAGAATCACTGAGCTCCTCAAGAATGCCAGATTATCTGAAACACGGAAGGAAGCACTAACCAGGGAAGTGAAAAATACTGAGCTTAAATTAAAGGACTCATACAGGACCAGGAGAGACAAGAGGAGCTAAAGGCGATTAGTGAAACTGAAAGAAATTCAAAACATTTTTCATATACCAGATACAAGGCAAAAACTACTCCAAGTATAGGGCCCCTGCTCAGACAAGATGGATCCTACACAGATGACAACAAAGAAATGAGTGAGATACTGAAATTTCAATATGACTCTGTGTTCAGTGAGCCACTAATCAGACTACAGATAGATAATCCAAACATTTTTTTCATGAATGAGCCTCAAAACCCTGCCAATGTATGGCAAATTTCTGACATAACCCTAACTCCACTAGACTTTGAGAAAGCCATCGACGACATGCCCATGCACTCAGCCCCAGGCCCAGAATCGTGGAACTCTTGTGTTCATTAAGAACTGCAAGAAACCCCTCTCACGGCCCTAAGTATGCTATCGAGAAGGAGCATAGACACAGGAACTAAAAACAACAGATATAGCCCCACTCCATAAAGGTGGCAGCAAAGCGGTAGCTAAGAACTATAGACCAAGACCAATGCTTTTAACGTCCCACATCATAAAAATCTTTGAAAGAGTTCTAAGAAGCAGGATTGCAAACCACTTGGACTCCAAAAAATTGCACAATCCAGGACAACATGGGTTCAGAGCAAATTGCTCCTGCTTCTCGCAACTATTGAACCACTATGATATGGTCTTAGATGCACTGGAAAACAAACGGAATACAGATGTAGTGCACACAGATTTTGTAAAAGTCTTTGACAAGTGCGATCATGGTGTAATAGTACACAAAATGCGTGCTAAAGGGATAACTGGCAAAGTAGGCAGATGGATCGAACACAGAGTAGTGGTAAACAGAGTTAAATCGGAAGCTGCCATAGTGAAGAGCTCCGTTCTACAAGGCACAGTACTCGCCCCTATCCTGTTCCTCATTCTCATATCAGACAAAGATGTAAACCATAGCACCGTATCATCCTTTGCAGACGATACTATGATCTGCATGAGTGTGTCATCCATTGAGTACACGGCAAATTTTCAAGAAGATATAAACCAAGTTTTCTAATGGGCAACAGAGAACAATATGATGTTCAATGAAGACAAATTCCAACTACTCTGTTATGGAATAATCGCACAATAGAGCGGAAAAGTAATGTGAAGGACGTGGGAGTGGTAATGTCTGAAGATCTCACCTTCAAGGATTAAACAGTACCACTATCACATCTGCGAGGAAACTGATACGATGGATAATGAGAACATTCAAGACAAGAGATGCCAAGACAACGATGATCCTTTTTAAATTACTTGCTCTCTCTAGGCTGAAATACTGCTGTACATTAAAATACCCATTCAAGGCAGGTGAAACTGCAGATCTAGGGAATGTACAGAGAACCTTTACTGCACGTATAAGTTCCATCAAACACCTTAACTACTGGGAACGCCTGGAAGCACTAGACATTTACTCACTGGAGCGCAGGAGAGAGAGATGTCATAATCTACACCTGGAAGATCCTGGTCCCTAATCTGCACACAGAAATCACTCCCTACAAAAGCAAAAGACTTGGTAGGCGATGAAACATACCCCTAGTGAAAAGTAGGGGCGCCATTAGTACACTAAGAGAAAACGCAATAAGTGTCTGGGGCCCAAGACTGTTCAACAGCCTCCCCCCAGCCATAAGGGGAATTATCAATAGACCCCTGGTTGTCTTAAAGAGGGAGCTGGATAGATACCTAAAGTCAGTACCGGATCAACCGGGCTGTGATTCGTACGTTGGACTACATGCGGCCAGCAGTAACAGCCTCGTTGATCAGGCCCTGATTCACCAGTAGGCCTGGTCATGGACCGGGCCACGGGGGCGTTGATCCTTGGAATGCCCTCCAGGTAGACTTCAGGTAGGTAGACCATTACCAGCACTACCATACCCCCAACACCTGGGTTTACCTCTGTGCTGCACCGTACGCAGGACCAACCCCTCCCCCCCTTCTTGCTAATTATCATTTACGTATTATAAATGAGGCGTAGATCACAGCTTTGTTAATAACTCTCTAGAATTTAGAGGGCGACGCGCAGCCTTGCGCTCCTGTCTTGTTACTAATTGAAGTAAGTTATTACTGCCAGACCTTACCTTGTTGTGATCACTGGTCTGAGACCACGTGTGTGTGTGTGTGTGTGTGTGTGTGTGTGTGTGTGTGTGTGTGTGTGTGTGTGTGTGTGTGTGTGTGTGTGTGTGTGTGTGTGTGTGTGCCTGCCTTTGAGATTATCCTCTCTATGTACTAAATACTATATCGTCCTTATAAATTATACATAACTCATTGCGAATACAGTAATTTGAATCTATACCGTTGCTACTTCCTTTTGTGTGTTTACCCTCAGGCACTGTGATGTAAGGTGTTCCTCTCCCAGAGTGCACACACTCCCTGTGCACCCTCAGGCACTGTGATGTAAGGTGTTCCTCTCCCAGAGTGCACACACTCCCTGTGCACCCTCAGGCACTGTGATGTAAGCTCTCCCTCAGAGTGCACACTCCCCCTCACCATTTCAATTGGCCACTGATTTCTCCATTCACGCTACCCGCATAGGCCTACTGAGGTCTTATTCCTTAGCCATTAACACTTCCATCCTTCGCTTCTACCCTCCTCCATCCTTCCCTACCATGACGTCTGAGCTATGTGTTTATATCAATTTTAAACTATCCATTCACTCTACTGGTTATATGTAAATCATTTGTATATATAATAATTTGTATAGATATAATAATAATAACAAAAATCGTATAAATTTGACTAGAAGTACATGTACAATATACACAGACCTAGGTGACATCAATGACACAGAAAGCCCCTTGTTATGCAGAGCATTTCGGGCAAAAACATAACTATTTACCGAGAAATGTCTCTCTCAGTACCATAAATGTCTCTCTCAGTACCATAAATATCTCTCTCAGTACCATAAATGTCTCTCTCAGTACCATAAATATCTCTCTCAGTAGCATAAATGTCTCTCTCAGTACCATAAATGTCTCTCTCAGTACCATAAATGTCTCTCTCAGTAGCATAAATGTCTCTCTCAGTACCATAAATGTCTCTCTCAGTACCATAAATGTCTCTCTCAGTACCATAAATGTCTCTCTCAGTAGCATAAATGTCTCTCTCAGTACCATAAATATCTCTCTCAGTAGCATAAATGTCTCTCTCAGTACCATAAATGTCTCTCTCAGTAGCATATATCTTCAACTACCTATAATGTCTCTAGGTGCCCTAAAACGGCTCCCAGCATTGTAAATCGCTTGAAAACTCCACACTCTCCTAAGAAGAAAGAGTAGCCACTTGGACCACTATAATGGACCAACAAATCACCATAAAGACAGAGAAACACGGCTACTACCATTGCCCACCGTTAATACCATTACCCACCATACTCCCTTTTCGGGTACGCGAGCGTAGTGTTGAATAACGTGTAAGGAGGAGGGGAGAGAAGGCATCTTAATAGAGATATATTAAGGCAATAACGTCTACCATTGCGTTTTTACTCTTATATTTGTGTGTGTGTGTGTGTGTGTGTGTGTGTGTGTGTGTGTGTGTGTGTGTGTGTGTGTGTGTGTGTGTGTGTGTGTGTGTGTGTGTGTGTGTACTCACCTATTTGTAGTTGCAGCGGTCGAGTAACAGCCTCGTGCGTGTGTCAGAGACCCTAAAAATATCTAATGATTGTTCCTGGAGGATAACATTTTGTGTATAAGTCAAAACCAAGATTAGAAACTAGAGTGCTGGAGCTGACGTCGTTTGAGTTCACACATTGTTACTATGTGAACCAGTTCCACCAGGTGGTCACAAAGTCTCAGTGAGAGAGAGAGAGAGAAGGGGAGAGATAGAGAGAGAAGGGGAGAGATAGAGAGAGAAGGGGAGAGAGAGAGAGAGAGAGAGAGAGAGAGAGAGAGAGAGAGAGAGAGGCTACCAGTGGACTTGGACAAGTTGTAGGATTGGCCTGACAATTTCTTATTAACATCCAACCCTAGCAAGTGCAAAGTTATAAAAACTGGAGAAGGGCAAAGAAAACCAGAAACAGAGTACGGGCTAATGGTACACTCCGAGGAGAACCTCGGAGTCTTTTAAAAGTACCGAACACATTTCCTGAGGAGCACACCAACTAAACATCTACAGCGTATGTGCGATTGGCAAATATTAAAGGAAGCTTTTGCCAATCTCAACAACGAGTCATTCACGATATTAGACAAGACTATATCAGATCCCTTTTAGACTATTTAGCACCAGCATGGAACCGACGCCAAAAAAAATGTTGAAAAATTGGAGAAAATACAAAGGTACCGAATGCAACTAAAGAGACCATACCTGTGACAGTGGAGAACAGAAGGATCACTGGAGACTTGATAACTATGTAGAAAGTTCTTATAAGAATTGATAAGGTGGATTAGGATGGGGTGTTCGAGAGGTGGGAAACAGGCACACGAGGGCACAACTGGAAGTTAAAAATACAAATGAGTCACACGGGGGATGTCAGAAAGCATTTTTTCAGCCTCGTAATGGTCAGGAATGATATAGTCAACGAAGTGGAAGAGGCTGGAGCTATGTACAATTTTATGAAATGGCAGATGAGGCCAGAGGTGAATCCAGTAGTGACAAGTTTACAAGGCATAGCCTTGCTTGCTTTTCCTCTGTAACCAAACAACAGTAACAATAGGCATCACACAACACAACACGGCAACACGAGAATACACAACACCTATTCAACATCACACACCAACACATGGGTATACAACACCTACGCAACACCATTACAAGGATATGCAACACCTCAACACCCCAAAACAACACAAGGGTACACAGTACCCACGAAACACACACACAACGCAGACAGCTGCCTACACCAACTTACAAAGCATAACTTTCTCTGCAGTTGTTGCTCTCGTACACTACTTTCGACACCCACGTCTCAATCAGGACAAGAACGTGTACAGACCCCTCACTTGACAGCCTTCCCTTCCACCCATTTCCAGCCCAATACGCCCCCGCAACTACAACATTAGGGACTGTAGATGGAGTGATCATGTTATTTTGTAACACCGAGATCTTCCCCATTCCTCCCCATTCCCTTCCCCATTCCCTTCCCCCATTATCTCCAACCGACCTCCTTACACCAGCATTCACAGGCCAAAATGGTAGAGGTCGGAGAGTTGGAATTCCAACCATTGCTATTCCTTTCACTCGCCAATATTCAACCTATTTAGACTTAATAAACCGGAATTATATAATGAGACTCGGAAAACGGTCGACGAGGGAGGGCAAAGTTGGTCCCTAAGGCCCCGCGACGTAAGGTCGAGTTTACGGGATTCTGTTGCGGGAAAGGAAGGGTTGTTTTGTGAGAAGGGCCCTTGTTGGGAGGGAGAATATGGGTGGAGTGAGAGGGAGAGCCAGCACTCCCTCGCCTTATACAAAAGACCTGATAATGTTCAACAAGGACAAAATTTCCATCATAAAGCAGCGCCTCCTCCTCCTTCTCCTCTTTCTCCTCTTCTTCTACCTTCTTCCTCCAGACCCCTCAAGGAAGGTTCCTTGATGTTGGTGAGGGGCTCTTGATTTAGGGAATTGGATCTGTGCTCCAGTTCCCCGAATTAAGCCTGAATGCCTTCCACATCCCCCCCCCCCCAGGCGCTGTATAATCCTCCGGGTTTAGCGCTTCCCCCTTGATAATAATAATAATAATTCTTCCTCCAGATGAGAACTTTAAAACTCACTCTCTTTTCCTTGACAAGACGATGCGGCTGTTACTGACTGCTTTAGTTGGCTACCTCATTGTCTAGCTGACTGGCTAGTTAATTGCTTTAATGAGTGGCTGGCTGTCTAACTTCTTTATTAACGTGTTGACTTGCTAGCTCGCTGGTTGGCTGGCTAGTTAACTGCTCTATTGACTGGCTGGCTAGTTGTGTTAACTGGCTGGTTAGCTGCATGAATTGTTAATTGGCAAGTCGGTATGCTAGCTGGCTTGTTATCTGGCTGCCTTGTTGGCTGGCTCGCTGGCTAGTTAACACTAATTGGACACTTTCGCTGGAACGAGTCTTAATGTATAATGAAAAATTCATTTTCCACTTATATAATGATTAAACAATGATATATACAGGCCCAAAGCTTTTCAACTTTGGACCACCAACAAGAAATCCTGGTCTGAGACCGGGCAGTGGGGGGCGCTAATCCCCCATCCTCGAAGGTCGAGCACAGGTAGACATTCGGTAAGTAGACATCAGATAAACAGATATCAGGTAAGTAGACTTTAGGTAGTAGACATCAGGTAAGCAGACCTCAGGTAAGTAGACATTTGGTAAGTAGACCTCAGGTAAGTAGATCTCAGGTAAGTAGACCTTGGATAAGTAGACCTTGAGTAAGTAGACCTCGGGTAAGTAGACCTCGGGTAAGTAGACCTCCAGTAAGTAGATCTCGTGTAAGTAGACCTCAGGGAAGCAAATGTTACTTAGTCAGAGTCCTGAAGTGTCCCTGAAATGTTACCTTGGCTCTCTAGACATCAGATATTTCCATAAGTAAACCAAGCAATAAACTACTTAATAACTTAATAAAGAGCCCTAGAGTATGCTATGGACCACTTAATAAATATCCCTAAGTAAACCATTCATGAACCACTTAATAAATATCCTTAAGTAAACCATTCGTGAACCACTTAATAAATATCCCTAAGTAAACCATTCATGAACCACTTAATAAATATCCCTAAGTAAACCATTCGTGAACCACTTAATAAATATCCCTAAGTAAACCATTCGTGAACCACTTAATAAATATCCTTAAGTAAACCATTCATGAACCACTTAATAAATATCCCTAAGTAAACCATTCATGAACCACTTAATAAATATCCCTAAGTAAACCATTCATGAACCACTTAATAAATATCCCTAAGTAAACCATTCATGAACCACTTAATAAATATCCCTAAGTAAACCATTCATGAACCACTTAATAAATATCCCTAAGTAAACCATTCATGAACCACTTAATAAATATCCCTAAGTAAACCATTCATGAACCACTTAATAAATATCCCTAAGTAAACCATTCATGAACCACTTAATAAATATCCCTAAGTAAACCATTCGTGAACCACTTAATGAAGATCACGTTGATATTAGGCTACAAGGCTACAACCTGGAGTTTACCTGGAGAGAGTTCTGGGGGTCAACGCCCCCGCGGCCCGGTCTGTGACCAGGCCAGGTAGAGTTGATATACCTTTGATGTGTTCCGAGAGTTTTTCAATTCCTGGTCATGGGTCAGGCTTGTCTGGTGTCGCCTGATCAACAAGGCTGTTGCTTCTTTCGAGTGGTAAGGAGAGTGGTAAGACCAGGTAAGTTAGGTTAGGTAAGATTTGTAAACAAACGGGACAACTTTTTCCTGACGCGGGTTTTGGTCATATGATGATCCGTCACTGGAGCTATCAGTCATCTGACCGAGGCCTTCCGCTGGCTTACCGATCCACCCCTCTAAAAATTAAGGCTATAATTATAATCATTTTTAACCAGGCAGTAAATATTTCGTAAAGTAGATAAGGGTGTACCTGTGACCAGTTTCGAGGGCTCTCCTGCTCTCTTACCCCCCCCCCCTTCCCTACTCAGCAACCCGGTCTGGGACCAGGCATCTTTGCTGACCAACTGGTCAGCCAGGCTGTTTGTGCTAGCGATCTATAGGTCCGCATTAGCCACCAGAACCCGGCTGATCCGGCTCTTGTAGCAAGAAGCCGTCCAGCTTCTTAAAAACTTCCGTCTTCGTTCAGGCAGTGTTACTGATACCTGTTGCTGGCAAGTTGACAAGTCACTGACCACCGATATTGAGAGTGGGTGTCCATGACGTCCTAGCACTGGCAATATTCCACTTTCACCATTAAGTTGTTATAGCAGTGTACAGGTTAGGAACCTGTCCCTCAAGTGTCTGCCATGTATTTATTATCATGTATCTCTCTCTCTCTCTCTTTCTCTTCTCCATTCTAGAGAAATACCTTTGAAATACCTTTGAAGAGTTTCGAGAGTTTGTCTACTCTCTGAGCCCGGCCATGAGCTAGGCTCGTCTGATGCTTGCCTGGTCAACCAATCTGTTGCTGCTGGTGGCCCGCTGCCTCAACTGTACCCAACTGTTCAGATTTTTTCTTCTACTCGGGCAGAATGAAATTTCTACATTTTCCCTTTCCGTTTTATATTTGCTGCCTTGAAACACGCTAAGATCAATATTTAAGTCGTGAGGGTACAAGTACATTGAGCTCCTTCGCTTATTCGGAAAGCATTCAGAATCATTCGCTTTATTGTGCTATTCAAATGACGGATCATCTGACAATTATTTCCAATTCTTTTACCTGTTTCATACGTTCTATATTGTCTGCCTCGTTCTGTTTACTGTGCTCGCTTTGAAGTCTTCATTCTTCCCATGTGTAAGAAGTTGAAATTTGCCACCAGTAAACATCTTATTTTCATTTGTCTATTGGAAGTGTTTATTGACATATATTTGTATTTTTTCTGTGTCTTCAACTAATGTGACTCTTATGTTTATTTTAACATCGTCCGCCGAAAGAACGTACGAAGCCAAGATTGAGGTTTTTACCGATGTTTGCTAAGAGGATAAGAAAAAGTAATGGCGGAAGGACAGTACTAGGGGGTACCAAACTTTTTTCTTTGCTGAGACTGGAATTTGTTTTGCTTACTACCACTATTCGTGATCTGAAATTTTAATATGTGTTTTCCCCTACACTCACTGTTAAATCTTCTGACCTTATTTTATGAGTTATTAGTCCATTATAACTTTTGTCGTAACATTTATGATCACTGTAGTTGTGGTGGCATGGGTCTTCCAGTTCTATTTATGTTGACCCAGGATGTATGGTTCATGTTTCTCTATAAGGTCACTAATTGGTTCTGTCAGCACCATTTCAACGATTTTTTGTGTGTGATGTTATCGCTACTGGTCTGTAATTTTGTTATTGTTCTCCTGCCCCCTTCCTGATGGGGGTCTGAGTAAGCACGTTCCAAACCCACTAGGCATTTCAACCGAATCTAAGTTCCTCCTTCATGGAAGACTGAGCTCAATTGCACTTTGCATTTCTTAATAAATAACGCACTCCAGGAATCAGGCCCAGGAGCTGCCAACGTGTGCATGTTGTCTGTTTCCTCTTCGAAGGCTGAAAGATCTGTGTTAGCCAAATATAAAATTTGTATGCTAGGTCGAATCTATTTTAAAAACGATTATATGCAGCTTCAACTCTCAAGAGATCGACAGAAGCAATGGTCATTGATTGATTTCTTTATTGTCATCTGGGTATGAAACCTCTTGATCACTACGACACAAGTTTTCAATACATTGAGATAAAAACAGAATAGTCTCTCCCTCTCCCTCTCTCTTCATTCCTGGGAGTATTTTATAAGTGCTTTAAACCGCTCACAGAATCTCGGATGTTCTATCGAATCTATACAGGCAGAAGATCTCTGTATATTTTCCGGGTCTGATATCTCTCCTGCCTTGCAAGAAGCTGTGAGCACAGAACCAATACTTCAGATGTGCAGGCACGAAAAAAATAGCAAATCATCATCATTAATCCAAACAGTCATTTTTCATGACCTTCGGTGCATTCCTTAATTGGGTCTCTAAATGAGAGAGAGAGAGAGAGAGAGAGAGAGAGAGAGAGAGAGAGAGAGAGAGAGAGAGAGAGAGAGAGAGAGAGAGAGAGAGAGAGAGAGAGAGAGAGAGAGAGAGAGAGAGAGAGAGAGAGAGAGAGAGAGAGAGAGAGAGAGAGACCGACCTGAGGCAAGCTCCTAAGTCCCTGCTAGTCCTATCATTATATTGAAGTTAGAAATTCACATTTTAAAAATTCTGCATCAAAGGTCTTCAAATCACACGATTTTATTATCAAAGCAACGACAAAAAAAACAGAAAGCGAAATAGACCATGACTTGCATGTTAGAAAAAAAAAATACACACAAACCGCACGGATACGTTTTTACAGCAACGAAAAAACCATTATAGATCTGCATGATATATCAAATTTGTCCTGGAAAGGGAATCTAATTACAATAAATAAGTAGTGCATTAGTGTTAGCACGGGGTCTGGGTTTCTATGCGCAGTTTTAGCACGGGGTCTGGGTTTCTATGCGCAGTTTTAGCACGGGGCCTGGGTTTCTATGCGCACCTCCGGCCCGCAGAGAGGAAACAGACCAGCCGCATCGGGCGCCCAATGGGATTAGAAATTCCCCTCTCATTGCGAATTGTGGACACAAAATCTTATAAGAGGATTAAATTATCCAGAAACTCGTAAAAATCCCGAGACGGCCCCGAGGCCGGAGGAGATGCGGCCGCCAGCCTCGCGCCTGGGATGAAGAGGATTTTTATGTTTTCTCTTTTTTTTATCGTAAGGAAGGATACCTGAAGGATACCTTAAGGATGTTTTCTAGGCTCAACGCCTTCGCGGCCGCCTGGTGGTTCAAGGCCTGATCAACTTGGGTGTTACTGTTAGCAGCACGCAGTCCAGTGTAAACCACAGATCGGCTAGAGGCTTGTTGGTAATTCTCGTTATGCACGAGAGGAAGGAGTTGAAAAGTCAGGAATCTCTAACACTCATTAAGTTCCCTCTCACTTTACTCGTCGCGCTCAAACTTTTTATTAAGGGTCCCTTGCACCGCCTGCCAAGTCTCTTGCTTTTGGGCAGAGTGATTTAGGTGGGCAGAATTGGGACCAGTCCTTTCAGGATTTTATGTGTAAATTATGATGTACTTTCTCCCCTACGTTCTATGGAGTACAGTTCAAAGGACTTCAGTCGTTCTCAGATGTTCAGATGTTTGACTGAATGTGTACAAACAGTGAAAGTTCGCTGTACGTTTAATAGTCCAGCAATCTCGCCTGCCTTGTAGGGTAAGGTTGGTATCCAGCAGTATTCCAGCCTGGAGGGATCCAGTGACTTGAAGAGTATTGTGAATGGCTCAGCCTCTCCTACCTTGTACGTTCTAGTTATCGAGCCTATCATTTTCCTTGAGGTAGTGATAGTAACATTGTTGTGATCCTTGACATCACTTCCAAGACTTGCTCATGGAACTTTCGTTCTAATGGATGGTTTGAGTTTGTCCTGTACTTCATTTCAGTCTTTATTTCCTCTATTCTTTCACAGGCTCATTGGAAGATTTCATGTATATCCGCTTGAAGATTCTCTGTGTCTTCAACGGACGCCATTCACTGTGTCTTCGACGGAAGCAACTCTCACAGAGATGCTGGTGTCATCAGCAAGGGATGTTAAGGTGCTGTGATGTAGTTTATGTCCTTGTCTATGTACGGTATAAGAATGAGAAACAGAAGTGGGGCGAGTACTCTGCCTTGAGGAACAGAGCTTTTCCACTGCGGCAACCTCAGAATTCACTGTTTACTACTACTACTACTATTCCAACCTCAGAATTCACTGTTTACTACTACTACTACTACTACTATTCTTTGGGTTCTATTCACTAAGAAGCTAAATATTTATTTACAAACTTTTGTAGTTATTTTCTTTGCTGCACCTTTTGAAGGTTTTTGCATATCATAATGGTCTAGCAATTGTGAAAGGTGGGAACGACCTGCTCTGAAACCCATGCTGCCCAGGACTGTGCAAATATTACGACTATAAGTGGTGCAATCTTCCTTTTTAGTTTCACTTCAAAGATTTTGATATTGTGTGAAGTTAACGCTATTGGTACATAGTTTCTCGCAACTGCTTTACTGTTACCTTTGTGAAATAGGGAAATATCTGTGGCTTTTAATGATACCTGGGTCTAGGTTCTTTCCCCATAGTATACTAAAGGCCCGAGACAGTGGTTTCTTGCGTTTTTTAATAAATGTGGTCTACGAGCGTGAGTCTGTAGCAGAAGGCGTGTGTATGCTGTCAATGGTTTCTTTAAGAGTCAACTGGAAATAAGGCTTCATCAGAAATTGTGGAGATGTGACTGGCGTTTTAAGTCTCATTCATGAAGAAGTGAATCTGTGCACTGATGAGTGATTCACTGAACACAAGAGTCACTACTACCTGTCCACTACACCTCGCTAACAGCTCTTCATTTCTCCCTCGCCTCCCACTTCCTCCCTCTTCCTCCTCCTTCATCTGAACATCCTTTCTTCCAATCTCCTTCCTACTTTCCCTCTACCTCTCTCACCTACATCTTTTCTCCCTTACAGCTACCAAATTTTTTTCTCCCTTACAGCTACCAACTTTTTTTCTCCCTTTCTTCCCTCCTCATCTCCCACTTCCTATCTCCTTCCTTTCTTTTTGCCTCACCTCCCACATCCCTAATGAAGCCTCCCAGCTCAGGCTGGCAGACTTCAACCCTCCGTATGCAACCCACTTTCTGTGATGGAGGATGACAGCTTTTGTTCTCACTATGTAATTTATAAAGAAAAAAGGTGGATGCACATTGCTGAAGTATCTAATTTTGCCAAATAAAAATATGTTCTCCATCCTTCCTCCTCTACTCTAGAAATCCTCCTATCCTCATCCCTCACCTCCCACATCTTTGACTGACCCTTTTCCAGGAAGGTGCAGTCACAAACTTGGATAATGGACGAAGAACCTTCACTTCCAGGCAGGCGCCTAAATTACCGGGAGGACCTGAAGTCCATTGAATTGTATTCCCTGGAATGTAGGCGAGAAAGCTACATCATAATTTAATATTCAGAAATTCTGGTGAAATTGGCCCCAAATCTGTACACCGAAATTCCCCCCACATTCTCCTTCCTTCCTCCCTCACCTCCCACATCATTTCTCCTTCCATCCTCACCTCCCATATCCTCCCTCCTTCCTCTCTCATCTTTAGCTCCTTTACCTCCCTCCTTCCTCATCTCCCACATATTCCGTCCGTCCTCCCTTACCTCTCACATACTCCCTCCTTGCTCCCCCAACCCCCCCTCTTCCCTTTCTTGTTGCTACCTTTCTAAACCCATTATTGGACTTCTGTCATGCAAGGAAATAAAAAATATATGCGTAGATTTTAGAAATATTGCAAGAAGGTGACTTCTGCCACCTCTCTCTCTCCTCTCTCTCTCTCTCTCTCTCTCTCTCTCTCTCTCTCTCTCTCTCTCTCTCTCTCTCTCTCTCTTATAACACTTATAACTTACTTGGCCATTTTGTACATACCTGTGTCTGTGACTGGCACTGTGTACACCAGGACTGGCAGTGTGTACACGATAAATGGCAATGTGTACACGAAATCTCTCAAAGTGTACACCAGGACTGGCAATGTGTACATGCTTCCTCAGCTACTCCAAGCCTTCATAAAAGCCTTTATTAACAGCGTCGTTACTAACAGCTTCGTTACTAACAACCTCGTTATTAATGGCTTTATTACTAACAGCCTCTAACAGTCTTTTTACTAACAGCCTCGCTACTAACAGCCTCGTTACTAACAGCCTCGCTACTGACAGCCTCGCTACTGACAGCCTCGTTACTGACAGCCTCGCTACTGACAGCCTCGTTACTGACAGCCTCGTTACTAAGAGCAACAGTTGAATCTGCCCAACGTTATTTTCACCAGCAACTAAGTATTCTGGTCTCAACTAACCCCATTACACTATACTAACTACCTTTACACCTCGTTACCTCGTTTCTAACAACCCTCACGCCTCGTTAACATCTTCACTTAACCCTCGTTACCACACGGGTAATTGTTTTGCAAAACTTAATTTGCCTGTCATCAGCTACCCCTCGTTACTAGACTAACAACCCTAGTTAGTCATCTTAACCTCGTTATTTGTCTAATATTGCTCGTTACTCGTGTTGTTTTAGTCACAATCATCAGTACTCTAGGAACCCCTCGTTACTAGAACAATCCTAGACGTTCTAGCTCTCGTTACTGGACTTACTATCTTCGTTACTCGGCTAACGAAATCTATTATCAGTTTAACAATTATTGGTTCACACGGCTAAAAGCCTTCGTTACTCTTGCAACCCTCGCTATTCTAACAAACCTCGTTAGTAAACTAACAACCCGGGATCCGCCTTTAAGTGCCACTTCGACATTATGCAAACAGGAATAATAAGGACATTTTTGGCACTCCCTGCCCAGAATGAAGTCAGCAGCCGGCAACCTGCACGAGGACCCGTGCAACCTGTAAGAGGGCCTGTGCAGTCTGCACGACAGCCTGTGCAGCCTCTACGGCGGCCTGTGCAGCCTACACGAGGGCCTGGGCAGCCTGCATGATGTACACGTTCACAAACACACACATCCACGTCCGTACATTCCTGTTTGCTAGCACACACATATGAACACACACGCGCACGTGCACACATACGAATGCTCACGAACACCTACAAACGCACGTGTGCAGGCACATTATTTTTGCGTCTTCTACAGAGGTGAATTTCATGCATATTTTGGTATCATCCGCTAATGATGATACAAAACTGTGGCGATTATTATTGTGTTTGGTATGAGGATAAGAAACAGCAGAGGTACCAGAACCACGTCGCGGGGTTTTCACCTCGCTACTGCGGGATTTTGCACTGTTTACCACTACTCTTTGCGTTCTGTCAGGAAGGTGAAAATCCATTTGCCTATCTTCCCCGTTAAGGGGCACGTAAGTTCCCTCCCATCTTCTAATATGCTCATTTTCCTACCATAATCTACCTTGTCTACAATAATCTACCCTGTCTACTTTCGTACGGTGAAGTCTGGGTTCTTTCCTTAATTCATGGTATGACTCAACAAATCTCTAAGGACATTGAGGACATTGAGGACGCTGAGGACACTGTAAATCTCCAGGGAACCACAAACCAAGTTTTCCAGTGGACAAAGGAAAACAATATGATGCTCAATGAGGACAAATTTCACTTACTCTGTTTAGGAAATCTTAGTAACAACAAATTTTAAAGACAGAAAAGAGTGAAAAGCTAATGTTGAAGGATTTGGGAGTGATATTGTCAGAGAATCTCACCTTCAAAGGATCACAACAGTGTCATTAGCAGTAACAGCCTGGTTATCAGGCTCTGATCCACCGGGAGGTCTGGTTGAGGACCGGGAAGCGGGGACGTTGACCCCTGGAACAACCTCCAGTTAGACTCTCTCTCTCTCTCTCGTCGCTCTAGAGAAAACATTTTAAGAACTGTTGGTGGGGGGGGGGATGTCTCACCTACCCAGCCATCACAGTCTGGTTGATCTGGCACAGGTTGTTTACACTCAACACAATCTTAATAACAAAACAGTTAACATGTTACCTGCAGCGCTGCTGCCTGAAGGTACGAACACTAATATTTTTGCAACATTGCATTACCCTGAGGACTTAAATGCTCCGGGGACCTTTAAACTCCCCCCTCCCCCCCGATGATTTTTAAATTCCCCGGGGGAGGGGGAAATATTTAAATTCCCCTGTTAACTCAATTACTAGGATGCACTAGCGTGTAACTGCGTCTGTTCGTGCTGCGGTGTTGGGATTATCCCCACCACCACCACCTCCCCACCACCACTACCATATCCCTACCACCACTATCACCTTCTCCCCACTTTCACCACCTTCTCCTCACCAAAACCACCTCCCCACCACCACCTTCCCACCACTATCACCTTCTCCCCACTTTCACCACCTTCTCCCCTCCTCACCATCACAAGCACCACTACCATTGGACTGAGATGGGTGAGGGATAGATAAGAATGGGTGTGGATGGGATTGGGATGGGTGGTGGTGGAGTTAGATATTAATGGGTAGGGGTTGGACATACGTGTAGGGGGAAAGAAGGGGAAGGAGTGGGGGAGGGGTTGATGGAGGGGGGAGGCAGGAAACTCCGCATGAAAAACAAGATATCCCTCACCCATAATATAATAGATTATTGCCCAAATGATGTGTGTTTTTATTGTTCAAACAATGTGTTTTTATTGCCCCAATGATGTATTTTTAGTGAAGTGTTTTAAAAACTTAATTTTTGTAACACCCTGGCCTCTCCCACCGAGGTAAGATGACCAAAAAAACGTAACTAATTCTACTAATTCTACGACAAAGATATGGTTAAGGCCTCATAAAATTTAGTTATGTATATATATATATATATATATATATATATATATATATATATATATATATATATATATATAATATATATATATATATATATATTATTCTTATTATTAACACAGCGGCCGTTTCCCACCAGGGCAGACTCCATCACTGTCTTGCCAGAGGCGCGTCTACACTACAGTTAAGAAACTGCAACATCAACACCTCTCCTTCAGAGCGCAGGCACTGTACTGAGTGATAGTAGGTATATTGTAAATTAGCAGGGGCTGCTGAGAATATAAATGGGTTTCAGAAAACTGGGAAGTGCGCAGTTTCCGTGCTGGGTCTACAGGCTGCCAGAGTTATGAGGTCCCAATTTTGTAAGTTTAGTGCTAGACCACTGTCATCAGTTCGCAGCATGTCTATGAAGACGGAATGCAAAACACTTGGCTTCATTTTCAAGCAATTTGTCAATGCACCAGATGTCTGACTTACTCAGCATGCTAGCCATATGATCGAGTCAGCTCTGCAACCTTCCAGCTTGTGTTGCTGCCTGGCAAGAGAACACAGATATTGAGGATAGAGTTGCTAGACACACAAGCCACTGAGTACTTGAGAATGTGGGAAACAGGGAGTCAGCAACGGAGATTAACCACACTGATGTCTGCAATAGAGATTAACCACGATGGCTGATTATCTGCATCGTCTCGCAAGCCTTCAGAAAGAATTTCAAACAACTGACCCGGTGGTGTTTGACGTTTTGCGTACAAACAGCAGATACACTGAAGGTTTCATGGCAATGGTGGAGTAACCCTACCATGGTGGTTGAGAGGAAAAGCTTGAAACATGAACTCGTATTGATGATCATAATGATCAGATCACTACAGCAAAGTGACCAAAAGAAAATGGGAAAAATGAATGGATGAGGGAATAACTACATCATTGAATGAAATCTCATCAATCTTCAACTCTACTTCTCCCATTGATATGGCTTGAAGGACCCAAAATCTCATTCCGAAAATTGATAAAGGATGTTGATCCAATGCAAGTAATGGGCGACTCAATCGACCTTATCATAAATGATTCAAAGCTAGGAGAACAACACATAAAAACGAGATTCAAACTGACTGCGAGGCTATGAAGCCAGAATCTCCCCTTCGCAATGCTTGTCAGTCTTGTGCTGACTTACCTCCACAGTTTATGGTGGCAAAAACAAATTATTTCCCGCTGCAATCTTTCTCCTAGTGACTCAGAGACTTTCAATGTCTTTATAAAACGCAAAGAAAAGATCACTCACTGGGCATTTTCACCCTCGTCCAGGTGTACCAACATTGTTGCGAGCACAGCAGAGAAGGTACAAGAACGCATAGGTTTAACACCGATCGAAATCGCTCACTGGTGAAGAAATCTTCCTCTGTGATACAGAAATCTCTGAGAAATAAACTCACTGACAAATAAGACTCTGTAATATCAGTGCATTAACGAGGACGTTTCATTGGCTTTGTATTATTTATAATTAACAAAAAAAAAAACATTCCCAAGTGGTAAATAAATTAGAATAAACCGGTTTAATGAGACACATGAACAATAGGACATATCAAGAAAGAATTTCGGTCCTGGGATTTTGACCAATCCTAACTCCATTACATACATAGGTTTATACCTTAGCATATATTTATTGATTTGATTTTCGATTATTAAAAAATAAAAAAAAACACCTTTAGCCTAGCCACTAAAATTCCCTTAGTAGTAGGCCTGGTGGGCAGGGAGAGAAAACGGGTACTAGGGAAGACTCTCGTCGCTTGGAAATTGTAGAAGTTATCTAAGGTGAGCAGTAGCGCCATTACCGTTGAGGGATGGCTGGCGTATGCTAAACCTACCTCGGAAAACAATCCCATTTGTATGTCAACTACACGTAATGGCCTCTTTATGTACTTTTTTCCGTCTTAATAATGGCTGGCCAAAGTGGCCTTTTACAATAAACGAAAGCCTCGTAAAGTTCTCTGGTGACACGGGTAGAGGATCCAAGGTGGACGATCCAAGGTGGAGGATCCAAAGTGGATGATCCAAGGTGGAGTATCCAAGGCGGAGGTATCAAGGTGAAGAATCCAAAGTGGATGATCCAACCTGGAGGTTCCACGGCGCAGGATAAACGCAAGTAAAACGATAGGCCGGATAAGTAGAACCTTCAAACAAGAGATGCCAAGCCAGTTATGATACTAAGTTACTTGTTCTCCCAAAGCTGGAGAACTTTTTTTATATATCCTCTTGCAATTATTTGATGTCTTCTTATTTTTTATGTCTTCAAGCTGACTCTCGGGCTGTGATGCGAGTTTTTATGGATGAGAAACAATAATGGCACCAGGACCGTGCCCTGAAGGGATAAACGTTTACTTTTCTAAGGCAAGATTTAACTTTGTTAACTACTACTACTATTTGTAATAGCAGTAAACAACCTAATTAGCCTTATTTTATGTAATACTACTCCATGATTACAAATGCCAAAGCTGTAGTGAAATCCGTGTATACAACGTCTGCATTGTGGGATTCTTGCGAAAACTCCATAATGTTGCAATAATTGTCCAGTAGCTGTGTCAAACATGATCTCCCAGCTATAAATCCATGATGTCCTGGGTTGTGTAGGTCACGCTTTTCCATAAAAATTGACATCTCACCACGGTTACAAAGAATATCTGGAAATTCTCAATTTGGCTCCAACCAGTACCCTGATTGATGAAATTAAACTTACTAAGCAGCCTTTCCGTTCGCTATTTCCTGAGACCTGTACTCACGTAGCTCCATGAGGTTGTGGTCTGGTTACATTGAATTTAAGATTATGTCTCTGATTAGTTACTCAACAAGATCAGGTCTGGTACGTTTTCGTTCATGGTGGGTTCTGTTATTTCTTGGTTCAAAGCATATCTTTCACAGACTCCCAGTAACTCTAGACATGTATCTGCTGTGCTTCCAGGTACGACGTCTGATAGTCATTAATACTGTCGTCAGCTATCTTCCTTTTAACTTGTGGCAGATCGAAATCTCCAAGGAGGATAATTGATGAAGAGTTTTCAAGGCAGTTTTCTGTCTTCCTTAACTGTTCCGCGAATTTCTTCAACCGTTGCCCAAAGTGATTTATATACAAGAATAATTACCAGATTCCCTTTCAACACTTAATTCCTATTACTGTTACAGAGTCGTCTGATCAGTTCAGAAGATCTGTAGAGCGAGGAGAGTCTCACATAAAGACTCTAATTTTTGGCTGCAACTTACTGACTCTCGTCTATACACCCACACCCACCCAACCCACACAGACACACACACACACACACACACACACACACACACACACACACACACACACACACACACACACACACACACATACACACCATGCTGAAATAAATACAAAAGACGACATACTCTCGTGGTTGCCTGCTGGCGTGTTATAATGTAACCAACAGTGTTGTTGGAGCCAAGGCATTATACATTCAACTTTATAAAAACCCCGCTACATTGGATACGCCTCAACCCACCAGGTCAAGTGGGCACGATGCAATATTAATTTTTTTTTTACAATATAAATTTGGCATCACAGTCTTTTTTTGAGGTGTTGTGTGGCTCTTGTCAAGTCTGCAACACAATGCTGTGTTGCTTATGCTGCAACACAACGCTGGGCTGGTGTTCGTGTGTGATACAGTGCTATATCAGTGTTATTTAATCTGTAACACGACACTGTGTCGCTATTACTGATTCTGCTACACAGCGCCGTGCTGCTGCTACCTAACCTGCAAGACAACACTGTATTGCCCTCACTAATTCTCTAGCACAACGCTGTGTTGCTGTTACTTAGTGCAACTCAATACTGTGTTGTTGTCAGTCTGCAACACAATGCTATGCCTCTGCCTCATTTTTACCATTGCACAGGCCATTCTGCGGAACAGATTGCTTCCTGCCGCGTTGCAATGCGAGGCGAAACGAAAGTCTGTTAAATGTTTCGCCCTCTGGCGGAAATGTTGCATCATTTTCTCCGTCTCATTAGCATGCAACGGGTAAGCCCTACAAATTTCTGTTATGCATTCTTAATAGCTTTCATTCCTCCCCCCATCGGTCTGAGACCGGGGTGCGGGGGCGATGATCTCCAGGTAGCCAATTTAGACAATGTTTCGCTCTGCGTAGGGCGAAAGGTTGTCCCTGTGTCTCCTCACCAACTTTGTAGGTAGTACGATACTGTTATCTAGGCTGCCATCTTTGTTATCCTGGCTGCCTACAATCTTTGTTACCCTAGTTGCCCTGCCATCTTCGTTATCTTGGCTAGCTGCCGTCTTTGTTATCTTAGCTGCCCTGCCATCCTTGTTATCTTGGCTGGCTGCCATCTTTACTATCTAAGCTGCCCTGCTATCCTTGTTATGTTGGCTGGTTGCCATCTTTACCTTAGCTGCCCAGCCATCTTCGTTATCCTCGCTTAGTTATTCTATAGTTTCAAGAGGCGACAGTGTTGTCATTTTCCAGGCAACAGCGTCAATGGGTCAGATTACTAACTTTTGCTTCTTCTGTGGCATAGTTTAAATCTCCAAAGTACCTTTGCCTCTCCGAGGTACCTTTGCCTCTGCTGTGGCGAGGTCTGTATCAAAGTCATTAAGGGTTCTAGGAATGTCACGTTTTCCTCTCACCATCATTATTAACACCATCAATATCATCATTATCATTACCATATTCGCTGTGATCATCATCATTGTCGACATCGACGCCCCAACACGCACTTCCCTACCGACAATTCCCCAACACACGCTTCCCTAAGTACTCTCTCTCCAACACAAATTCTCCTACCCACACTCCCCGAGGGGAAAAGAGTAAGGAATGAAAGAAGAAATGATGGAATAAGAAGGGGATCAAACTAGAGAGGGAGGCAATAAGAGAGGAGAGGATAAGTAGAATGTAGAAGAGATGGAAGAGGATAAGCGTTGGTAAAGTTTGGCCTCTTTACCATTATCATTCATTATCACCTTTATCATTATCACCAACCTCATCACCATTCATCATTATCATTATCACTATCCTCACCACCATTAATCATTATTATCACTATCACTATTCTCATCACCGTTCATCATCGCCATTATCATCACTCTCATCACCTTAATCATCACCATTATCATCATCACTCTCCTCATCACCATTAATCATCACCATTATCATCATCACCCACCTCATCACCATTAATCATCACCATTATCATCATCACCCTCCTCATCACCATTAATCATCACCATTATCATCATCACCCTCCTCATCACATTAATCATCACCATTATCATCATCACCCTCCTCATCACCATTAATCATCACCATTATCATCATCACCCTCCTCATCACCATTAATCATCACCATTATCATCATCACCATCCTCATCACCATTAATCATCACCATTATCATTGCAATTATCATTAGCGTTACTTACGTAATTAAGGTATAAATACCGAGCTCCTCAAGAGTGCAATTCTCTTAATGACAACTAATTATATTCCCCCCAAATTCTCATCACATTCTCCCCACCCGTTTATCTCTTCTTCACTGCCTCTCTCTCTCTCCTTTTCGGCTTTCTTTTCCTTGCTCTACCATTCTTTCTCATCTTTTACTCTCTTCTACACTAGATTTCTCACTTTCCCGTTGCTCTCTGTTACACTACCTCCTTTTCTCATCCATTTACTCTCTCATTTCCTTTGTTCTCTACTACACTATCTCTGTTTCTCTTCCTCTTGCTTTCTACACTCCCCCCCCCCTCATTTACCATTAATTTCTGCCTACTCATTAACCTCCAACAATGCCCCCTTATAAAATTCCAACACCTCCCCTCCCCTCGTAAACCTCCAACACCATTCACTCAAACCTCCAACACTGCCCATCACAAACCCCCAAAGCCACCCTTACATAAGCCTTCGACATCACACTCTCATAAGCCTTTAACAGCGCCCCTCATGAACCTCCAACACCACACTTTTCTTAGCCTCCAACATCTCCCTCCCTCCCCCTTTCTCCTTCGCTTCAGTCTTATTATCTTCTATCATGCACACACCAGAGGCTTCCTGTAGTCTTGCATCCAATAATCACTCTACCTACTTTTACCCAACACAGTTCTGAATCTTTTCCTTGTCCACAATTTTGTAACATACACAACCTTTCCCATAATTTCCCAAAACACAATTCCCCAACACACACTTCCCTAAATACTCTCCCCAACACAAATTCTCCTACCCACACTCCCCTACCCATAATTTCCAACTGCCTCCTCCCCTCAACATCATTCACTTCACTGTGTCTTCTAGGTTACGTTTAGTTAAGCTGATTCTCTCCTGATTCCACGAAGTGGATGGAGAGTCGCTTGAAAATATTACGCGAAGTGGGGGGTGGGGGGGTGAAAGGAGTATAGGGAGGGTACAAGAGTGGATAAGAGGGGAAAAGAGTAAGGAATGAAAGACGAAATGATGGAATAAGAAGGGGATCAAACTAGAGAGGGAGGCAATAAGAGAGGTAGAGGATAAGAAGAGTATGGAAAAGATGGAAGAGGATAAGCGGAGATAAATTGGTAAGAGTTTAGCCTCTTTTCCAACGGCACGTTTGGTCTGCTTAGCAGGCTTCTTCAGTCGCAATACAGAGGAGACAACAGAAGTAGTGATGTAACTATGAGGTGATTAGTCCCTCAGCCTAAGTATGAGTTCAGTTTCGTAGCTTCGAAGGTAAGAAGGTAAGAAGCTGAAAACTCACCAAGTCTGAGTGACTGACCACTACGAACTTACTTCTTCAAGGCTGAACCACTAATCACCTTCTATCTCTACTAATAATATTGTCTCCTCTGTATTTCGACTGAAGAATTCTGGTGAGCACATGTAACGTCTCGTTAATAAACTGCTGCACGAGTGCCTGCAAAATCTGGGGAAAGGAGGCGATAAGAGGTAAAAGAATGAGATACGAGAGGAAGTGGATAAAAGAGGAAAACATAAGAGTGAGGAATGTATAAGAGAAGAATGGAGAAGTCTTGATCGTTCTTGAATGGAAGACTCAGTCCACAAAGCCACTTTTAAGAACGTCAGCGATTAGTCTACACACACACACACACACACACACACACACACACACACACAACACACACACACACACACACACACACACACACACTCACTCGCACATTTGCCGTGGTTATGGACTGACGTCAGCTAGCCCAGCTTGGATCAAGGAAATTTTAACTTGTGAATAGTGAAGGGAGTAGAGTGATATATGTGAGTAAATCCTCATAAAACGTAAAGGAAAAACGTGATTGAATTACTAGTTTTAGGAAAATATCTGTGTTTTTTTAAGATAAGGTACTGAAAAATGCTTGTAACTCTTTGTTTACGATATGGTGGAGAACACTAGATCAATATAGAACCATGTTTATACAGCAATAAGTTAGGTTAGGTACGTAATGTGTGATGAATGGTTTGAAAAACCGACAAGTTGAAGATTGAGACACTTATGCAGCATATGGGAATCTTTATTCGACTCCAGGTTGAGGGACTGATTACCTCATTCTCCTCCTCTCCTTACGCCTTCCTCCTTGTATTGGACTGATGAAGCCACTGTGTGGCGGAACGTTTCCTGAATAAAGATTCCCATATGCTGCATAAGTGTCTCAATCTAGGTACGTAATGTTTGTCAGGAAACAGGAGAAGTGTTTCCTGACGAAGGATTTAATCATATGACCAGCAGGTGGAGCTTTTGGTCATCTGATCGAGCCTTTCCCTTTAAAAATTATGGTCATGATTATATCCATTCGATATATAATCAGCAGTAGAAAGGAAAATTAGTGGATGGTTGGACAAAACGACTAAATTGGAAGAAAAATAAGGAAACTACAACCATGGAAACTAAAATAAGAGCATGGATTTAATACGAAAAAAGTGTATAAAATAATATGAGAATAAGCTGATATAATGACGTCAAGAGGAGATACGTTTTAGGAATTGGACATGAAAGAATACAGAACTAAAAAAAGTTGAAAGTTCTGGGTACTGTATCTGGGTTGGTTGGCTCCACCTGGGTACTGTATCTGGGTTGGTTGGCTCCACCTGGGTACTGTATCTGGGTTGGTTGGCTCCACCTGGGTACTGTACCTGGGTTGGTTGGCTCCACCTTGGTACTGTATCTGGGTTGGTTGGCTCCACCTGGGTACTGTATCTGGGTTGGTTGGCTCCACCTGGGTACTGTATCTGGGTTGGTTGGCTCCATCTGGGTACTGTACCTGGGTTGGTTGGCTCCACCTGGGTACTGTATCTGGGTTGGTTGGCTCCACCTGGGTACTGTATCTGGGTTGGTTGGCTCCACCTGGGTACTGTATCTGGGTTGGTTGGCTCCATCTGGGTACTGTACCTGGTTGGTTGGCTCCATCTGGTACTGTATCTGGGTTGGTTGGCTCCACCTGGGTACTGTACCTGGGTTGGTTGGCTCCACCTGGGTACTGTATCTGGGTTGGTTGGCTCCACCTGGGTACTGTACCTGGGTTGGTTGGCTCCACCTGGGTACTGTACCTGTGTTGGTTGGCTCCATCTGGGTACTGTATCTGGGTTGGTTGGCTCCATCTGGGTACTGTATCTGGGTTGGTTGGCTCCACCTGGGTACTGTATCTGGGTTGGTTGGCTCCACCTGGGTACTGTATCTGGGTTGGTTGGCTCCACCTGGGTACTGTATCTGGGTTGGTTGGCTCCATCTGGGTACTGTACCTGGGTTGGTTGGCTCCATCTGGGTACTGTATCTGGTGGTTGGCTCCACCTGGGTACTGTACCTGGGTTGGTTGGCTCCACCTGGGTACTGTACCTGTGTTGGTTGGCTCCACCTGGGTACTGTACCTGGGTTGGTTGGCTCCATCTGGGTACTGTATCTGGGTTGGTTGGCTCCATCTGGGTACTGTATCTGGGTTGGTTGGCTCCACCTGGGTACTGTACCTGGGTTGGTTGGCTCCACCTGGGTACTGTACCTGGGTTGGTTGGCTCCACCTGGGTACTGTACCTGTGTTGGTTGGCTCCACCTGGGTACTGTACCTGGGTTGGTTGGCTCCACCTGGGTACTGTACCTGTGTTGGTTGGCTCCATCTGGGTACTGTATCTGGGTTGGTTGGCTCCATCTGGGTACTGTATCTGGGTTGTTTGGCTCCACCTGGGTACTGTACCTGGGTTGGTTGGCTCCACCTGGGTACTGTACCTGGGTTGGTTGGCTCCACCTGGGTACTGTAACCTGTGTTGGTTTGGCTCCACCTGGGTACTGTACCTGGGTTGGTTGGCTCCACCTGGGTACTGTACCTGTGTTGGTTGGCTCCACCTGGGTACTGTACCTGGGTTGGTTGGCTCCACCTGGGTACTGTACCTGTGTTGGTTGGCTCCACCTGGGTACTGTACCTGTGTTGGTTGGCTCCACCTGAGTACTGTACCTGGGTTGGTTGGCTCCATCTGGGTACTGTACCTGTGTTGGTTGGCTCCACCTGGGTACTGTACCTGGGTTGGTTGGCTCCACCTGGGTACTGTACCTGGGTTGGTTGGCTCCACCTGGGTACTGTACCTGGGTTGGTTGGCTCCACCTGGGTACTGTACCTGGGTTGGTTGGCTCTACCTGGGTACTGTACCTGGGTTGGTTGGCTCCACCTGGGTACGGTACCTGGGTTGGTTGGCTCCAACTGGGTACTGTACCTGTGTTGGTTGGCTCAACATGGGTACTGTACCTGTGTTGGTTGGCTCCACCTGGGTACTGTACCTGGGTTAGTTGGCTCCACCTGGGTACTGTACCTGGGTTGGTTGGCTCCACCTGGGTACTGTACCTGGGTTGGTTGGCTCTACCTGGGTACTGTACCTGTGTTGGTTGGCTCAACATGGGTACTGTACCTGTGTTGGTTGGCTCCACCTGGGTACTGTACCTGGGTTGGTTGGCTCCACCTGGGTACTGTACCTGGGTTGGTTGGCTCCACCTGGGTACTGTACCTGGGTTGGTTGGCTCCACCTGGGTACTGTACCTGGGTTGGTTGGCTCCACCTGGGTACTGTACCTGGGTTGGTTGGCTCCACCTGGATACTGTACCTGGGTTGGTTGGCTCCAACTGGGTACTGTACCTGTGTTGGTTGGCTCCACCTGGGTACTGTACCTGGGTTGGTTGGCTCCACTTAGGTACTGTACCTGTGTTGGTTGGCTCCACCTGGGAACTGTACCTGGGTTGGTCGGCTCCACCTGGGTACAGTACCTGGGTTGGTCGGCTCCACCTGGGTACAGTACCTGTGTTGGTCGGCTCCACCTGGATACAGAACCTGTGTTGGTCGGCTACACCTGGGTACGGTACATGTGTTGGTCGGCTCCACCTGGATACAGAACCTGTGTTGGTCGGCTACACCTGGGTACGGTACCTGTGTTGGTCGGTTCCACCGGAACCTACACAAGAACCTGCCATCATACCTAGAAAAAAAAATCGGTCAACTCGTTTCAAATCTCTTTGGGGTGACCAGGTCGATGGGTAGGTGAGAGGGGAGGATACCAGTGGGGAGGAAGCAGGTCAGTGGGTAGGTGAGAGGGGAGAATATCAGTGGGGAGGAAGCAGGTCAGTGGGTAGGTGAGAGGGGAGGAAACCAGTGGGGAAGAAGCAGGTCAGTGGGTAGGTGAGAGGGGAGAATATCAGTGTGGAGGAAGCAGGTCAGTGGGTAGGTGAGAGGGGAGGATATCAGTGGGGAGGAAGCAGGTCAGTGGGTAGGTGAGAGGGGAGGATATCAGTGGGGAGGAAGCAGGTCAGTGGGTAGGTGGGGAGGAAATGGGGAAAATGGCAAACCATTTACATTGACTAACAGACTAATAAAACACAAACGACACCAAACATTATAAAAAAAATCGCAAATGAAATTTTATACCCTAAACGTCAAATGGCGCTGAGCGGTTTTCGTTTATATTTACAAGGAAAAAAATCATTACTTACAGCACATAAAGCAACATTTACAACACAAATACCTCAACATTTACAACACAAATACCTCAACATTTACAACACAAATACCTCAACATTTACACACAAATACCTCAACATTTACAACACAAATACCTCAACATTTACAACACAAATACCTCAACATTTACAACACAAATACCTCAACATTTACAACACAAATACCTCAACATTTACAACACAAATACCTCAACATTTACAACACAAATACCTCAACATTTACAACACAAATACCTCAACATTACAACACAAATACCTCAACATTTACAACACAAATACCTCAACATTACAACACAAATACCTCAACATTTACAACACAAATACCTCAACATTTACAACACAAATACCTCAACATTACAACACAATACCTCAACATTTACAACACAAATACCTCAACATTTACAACACAAATACCTCAACATTTACAACACAAATACCTCAACATTTACAACACAAATACCTCAACATTTACAACACAAATACCTCAACATTTACAACACAAATACCTCAACATTTACAACACAAATACCTCAACATTTAC
Source organism: Cherax quadricarinatus (assembly GCF_026875155.1). NCBI lineage: Eukaryota > Metazoa > Arthropoda > Malacostraca > Decapoda > Parastacidae > Cherax > Cherax quadricarinatus. The sequence continues at coordinate 26,399,644 of NC_069430.1, read as the reverse complement.
AACACAAATACCTCAACATTACAACACAAATACCTCAACATTACAACACAAATACCTCAACATTTACAACACAAATACCTCAACATTACAACACAAATACCTCAACATTTACAGCACAAATACCTCAACATTTACAGCACAAATACCTCAACATTTACAACACAAATACCTCAACATTTACAACACAAATACCTCAACATTACAGCACAAATACCTCAACATTTACAGCACAAATACCTCAACATTTACAACACAAATACCTCAACATTTACAGCACAAATACCTCAACATTTACAACACAAATACCTCAACATTTACAACACAAATACCTCAACATTTACAACACAAATACCTCAACATTTACAACACAAATACCTCAACATTTACAACACAAATACCTCAACATTTACAACACAAATTTACCTCAACATTTACAACACAAATACCTCAACATTTACAGCACAAATACCTCAACATTTACAGCACAAATACCTCACATTTACAACACAAATACCTCAACATTTACAACACAAATTCCTCAACATTTACAGCACAAATACCTCAACATTTACAGCACAAATACCTCAACATTTACAACACAAATACCTCAACATTTACAGCACAAATACCTCAACATTTACAACACAAATACCTCAACATTTACAACACAAATACCTCAACATTTACAACACAAATACCTCAACATTACAACACAAATACTTCAACATTTACAACACAAATACCTCAACATTTACAACACAAATACCTCAACATTTACAACACAAATACCTCAACATTTACAACACAAATACTTCAACATTTACAACACAAATACCTAAACATTTACAACACAAATACCTCAACATTCACAACACAAATACCTCAACATTTACAACACAAATACCTCAACATTTACAACACAAATACCTCAACATTTACAACACAAATACTTCAACATTTACAACACAAATACTTCAACATTTACAACACAAATACCTCAACATTTACAACACAAATACTTCAACATTTACAACACAAATACCTCAACATTTACAACACAAATACCTCAACATTCACAACACAAATTACCTCAACATTACAACACAAATACCACAACATTTACAGCACAAATACCTCAACATTTACAGCACAAATACCTCAACATTTACAGCACAAATACCTCAAACATTTACAGCACAAATACCTCAACATTTTACAACACAAATACCTCAACATTTACAACACAAATACCACAACATTTACAGCACAAATACCTCAAAAATTTACAACACAAATACCTCAACATTTACAGCACAAATACCTCAACATTTACAGCACAAATACCTCAACATTTACAACACAAATACCTCAACATTTACAACACAAAATACCTCAACATTTACAGCACAAATACCTCAACATTTACAGCACAAATACCTCAACATTTACAGCACAAATACCTCAACATTTAAACAGCACAAATACCTCAACATTTACAGCACAAATACCTCAACATTACAACACAAATACCTCAACATTTACAGCACAAATACCTCAACATTTACAGCACAAATACCTCAACATTTACAACACAAATACCTCAACATTTACAGCACAAATACCTCAACATTTACAGCACAAATACCTCAACATTTACAGCACAAATACCTCAACATTTACAACACAAATACCTCAACATTTACAGCACAAATACCTCAACATTTACAGCACAAATACCTCAACATTTACAGCACAAATACCTCAACATTTACAGCACAAATACCTCAACATTTACAGCACAAAATACCTCAACATTTACAGCACAAATACCTCAACATTTACAACACAAATACCTCAACATTTACAACACAAATACCTCAACATTTACAGCACAAATACCTCAACATTTACAACACAAATACCTCAACATTTACAACAAAAATACCTCAACATTTACAGCAGAAATCCCCTCAACATTTACAACACAAATACCTCAACATTACAAAACAAATACCTCAACATTACAACACAAATACCTCAACATTTACAGCACAAATACCTCTAACATTTACAACACAAATACCTCAACATTTACAACACAAATACCTCAACATTTACAGCACAAATATCTCAACATTTACAACACAAATACCTCAACATTTACAACACAAATACCTCTAACATTTACAGCACAAATACCTCAACATTTACAACACAAATACCTCAACATTTACAACACAAATACCTCAACATTTACAACACAAATACCTCAACATTTACAACACAAATACCTCAACATTTACAGCACAAATACCTCAACATTTACAACACAAATACCTCAACATTTACAACACAAAACCTCAACATTCACAACACAAATACCTCAACATTTACAACACAAATACCTCAACATTTACAGCACAAATACCTCAACATTTACAACACAAATACCTCAACATTTACAACACAAATACCTCAACATTCACAACACAAATACCTCAACATTTACAGCACAAATACCTCAACATTCACAACACAAATACCTCAACATTTACAACACAAATACCTCAACATTTACAACACAAATACCTCAACATTAACAACACAAATACCTCAACATTTACAACACAAATACTTCAACATTTACAACACAAATACCTCAACATTTACAACACAAATACCTCAACATTTACAACACAAATACCTCAACATTTACAACACAAATACTTCAACATTTACAACACAAATACCTCAACATTTACAACACAAATACCTCAACATTTACAATACTTAATAAAATGTAATATCTTCTATTAATACATCCAAAGTTATTTTCAATCTGTAGTCATCATCATCGCTGGAATATAATTACATCAGTGATGTAATATCAATTACATTAGTGACATACTAATTATATCAGTGACACAAAAATAATTACATCAATGATGCTATAACAATTATATCGGTGATGCTGTAACAATTATATCGGTGATGCTGTAACAATTATATCGGTGATGCTGTAACAATTATATCGGTGATGCTGTAACAATTATATCGGTGATGCTGTAACAATTATATCGGTGATGCTGTAACAATTATGTCGGTGATGCTGTAACAATTATATCGGTGATGCTGTAACAATTATATCGGTGATGCTGTAACAATTATATCGGTGATGCTGTAACAATTATATCGGTGATGCTGTAACAAAATATATTATAATTTATAGCAATCATATTAATAATCCTATAAGAATTAGATCAGTGATTATATAACAATTATTTATACCGATATAAGAATTATGTCTGTGATGTTATATTAATTATATTTAATATAATTTTAAAGCAATTATGTCGGTGATGCTTTAAGAATTATTTCAGTGATGCTGCAACAATTATATTAATGATTCTATAATTAGATCAGTTGTGCTGTAACAATCATGTCAATGATGTTATAAGAGTTATATCAGTGCCGCTATAACAATTATTTCAGTATACTGATGGCCTTGCTATTTTTTTCTCGTCAAGTGACAAGATAGTATTTCCTGACTCTTGACTAAGGGTCTTAGGTAGCAGGGTGTTAGAAGGCAGGAACTTATTAGCAGGGCCTTAGAAAGCAGGAACTTAGGTAGCAGGGCCTTAGAAAGCAGGAACTTAGGTAGCAGGGCCTTAGAAAGCAGGGATTTAGGTAGCAGGGCCTTAGAAAGCAGGGATTTAGGTAGCAGGGCCTTAGAAAGCAGGGATTTAGGTAGCAGGGCCTTAGAAAGCAGGGATTTAGGTAGCAGAGCCTTAGAAAGCAGGGATTTAGTAGCAGGCCTTAGAAAGCAGGGATTTAGGTAGCAGAGCCTTAGAAAGCAGGGATTTAGGTAGCAGGGCCTTAGAAAGCAGGAACTTAGGTAGCAGGGCCTTAGAAAGCAGGGATTTAGGTAGCAGGGCCTTAGAAAGCAGGGATTTAGGTAGCAGGCCTTAGAAAGCAGGGATTTAGGTAGCAGGCTTTAGAAAGCAGGGATTTAGGTAGCAGAGCCTTAGAAAGCAGGGATTTAGGTAGCAACGCCTTAGAAAGCAGGGATTTAGGTAGCAGGGCCTTAGAAAGCAGGGATTTAGGTAGCAGGTCCTTAGAAAGCAGGGATTTAGGTAGCAGGGCGTTAGAAAGCAGGGATTTAGGTAGAAGGGCCTTAGAAAGCAGGGACTTAGGTAGCAGGGTCTTAGGTAGCGGGGACCTAGGTAGCAGAGTCGTAAGTAGCAGCATGAAAACTTGGGAAGTCCTTGACACGATTTATAGGCAGCAACATGAAGGCCCATGGAGGATGTTGTGGGAGAACAGGAATACCAGATGGTCCTCACCACTGTCTTCTAGCCATGACCTGAAGTACAAGCAGGGATGAGGCAGGGGTGGGAAAGGAAGACCTGATTCACATTAACCCCAGAGATAAGGTAATCAGGAAAGCTCAGGCAAGCCAATCAGAATTATTTATTGCCACTGAGGATCTTCGATTCTTTATTCCAGAGGATGTGATTGGAACATTCGGCTAACACTCAGGTTCCTCTTTACAACAGGTGAACGCTAAGAGGGCAGGAGGATCACAAGCTTTGACCCTAAGTCTTGCCCCGCCCGGTGTTGAACCCGGTTCCGTGGGTTACAAGCTGAATGTTGCAACTGAAGTATATGGTTATTCTCTCCGCTGGATGCTGCTTCTTCCTCTCCCATGCTCCATCTGTCTTTATTGCAGCAACTATTTAATTTTTCCTTACCTTAATATCGGACCTCTGAAACCTAGGATAAAGATGTGTGATTCCGTCAACTAGTGGAAAACTGATACAAAATTCCATCACTTCATGTTATGTTTAATGGAAGCGTTTCGGTACAAGGACCGAAACGTTTCCAAATTTGACCTGGGTCCCACGACCGAAAAGTTTTAATTAAATATGTTCTAAAGTGACAGCATTGTGTATCTTTATCCTCTGTTAAAACCCAGTTAAACATTTCTTGTTGTACTGAGGCTCCTGGTCCTCACTGCCAGTGTTGCTACTGATGAAGGCAGTTAATACGTTCAGAAGACGACGTTTCCCGGGAGGCCGCAGCTCCTGGCCAGGTAACACTCACCCCACAGACGCTTAGTTAAAAAATACTGAGCCTAAGCATTTGGGTAACAGATCTTCGGTGTCTTTAAGTAAAAATCTCTGTCATCTTTCTTCTCCGATCTTCCTAGTTCTTTTCTTTCCTTAACCCTTCCCCTCCCCAACCATCCTTTCTCTGTCTCTGTTTCTCTCTCTCTCTCTCTGTCAACCTCCACGTCCTCACTTTCCATTCCACCTCCCTCTTTCCCTACGCCATCTTCCTCTCCCCTCCCTCCCTCTGCTGTCGTCAGAGCGGACACAAAGAGGAGGCAGGAGGGACCTTCACTAAAGCCAACCCGACCGTCACTACTTACCAGATTGACAGACACAGTGACCTTCAACCTTCAAAGTCGCAAAAGAAACTTTCTTTCCTGTTTTACGTATTGAATCTCAGTATAATGCGACTCTGAAGAGTTTATTACCTGGGATCAATTAAATATTTACCTGCCACTGTGTTTATTCTTGTGTTCTCGTGTCAATCCAAAAACGAAAAATCACACTTAGTAGAGGAACCTGAAAGCGACGTTTAGGTACATCCTGGATCACTGTTAAGACACAAGTTGTGACTTGACAGTGCTCAAGGGGCGAAACGTCGTCATAGTCCTCTCTTAAGTGCGTTTTTTTGGGAGTGTGAATTATTCCAGCCACGAGATTGTGATTTTTTTTTCTTCCTCACCAGTTTGTGCATGCTGGGGTTGAGTCGTAGCTGCTGGCCCCGCGTCACAAATATGCTTATCGAGTTATCGTTTTGCTTGCTTATCGCATCTTTGCAGTGATTGGTTGCACTATCCGCACCACGCTACTTCCTCTCATAAGGAGCAATTTCTCTCCGCAGGTCCAGAATCAATTTTACCGGCATCTTCCATGTGTAACCATGATATACCTTTATCGCATGCTCTCAGGGGAGTACAATTTAACATTTCTTGGATGTTCTCAGTAATTTAGGTTAAAACTGAATTTGTACTAGCAGTGTTTTTTTTTTGTACAGCCTTAGGATCGGCAGTTCCGCTTGCCGTAACTATAGCAACACTGAAATACATCAGTATTTCACTCTAGAGTATGTAGGTTTGACTCAATACATAGTTTTAAGAGAAGGTATGACAGAGCTTCATAAAAAGGAAAATGGTGGAGGTGATCGAATAAGCTGAAGAAGTCGGGCCAGGAGCCAGGATTCGACCTTTGCAAACATGAATCGGTAAGCACATTCAGACGCAACAGGCCAAGTGTCTAATCGACAAGTGCCTATGACAAAATGGTAACACACACACACACACACACACAAACACACACACACACACACACACAACACACACACACACACACACACACACACACACACACACACATACACACACATACACACACGCACACATACACACACGCACACAAACATGCATGCACGCGAGAGCACAACCACAATCCTAGTCTCTCTCTCTCTCCCCTACCATCCCGAAACTCATGAATCCTATCGAGCAGTGCTTCCCCCTCTTCTGTCTAAGACCCCCAACCTATACCCTAAAACTCTCCCTTCCCCCCAACCGACTATCCCTAAGACTCTCAGTTCTGCCTTAAGACCCTCAACCCTCTTCCCTTAAACATTTTCGTCCCCTCTGAAACACCCTCACTCCCTTGCCCTAAAACCCACAACTCCTACCCAAAGACATTCTCACCCCTCGCTTTAAAACCCTCACCTACTACCAGCCATAAGACCCCCCCTCCCCCACAGGCCTTTTTGCCGAGAGGTTAAAGGAGAGAAGGAGGGGGGTGGTGAGTCTGCATCAGGGAATAGTCGAAGTTTGGCAAAAGTGAGGATAAATACGACACTTTAGGAGTGAGAGGTGCCTTGTGAACATCCAGTGAGTGCTGTTGGTGGGAAGAGCAAAGGAGCGATAAATTTCGGGAATGAGGAGGAAGGAGGTAAAAAAATAGGTTAAAGATAGGAAGAAAGGGGAGAGAGAGAGAGAGAGGAACAGAAGAGTAAAGGTGAACATTACTTAGATAAGGATAAGGAATTATGTGTCGTATTTATGAATTTAGGAAAGGCCAATGATAAAATGGACAGGGAAGCAATGTGGCAAGTGTTGAAAATGTAATAGACAGTACGTCGCTGAAAGATGTAAAGAGGTTTTATGAGGAGAGCGAGAATCGGGACAGGGTATGCAGGAGAGAAGGGAACTATTTTCCAGTAAAGGCAGGTCTTCGGCAGGAATGTGTGTGATATCACCATTAACGTTTGTTATACTTATAGACGGCGCTGTAAAAAAATAAGTAAATGTTTTGGTATTGGGGTGAAGAGTTGGATTAAAAGATAAAGAATATGATACGAAGTGGGAGTTGTCACAGCTGTTCTTTGTCAGTTATTTTGTGAGATTTTGAATAAAAGATGGACGAGTTTTGGGAGTATGTAAAATAAGAAAATTAATACTAAACTAAAAGAAAATAGATGTTAATTTTTTTTTCATTCGTCGTTTTTGTGATATTTTGGCTTTGTAATGATTTTTCTATTGCAGCATCAAAATAATCTGAGACGAAACTGTTGGCAATAATATTATGAGTTAAGGAACTAATTACTCCCATTTCTGTGAGTGTTAACCTGTGTTCGGTGACTAGCAAGAGTCCCTCCCAACCTTGCCCACACTAGTATGAGAGGTTAACATGTACTGGCGAATCTACAGCGTCTAACGCTGCTGGTATTCTTGATAAATTAGACACTTGTGCAACATTTGTGTGTCTTTAATGAGGAAACGTTTCGCCACACAGTGACTTCATCAGTCCATACAAAGGAGAATGGTGAAGAATAGGAGAAGTTTGAGGTAATCAATCCCTCAGCCTTAAACTTCTCCTGTTCTTCATCATTTTCCTTTGTATGGATTGATAAATCAACTGTGTGGCGAAACGTTTCCTCATTAAATATACGCAAATGTTGCACATATGTCTAATTTATCAACTTGTCGGTTCTCTGATCCATTTATCTACATTGCTGATGTTTTTGCCTGTGATTTCGATCCTGGAGTGGGATATGCAACATAACAGTCTTCTTCCCCCTCCCTTATAGCTGGGATCCTCACAAATCCCAGCATGGGATGTATGCAGCATTGACTTCACTCTCCTACCATGAGAGTGGATTCCTCAAAAAATGCAAGTATTGGATGCGTAGCACTGACATCCTCCCCTAAAGGGTGAGGTTTCTTGAAGATCCCAGCATGGGGTTTTTAGCTGTTGTTAGCACTGTTATTCCCCAGAATAGGTGGGCACCCCAAAATAGATAGCAGTGGGTACCTCTCCAATCGAGAGAGTGAGCTTCTCACAGTACATCAGCGCACACTCCTCAACCCTGAACATCACACCATAAAATTAAAAAAACAATCCATTCATTGTAGTCGCAGTATTATAATCTTAACTTTGTCCCAAAATAAGCATCCGGCATTTTCTACTGGTTATAAATGTTTTTATATTATCAATGTATATATATATATATATATATATATATATATAATATATATTATATATATTATATATATATCAAATATATATATATATATATAAATATATATATATATACATATAATATATATATATATATATATATATATATATAATATATATTATATATATATATATATATATATATATATATATATATATATATATATATATATATATATATATATATATAATGTCGTGCCGAATATGTAAAACTGATCAATTAGCAAGAAACTCATTTAAATTAAGTCCTTTCTAAAATTTTCTCTTATACGTTTAAAGATGTAAAAATTTATAATTTTGCACCAAAAGGAACTTAGAAAACTTCCCTAACCTTATTATAAAAAGAACAATTTAATTTAGCCTAACCCAACAAAAATTTTTGATTTGTGTACAAAAATTTAATAAAAACAAACACATGAAATATTTTTTTTCATTAGGTTCAGAATGATTTTTGCGAATTTTTTGCATACAAAAATTTTTTTCTTGTCCTTATGGCAAGATGAGCTTTGCTATTTAAGCGAAGCGCAAGTTCTGCTTTTCGGCCGACACAACACACACACCACACATATTTATATTAATAAATTATTATAATTATAAATTTATATATATATATAATTATATTATATAAATATAAAATTTTTATATATATAATTATTATATATTTTATATATATATTATAAATTTTTATTATTATTTAATATATATTTATATATTATATATATTATATGGAATAATATCGTGTGCAATACCTTTTGGGGACTATGAGTCACCCACTAATTTTTTTTCTGTACCCTCGTGACACTCACATCTTTTTTACAAAGCACAATGCAGTGTTAGCTCCATAGGAATATCCGAGATTCTGTACACTTTTAATTGTTTCCATAAAAAACTTCCTTTCCCTCACTTTATTTTGACATAACGTATCACAACAAATGAAAACGGTAACACAATTTTTTTACAAAAAATATTCTTCAAAACCCCGGTACAAACCAAGAACCTCTTTTGTTGTAAGCCAAAGGGTCTGCCACTGAGCAAAAAACAAGCTCTAAATGTTTGACTTTAGGGTCAAAGGCCAGCTCCTCTGGTCCCCTAACAAGTTTTTGTTAAGTTTTGTTTTTAAAAGGGTTTTTTTAAATGACGTTGACTATTGCCACGTTTATCCCGACCTAAATGCGCATACGTGACCCTTTTCAAGGAAATTTTTCATATTTCAGGAAAACCTGAAGGCCAGCCTTCCCTTTAACCCGACTGTTGTACCATTTGGCGGGCTTACACATCCTACAACTGGCTGATAGGGACTTGTGCAGGGAAAAGACCCTTTTGTGGGTGTCCGAGGATCAATCTTCTGATTTATACCGTTGGGGCTATTTCTTCTTTCCCGCCTTTGTCCTCCCCTGTTCTTCATTTTTTGTTCATCCCCGACTTCTTTCCATTCTTTGTTCTTCCCTCGTGTTTCTTTCTATTCTTCTTTACAATCATGTTTCTTTTTTTAACCCCTTTTTCCCTAAGACCTTTTATGGGTAGTTTTTGTTTCCCATTCAAAATTCAGGGTTACTGTTACAGGCTCTGCTTTTGTTACTTCTGCTGTTTTTAATGTTGTTGCTGATCCTGTTCCTCTTGTTTCCTTGTTTTAAGTTTGAAAACTAAATTTCTTTTATGGCTTCTCTTTTTTGGTTTGCCCGGTGCCATGCCATTTTTTTTCCAGTCTCTGTTGTTAAATCTGCAGCTGTTTTTTTTGGTATCTGGCCATGTTCAGGGACCGGGCCCCCCGGGGGGCGTTTTACCCCCGGAAAAACCCTCCGGGGTGAAATTAGGTGGCCTGTACAGCCGAGCTTCTCCAGATGGTGGCCCGGGCCTTTTGGCTTCCGGGAAGGGGAAAGTGCTTAAAGGGAAAAACCCAAAGCATGAGCAGCGGGCGATGGGGAGGAGGTTGAGGGGCCCTGAAAGTGCTGTTATAATCTGAAGTATGCTCTTTTGAGGAGGAAAATTAAGGCAAAAAGGGGGGCAAAACAAAAAAAAAAAAAGTTTAAAGGGGGTTTTAAAAATTTTCCCTCCTTACCCCTTTAAAATGGACTTTTTTGGGGCGCTCCTTTTTTTTGAAAGGATCGACAGGGGGCAAAGCGCTTTAAAAAAGGAAACCAAAAAGTTTACGAACAAAAGGAAAAGCTCGATTTTTAATTTGAAAAAGAGGGAGAAAAAAATGATGACGTGGGGGTTTTAAAATTCATCCCCATTTAATTATTTTTTTTAGTGTTAGGAGGGGAGTTTTTTTAATTTGGGGGAAAGTCGGGGGGGAAAAGTTTTTGCAACTGGGATTTTGACCCTCGTTTTTTTTTTTTTTAATGGCATTGGTGTGGCGTAATCTTTTTGCTACGGTAAGAGAGATTATCGGGTTTTTTATACCCAAAAAAATTAATGGAAATGATTTTGGGTGGGAATTTTACCGACAATTTGGTTAAAAAAAGGATCAAAAGTTTGTCTTTAATGCAGCTTTTTTTTATTAGGCAACGTTTTCGCCCTCCGGGAGAAAATTAGCCCGAACTTTGTCCCTTCCCTAACAAAAGCCCAATGGGCAAAAAATTATCAACTGGGTGCTGTTTTAAAAATCGACGGTGACCCCAAAATTCCCCTTTTTACAAAAAATAAAAATTTATTAGATTATTTTCCTGCTTAGTTAATTAATGAAAAATTCAGAGAAAAAAAATTACATTTTTATCGGACACGGCTTACGGGGAGAGGGAACCCTTTACGCTGACAAAGACAAGATATGAGAAAAAATACAAAGTAATATTATGACTGTTCAATGAACCTTTAAATCAGTCCAAAAGATTAAATATGAAAAGGGATTTTAAATCATGGGGCCCCAAAACCCACCCGACATCCCCAAAAATTTTTGGGAAACCCCTAAACCCATTTAAACTTCAAAAAAAACCCTATCGAGTGCACACCCCCTTAAATCTGATCGGGGAAATTTCCCTTATTCATTAAAATTTTAAAAAACTTTATCTCATGCCTTAACGGGCTTGGGGGGAGGACCCCTGAATACACAAATCTTCCCCAAAAAGTCCATAAAAAGGCCCTGCCCTGACCCCCCAAAGTGTCAGAAAGCAATTGAAAGAAACCCCCGGGGCCCGATAGCGCTGACGCCCCACTTTAAACCAAAAAATTTCGAGAGGGTCTTAAAAAAGAAAATTGACTGTTTTTTTCATATGGAATCTTAGCAAAAAGTTTTTGAAACAAATCACTCCTGCCTCTCATAACTGCTGCCACTCAAAAATTTCTTGGATGTGCGGGGAAAACAGTTTCAGAAGTAGTGTATGAAGGTTCTGCAAAAAAACTTCGGGGCGATAGAGCATAAAATGCGTAAAAAAAAGGGTTTGGTAGAAACGTGAAGATACATTTTTTTTTTTTATGACCCAAAAGAAATCAAATAGTTGAAGGAATCGGGAAGGGTTTGAAATCAAGGCTTCCATAAGGGAAAAAATTTTTATTTCCCTAAGGAAAAGTGCTTTAAATCTGTTCGTTTCTTAATTTCAAAATCCCACACAGAGACCCAAACATAAGCCCCAATAAACATCTGCAACAAGATAAGACTCGGGAAAAAGAAATTGGGGTCCCCCTGGGACACAAACAAACCTCCAAGCTGATAGAAAGAAAAAAACCCCCGGGCCAACAACAAAGATGCTCAATGAGAACAAGTTTCAGTTACTCGGTTTTTTGGAAAGGGCTGAGGGGAAATGAAGACTGGAACGGAGGGATAACTCTCTCGTCCCTGGGCAGAGCGTAAGATTTAACCCTTTTGAGACTTTGGGTGATCATTTGAGATGACTCACCTTAAAAGGGCCCCCAACACGTTTCCCCAGCAAACCCGCAAAGAAAATGATTTGGCTGCAAACCGACGAGCCTGGGCCCCTGGGCCCGGGGGCCCCGAGAGTAGATTTAAATCTCGAAAAATTTTTCAAAGGTAAGGGCTTCAAAGGGGAAAGGCTAACTAGAACCTTTACAAGGGGGCATCAAGCCCAAGGGAAAGGAAATCATTAAATCATTTTAAATTGAGTAAATTTCTAAACTTGAGTACTGCAAACTTGAAATTTCTACTACTTTAACAGCTTGTTTTAAAAACGTCGAAATTTCCCGGGCCCCGAAAAACTGCCGGGGTACCCTCACTGTCACATAATTTGTAAAGCATCTAAATTTCTGATGACGTGTTTTTAAACCACCGTCTGTAAATCCCTTTGAAAATTAGACGAGAAAGATACATGATAATCTTTACCTAGAAAAAATTTTTGGGAAAAAAATGGTCCCCAAAACAATACACTACGACTACGAAAAAAACCGTAAAATTTAAAAAAAGGGTAAAAATGGTATAATAAGGGGGAAAATCAATTTAAAAGAAAGGAACCAAAAATTTTTTTACTTTTCCTCGCTTTTATACCCTGGGAAAGGGGTTTTCCCAAAATTAGAAGAGAATTTTATAAGTACTTTTTAAATTAATTTCCCGATGTAGGAATGTTCTTGAAATTTAAACCCCCAAAATATAACTTCATGAGACAATATATAATTTTTAAAAATTTAAAAATAATAAAAATTTTATTTTATATTTTTATTTTTTATAACCCGGGCTTGGGGGTCCTGGAAAGGGGGGGAAATACAATGGGCTGCACTCTAAAAGGAGGGGTCTGAGATATGGCAGTTTTTGGGGGGATATTTTTGTGTATTTTTTTACGTATATACTTCAAACGTTGGTTTTTTTGGGCCCCCTGCAAAAACATTTATTATGTGTGAGTGAGGTTGGGAAAGTGTTTTTAAAGTTTATGGGAAAGGATTTTCTTTTTGGGGATTTTTTTTTCTTTTTGGGTCACCCTGCCTCGGTGGGAGACGGCCGACTTGTTGAAAAAAATAACAATAAAAATAATAATAATAATAATAATAATATATATAATATATATATATATATATATATATATATATATTATATATATTATTATATATATAATATATAAATATATATATATATATATATATTATAATATATATAATATACTATATATATATAATATATATATATATATATATACACATAGGGAGTACCACCTCTATGGCTGGAATGAGGACCCTTATCCTCAGAGAAGACAATTAACGTACCTCAGGGAAAACTCAAGGTTCTCCCCGGAGCTATTTGAATATTTTCTTCTCCTACCACCCCCTATATATATTTTATATTCTATGTGAATATTTATTAATAAACAGAATACATTTACAGAAAAAAACATAAACATGAATACAATGGCACAATGTATCAAAGATCATGAATTTCCTCCAGCTCCTCCGAGGCTGGACGTGAGCCAAGTATGCAACAAGCATTTCCCCTCTGGATGGCTATGCTGAGGCGCTGGAACAAGAAAATGGCTGCCTTTGGGTCCCTGGTGGTGTCGATGAGTCTGGAATCCAATTCTTTAAGGAAACGTGTGGCATTTTTTTCCCCATGATCCCAAGGTCTCTGAGCCCACTGGGACAAATTGATACTGTTGGCTAATGTCCCTGTACTTGATGATTTTGTACTCCTCCCTATGGTCAGCAGCTCCTCCCTGTCGCCCCACACTGTGATGGATAGAGGTGTCAGCCAGTGTGGACACACAGGTATAGTCCCATGCTAAGAGCTTGCCATTCTTCCAAGGATAGATGGTGATCCCGTCGGGGCGGTTTGCTGGGTTGTGGGTATTGTTGGCTGCTAGTGATCAGGGCTCCCTCTCGGCTGGGCATCCAGCTGTAACAAGGGTTCTCTTAATGATGTCGTTGACCTCATTGTGTCTTGCATGCCAGCCCTTGGTTTTGGAACAGTTAAGACCATGTAGACTGTATTGGTCTGCTTGCGCTTCGCTGCAAATACACGTATATTCTGTGTGAAATGGGGCAGCAAGGCGCAGAGCCACTGGAATACGGAGGGTCTTAGGGTCGAGTCGTGTTCCCATTGCCGATATGGGAACTGTTTGGAGGAAGTCCCCAGAGTGAGGTGCGCTCACAGCCTGGAGACGGGCAATCTCCCTATCTGATGTTGCAGCCCTGAGCATGTTGGCAAGCACCTTTTCAGCAATCGGGCCATCCCAGCTTGACTGTTTGTGAGCCAGTGCTGGACTAGGGTTTGGTGCTGGAGCAGCAAGAGTCTCCCATTTAGTGATAGCACTGGCATAGCTAGGGTCTTCTGTTCGTCACTGAGGGTATCAGGAAGAATTTGTCTTATCAACTCGTTTGATGCTATGGAAGAGGATAGGAAAGCTAGTAGAGCAATCTGGGAGGATCTGCGTACTCCTAGCCCTCCAAGCCTGACCGGAAGTGAGGCTTGCAACCACTGTTCATCTTCAAGGGAAAGATTCAATACACTCTCTAGCATGGTCTTCAGGAGAGAGTCATATTCCTTGAGTTTTGGACTGCTGAAGGCTGGGGAGCATATATATATTATATATATATATATATATATATATATATATATATATGTGTGTGTGTGTGTGTGTGTGTGTGTGTGTGTGTTGTGTGTGTGTGTGTGTTTGTGTGTGTGTGTGTGTGTGTTTGTGGTGTTTGTGTGTGTGTGTCGTGTATGTATGTGTGCAAAATAACCCCACCCCCCAAGTCTGCCTTTGTGTTTGTAAATAATTTCGCTGTTTTGCGAATTGTTAAGCATTTATATTGTCTAGTTTACTTTCGTTTCCCCGGGTAATGCAAAGGATGGCGGGTAGTCATCTCATTGCCTGTAGCAAATTTATAATAGAGATGGCTTTTATCCTGGATCTCCAGTTTATATGCTATCATCCCTATCAACATCAAAGCACAAGAGGTGACTTCCTTTACCACAAAAAATTGTTGCTAGCAATCAATTTAAAGTTCTCGATCTTCAGCCTGATTTACGTTTTTCAACATTTTGGGATAATGGGCGACCACCCAGGCAACCATCCTTGATTTGTTAAATTCCTTAAGTGTGTGACAGTGACACTCACTGGGGTGTCATCCTAGACACATCAGACCTCGAGGGTGAGAGAGTGACACTCACTAGAGTGTCGTCCTAGACACATCAGACCTCGAGGGTGAGAGAGTGACACTCACTGGAGTGTCATCCTAGACACATCAGACCTCGAGGGTGAGAGAGTGACACTCACTGGAGTGTCATCCTAGACACATCAGACCTCGAGGGTGAGAGAGTGACACTCACTGGATGTCATCCTAGACACATCAGACCCGAGGTTGAGATGAGTGACACTCACTGGAGTGTCGTCCTAGACACATCAGACCTCGAGGGTGAGAGAGTGACACTCACTGGAGTGTCATCCTAGACACATCAGACCTCGAGGGTGAGAGAGTGACACTCACTGGAGTGTCATCCTAGACACATCAGACCTCAAGGGTGAGAGAGTGACACTCACTAGAGTGTCGTCCTAGACACATCAGACCTCGAGGGTGAGAGAGTTACACTCGCTGGAGTGTCATCCTGAACACCTCGGAGGTTCTCCATCAGCTAACAACAATTATGTCTCATAAAACTCCAAGTTGTTTCATCCTATATTCCAGCTCTTTGAAAAATCCTCCTAATCCTTCCCTTTTCCCATCACCCTTCCATTGCCCCTCTTCCCAATCACCCCTCTCCCTCCATGCTATCACCCTTCCCCCCAGCAAAAAACTCAATACCAAAATAAAGTGAGATTTACAGGGTAAGACAGGACCAAGATGGTCGTATTTAGAAGGCAGATGTGTATAAAAAGGTGACCAGACAGTCGCTTGTAATTCAGTCACTTTGAAAATGGAGGGAGAGAGGGAGAGGGAGGGAGGGAGGGAGAGAGGAGGGAGAGAGGGGGAAGAGAGAAGTAGGAGGAAGAGTGGGCAAGGGAAGGAGTCGAAGAGAGGTGAACACAGAGCAAGAGCGGGAAGGAGAAAAGGGGAGGGAATGAAAGGAAGAGGGACAGAGAGAGAATGAAAAGGAGAGGAGGGAGAGAGTGAAATTGAAAGGGGGAGAGTGAAGGAGGGGGAGGGAGATGTGAAGAAGAGAGGGAGGGGAGGGGAATGGTGAAGAAGAGAGAGGAGGGATAGTGCACGAAAGGGGGAGGTTGAGGAGGGAAAGAAAGAGGGAGAGGGGGGGAAAAAGAGGGAGGAAAGAGACAGGGAGAGGATTGGAAGGGCAGGAGAAAGAGAGAAAGAGATGGAGAGAGGGATTGGAAGGGAGAGAGAAAGAGAGAGAGAATCGATGGGAAGGAAGAACAAAAGACAGGTGATAAAAAGGGAGAGGGAAGGAAGGAGGGGGCACAAAAGGAAGGGAGTGTGAAGCATAACAATTAGTGAGCACTTTTGCAAGGAGACCTGAGCTTTATGGAGTCATAACCCTCCCCCTTACTCCCTCCCTCCCTTACTCACTCCCTCCCTTACTCCCTCCCTCCCTTACTCCCTCCCTCCCTTACTCCCTCCCTCCCTTACTTCCTCCCTCCCTTACTCCCTCCCTCCCTTACTCCCTCCCTCCCTTACTCCCTCCCTCCCTTACTCCCTCTCTCCCTTACTCCCTCCCTCCTTTACTCCCTCCCTCCCTTACTCCCTCTCTCCCTTACTCCCTCCCTCCTTCCCCTCCCTCTCTCCCTCCCTCCTTCCTTCCCTCCCATGGACCAAGGGGAAAGCCACTATTCAAGACACAAGGAGATCGTGTAATAGGGAAGAAAGGGAGGAGGGGCAGGGAAAGACAGAATACGAAGGGAGGTAGGGAAGGATGAGAAAGTTGAAGGAATTAGGGGGAAAAGGAATCGTAAATTGCTAGAAAAAGAAAATGGAACCTAGTAATTAAACGCAACCCGGAAGGTGAATAGGTACTTGGAAAGGCTGAGAGAGAACTTAAATGGTCCGGTAAGAGAACGGATAAATCAAGTGAAGGGAAACAAGGAGTAAGGAGAGAGTGAGAGAGAGAGAGAGAGAGGAGAGAGAGGAGAGAGAGAGAGAGAGAGGAGAGAGAGAGAGAGAGAGAGAGAGAGAGAGAGAGAGAGAGAGAGAGAGAGAGAGAGAGAGAGAGAAAGAGAGAGAGAGAGAGAGAGAGAGAGAGAGAGAGAGAGAGAGAGAGAGATTCTTGCAAACCTATAGATGTTCACCTATAGACAGTTACAGGGGATCACTGCCCCCCAGGCCCCCCTGATTTAATTCCTGATCAATAAAGTTGTTAGTGCTAGCCTGGCATAGCTCAACGTAGGCACCACAGCCCGGATGTTCCCTTCTGAAGACAGATAAGAGCTCATTGTTAACTCCCCTTCTATATAAAGGCACGGTGTTAAAAAGTCTTGGTCCCCTTACACTTAAGATTTCTCTTAATGCACTCGTTGAACCCCTGCTTTTCACTAGAGGGTTTTGCACCGGTTTCTGAGTCTCTTATTATTGTAGGAATTAATTTCGGTTTGTAGAATTGGGAAAAAATCCTATAGAATTATCCTTGTGTTATTTAGGATGTATTTTTGTTGTCTTCGCTTTAGTAAACGTAGTTCAAGGGACTTCAGAGTTCGCTGAATTTAGGTGATAAGCTGAATTTACAGAGGCTGTGAAGAAAAAACTACGGTACGGGTGGGGTTTGAATCCATGGCGAGTAAGTCGTAAAACTCCTGGCCAGTGCGTAAGCCACTGAGCCAGCTGGCTAAACTAAGATCCATCCAACTAGGTATACTTATACAGCAAAGAGAAGTTACCTAGTTGGGTGAATCTTATTGTAGCCAGCTGGCCCAGTGGTTTACGCACTGGCCTGGAATTTTACGACTCACTTGCCATGGGTTCAAACCCCACCCGTACCGTGGTTTGTTTACAATCTCGTTATTACCATTTCGTGAGCCAGGCAGTAAAGGTTCTCTTGGCATTCTCCAATTTTGCAATTTTTTCCAGCCTTAAAAAAGTCTCTTAATGTGCAACATTATTCCAGTCTAGAGAGAACAAGTGACTTAAAAAATATAATCAGTGGCTTGTCATATCTTATTTTGAGGTTCTGGTAATACCACTGTTGAAATTCTTGAATATTAGGTATTCTGTCATTATCACTTCTATGTCTCTCACATTAATCTTCTTCCCCACTGAGTGTTTTGTGCTCGTTTTGTACCTTATTCCAGTTTTTATTTCCTCATTTTGCACAAATCATAATAACTGAACTCTGTCCTCAGTGAACATCACATTGTTTAATGTGACCCACTGGAAGATTTAGTTAATATCAGTTTAGAGATTTGCTGTATCCACCCAAATTTTTACAGGGGTTGGTCCGGTAAGCCAGTGGAAGGCTTCGGTCAGATCTAAAACTGCAGGTCATCATATGGCTCAGAACCGCGTCAGGAAACCACTTGTCCTGTTTACTGACAAACCTGACCTGACCTAATTAGTGAGTGCCATTCTCCTGTTAATTCTAGTATCGTCTACAAAAGGTAATACAATGTTAAGTTTTATGTCTCTGTCTATGCCGGACTTGAGTATGAGAAAAAGAATTAGGGCGAGTACTGTGCCATGAGGAACAGAATTTCTCACTGTGGCAGCCTCCAATTTTTCTTCCTTCAGTATGCTTTTTTTTTTGAGTTTGCTTTTTCAGAAAGTTAAATATCAATCAACCCACTTTTACATAAATAACCCGAATATAGAAGAGAGGAACTTACGACGACGTTTCGGTGTATTTGTGTGTCGTTCCAGTCACGGTATTGTGCCTTATTTCTTTCTTTTGCAGACCAATGGATTGGTCTCCCAGACTGTCTCAATAGACCAGCAACTGCAAGATGTAGGAGCCACCTGTTCTAAACCCATGTTACCATGTCTCCCATGTTGCCTTCCCCCCTCCCTGATCTCCACATCCTCCTACTCCTTTCTCCATTACCACCACCTACTTCTCCACCTCGACCTCCTGCTCATCCTACAGAACCACCTCCACTTCCTCCGCCACCTCCTTACACATCCTTGTGTTTACCTGGGATACGAAGCCCGGGCCGTGTAAATTATGGAGATTGTGGGTCCACCTGAGAATATTGATTGACCCCCCACCCCTTCCACCTCCATCTCTCCGGCCCCTCCTCCATCTCTTCCTCCTAAATCTCCTCCTCATTCATCTCTCCTTCCTCCATCCCTCGCTCTATCACTCCCTATTATTTTATAGTTGTGACTTTCGAGGTTATCCATTATTCTCTCTCTCTCTCTCCTCTCTCTCTCTCTCTCTCTCTCTCTCTCTCTCTCTCTCTCTCTCTCTCTCTCTCTCTTTTCTTCCATATCTATTATTATGTTTCCTCTTCGTCTCTCTCCTTTCATCTCCAGTTCGCTCCTTCATCACTATACATCCGTCTATATCCATCTACAAATCAAGGGTCGATGTATGACCCATACAGGTTTAGCCCTTAATTTTAAATATAATAATACTGTATCTAAAAACAGGTGTGTGTAGGCTTGTATATAATTTATCTCCAAGGTGTGTAGGCCTGTCTATAATTCATCTCCAAGGTGTGTAGGCCTGTCTATAATTCATCTCCAAGGTGTGTAGGCCTGTCTATAATTCATCTCCAAGGTGTGTAGGCCTGTCTATAATTCATCTCCAAGGTGTGTAGCCTGTCTATAATTCATCTCCAAGGTGTGTAGGCCTGTCTATAATTCATCTCCAAGGTGTGTAGACCTGTCATAATTCATCTCCAAGGTGTGTAGCCTGTCTATAATTCATCTCTCAAGGTGTGTAGGCCTGTCTATAATTCATCTCCAAGGTGTGTAGGCCTGTCTATAATTCATCTCCAAAGGTACATCTCTCATCTCAGTTACATTTGCTTCTCGTGGCTCATAAAACAAAGATTCACAACATATCAGTAGTTTGCACAAGCGCGTTCTTACACTTAGTTGTTTCTCTTCCGTATATTTTTAATTACCTTCATCGTCTCCTTCTCCTCTTTATCCACCTCGTCGTCACTCCTCCTTTTTTCTCCTCTTCCTCCTCCTCCTTTAATTCACTCACCTCATCGTCCTCCAACTTCATTTTCCTCCTCATTTTCATCCTCCTCCTCCTCGCCCTCTACTTCTTAAGGTCGTTTCAACATAACTTTTCCATCTTCCTCAACGCAAAGGCAACTCCCACATGGACCTTGGAGCAACACACGATGGAAAGGATCTGTGCATTTCTGATTCAGTCAGAAACCTTCTTCAACAGATGAAGAGGGTTGCTTTATCTGCCGAAGAGGGTCGCTTCATTCTGCTGAAGACTGTCACTTCATCTGCTGAAGAGGGTCTCTGAAAGAAGCCGAGAAATACAGATCCTTTGTATTCTGTTTGTGTGTGAATTGCCTGTTCATTAATGAGTTTCTATAACGCTCACCTCAAAAACTTTTCACAACATTCACAGGCATTACTACAACTTCCTCCTCTTGTCTCTTCGTCACTGCTCACTGGTATCACATCAGATTAGCGGAAAATGGCACATGTGATACCCATTTACAAAGCGATAGTTTCTAAGCATCAAATTAAGATCAATCAGCTTAGCCTTAAGCGTACCTTTGATGAGTTTCAAGAGTCGTACTACTCTAGGAGCCCTGCCATGAGTCAGGAAAAGTTGATGGCTGACGGTGGGAAAGTTGATGGAATCAATAATTGTACCTTTGATATACCTTTAAAGAGTTTCGAGAGTTTCTCTACTCTCTTGAGCCCGGCCATGGGTCAGGCTTGCCTGGTGCTTACCTGGTCAACCAGGCTGCTGGAGGCTGGATTCTGGATGCATTTTGAAGACATCTTGAAAGATATAATTTGATTAATGAATCTCGACAAGGTTTTACATTGGGACGTTCTTGCCTTACGAATTTACTAACCTTTTTTTAATTAACTATGGTATGGTATGTACATGAATTTCAGTAAGTCTCTGATAGAGTCCCACACAGGAGAATGAAATAAGTAGCGGTACATGATATAGGAGGAGAGAATATCTCCTAGGTCGAGTTAAGGTTGATCAACAGGTAACCAAAAAAACATGAATTAATTGGTGTGCCACAGGGGCCAGTATTGGGCCCCTTCTTGTTCACAATCTACATAAGCGACGCAGATAAGAGAACAAAGAGCGACATTAATAAGTTTGCCGATGGTAGCAAAGCAGGCCATCAGATAATTTCTGATGAGGACATTAGAAAGCTATAGGATGCCCTGTATAGGTTGATTTTAGGATCAGAGAAGTAGCAATGTGGACAAACGTATGGTTCTAATCCCAGAAAAAGAAAATAACTACTGTACATATAAGCTAAATAGAGTAGAGCTTAATCAAACTAAACCAGATTTAAGAGCTTTGGTTAGCAGAAATTTCATACACAGATAACCCGCACATAGAAGAGAGGAGCTTATGACGACGTTTCGGTCCGACTTGGAACATTTGCAAAGTCACACTATGTGCGGGTTATCTGTGTATCGTTCCAGTCACGGTATTGTGCCTTCTTTTATTATTCAGAAACTTCATGCCAAAAGAACACTGCGTAAATCCTCGCAATAAAGCTAATAGAATTCTTGGTCCCATATCGAGAATTATAAACAAATAAGGTACCTATATTATACTTCATATATCTTTGGTAAGGCCTCGTCTAGATTATGCTGCTCGGTTCTGGCCTCCGTATTACAGAATGGACATAAATGCGCTGATGTATATGAAGTGAAACACACCTGATCGTGTGTATCAGAAACCTTTCCTACGAAGACAGGCTTTAGCCTATCTTCGTAGGAAAGGAAGCCTATCTCAGATAGGCTTCGAAGATAGGCTAAAGCCTATCTCGCTGGAAAAAAAAAAGAAAGACTATGAGGAAAAAAAGGGAAAAAAAGGGGGGGATGAAAATAACATACTGAAAGTATGTAAGACGGAGTTTGCAGCGATGGATTAAAATCGGACAAAATTAATTTAAAAAACATATAGGGAAGTGCTGGCTTGGCAATAGAGTTGTACAGCAGGTGCGTTGAACAGACTCCTAGGTAGTGTCACTGGTGCGGAAACTTTGGGAGTGAGTTGTGAGTGGCACCTGCCTAGCATGGGCCAGAAGCACTACTGCAGTGCTCCTTCATTATGTTAATATGCTCTTTCCTTTTCCTCTGATCACATTTCACTTGTTTCTCCCTTTAACAAGTTTTTCTTGTTTACTGACGTAACTTTTAGTATTTCGCCCCGTATCTTCGTAGTTTCTTCCTGATCCTCTTAGGTAAGTCAGTAAACAGGACATGTGTTTCCAGACGCAGGTCTAAATCATATTATGACTAGTACTGGAGCGTCTGGTCATCTGACCGAGGTTATGACGATCCTCTTCTATCTCAATTTCCCTTTTCCAGTTGGCCCGCATTTCTTAAGTTGAAAACTCTCTGAGTCTTCATTTCAAAGCCTCCTGGTTTCTCAGTTCTTCCTTCCCTTCACTTCCTTTCACAAAACATCCCACCACGACCCTCCACAACACTCCTCCAAAACACATCACTCCCTCACACTACCACAAACTGCTCCACCACACACAGGTGGGGGGGGGGGGGGGGCCGTGGTGTTTACTCTGGCATATGTCATTATTAAACATATGTATCCAATTGTAAGTTGAGGAGTGTATACGAGGGAGTGAGTCACCAAGTTAAGCACATCACTTGCTATTACCCGCTATTGATGACCTCCCAGCCTGCTCCTGCCAGCACTACCACCTGCTGCCACTACCACAGTGTGTACTCACCTAGTTGAGGTTGCAGGGGTCGAGTCCAAGCTCCTGGCCCCGCCTCTTCACTGGTCGCTACTAGGTCACTCTCCCTGAACCGTGAGCTTTATCATACCTCTGCTGAAAGCTATGTATGGATCCTGTATGGATGTGTGTGTGTGTGTGTGTGTGTGTGTGTGTGTGTGTGTGGTGCGTGCGTGTGTGTGTGTGTGTGTGTGTGTGTGTGTGTGTGTGTGTGTGTGTGTGTGTGTGTGTGTGTGTGTGTGTGTGTGTGTGTGTGTGTGTGTGTGTATTGTGTGTGTGTATATGTGTTGTGTGTGTGGGGTGTTTTGTGTGTGTGTGTGTGTGTGTGTGTGTTTTGTGTGTGTGTGTGGTGTGTGTGGGGTGTGTCTTGGACCAGCCTAATTGTCACACTACCAAATACCCAAGGAACTCAAAATGCATATTTTTTTAACGTATTTAGAATTTCTCGCTCAATATCAGCCAACCCTGAGAACAGACTGCCGCATCTGAGTCGATCAGCTACTGCCATAACTGTGCTGGAAGCTGTGCCCCTTATATGTTCTTGCTGATAAAAATATGTTTCATATCTCTGTAACTCATCAGTGTCGTCAATTTCCATCTACGTCCCGTATCTATCCCATCTTTTCCCAGGTGTATTTTGTATGTTTTAATCATGTCTCCACTTACTCTTCATTCTTGCTGGGTCGTGGGGGTCGCGTCCTCTCAGTATTTCTTAGTAAAATCACCATCTCGGTTCCGACACCAGTCGGATGGAAAAAACTTTTTCAATTATCATAAAGGGTGACTACAAAGTATCTCTTTCCGATTTCATAAATTGATTACAACAATATGACAGAGGATAGAAATTGGAGGTCCTTGCATATGACAACATAATTATCGTAAGAGGAACTTTCCCCAGTAGATGGATTAGGTGTCATGAATCCAATCAGATGCCTCCCCTCATGTCCCACACACCTCCTACTGACATGCCTCCAGATTCGCGTAATCGTCATAACACAATTGCAAACAAACCACGGAACGGGTGGGGTTTGAACTCATGGCGAGTCGTAAAACTCCAGGCCAGTGCAGCTCACTCTCGCTATGAGTTCAAACCCCACCGGCTCCGTCGTATGCTTTCAGATTTCTTGAGGGTTTGTGATGCAGTCTGATTTCCAAGATAGCAGTAATTGACATTAAAACACTCCGTGCTAGAATTAATAATGACAATGGAAAAGTCACACTGGGTACGTTGCTAATACGTAGTGAACTGGAGTTTAGAGTTGATGTGTTAAGGTCCACTCTAAGTTCATATATTGAGGTTGCACAGATTAAACCACCGTGATGGTGTGTAAGCACACTTTTAGTTCAGTTATCAGAGGCAGAAAACTACGTTTTTATTTCTGTTACCATAATGTTGTAAAAAAATGAATTCGGAAAGGAACTTTGTGGACACACTCCATGAAAATACACCGGCAGCATTTCTAATTTCCGGCTTTTGCCATTGTCTACCGATGCGCTCGATGTCGGCTCCAGGACACTGCTTAACGTATTACGTATGCGAAATATAGCACAACAAATTACTTCATATTTTTGTCCTAAAAGGCCAATATTACATTTGAACGCCTGTGATAAGTTACTGATGTTATTCAGTTTAAGCGAGTTCCTTATTGATCATGGTCATTGTTGATGTTAGTTACCTTCCAGCTGAGAAGCCATGTTTGGTCTCGTCTCTTCTTTTCCCAGTTTCGTTACTCTGCATATGCTGGGGTTGAATTCCAGCAACCACTTTCTTTTAAGTATTCTTGTAACCTGTCTGGGTCATAATGCAGGTTCTTGAAATCTTCTTCCAGATGTCCTCTTATTAATTATGCATCCCGTGGGAATTCCTTAGTATGATCCTCGAGTACCTGTTATATGAGTACCCTTAATTGAGTACTTGTTACCTCATTACCTGTGGCATGTATACCTGTAACATGTGAACGCACCTGAGTCTACCTGGAGGGTATTCCGGGGATCAACGTCCCCGTGGCCCGGTCCATGACTAGACCTCACGATGGATCAGGATCTGATCAACTAGGCTGTTACGTAGTCCAACGTACGAACCGCAGTCCGACTGATAACCTAAATATCTGTGGCTTGAGTACCTGTGATGTGAGAACCTGTGGTAAGACGTCGCTTGGGTAATCGTTGATACCCAGCACAGGTAACCCAGGAGTTAATCATCAGTGTTTGGTCTTAGCAAAACCGCCTTCCCCTCTAGCACCTGTGACTTCTCTTATTGCCTAAGATATACCTGTGACAGGTATGAGTCTTTCTCAAGCTGTTGCTGTCTCGTTTTTCAGCTACTGAATGTTGGGATATTCTTCAAGTTAATCTATGAGGAGAGTCTCTTTTCTCTCTCTCTCTCTCTCTCTCTCTCTCTCATCTTCTCTCTCTCCTCTCTCTCTTCTCTCTCTCTCTCTCTCTCTCTCCCTCTCCCTCTCTCTCTCTCTCTCTCTCTCTCTCTCTCTCCTCTCTCTCTCTCTCTCTCTCATCTCTCTCTCTCTCTCTCTCTCTCTCTCCAAAAAATCCTTCACAAACGCGTTAATCTACCGAATTTCCATTGTAGGAGGGAAAGGAAGGTGGGGGTGGGCAGGCAAGGGAAGTCCTCAGGGAAAGGGGGTGAGCAGGGAAAAGGGGATGGGCAGGTTAAGTATGGTGGGTGACTGGTGACTGGCTCACAATGTATAAACCAACCACTAACCAATCACCACTCATACCTATTGGTCAGTGAAACTGAGGTGGAGGGGGGATGAGTGTCAAAACGGAGAGAGGGGGCAGCAGTGGAGATACGGAGTGTAGGATCGAGCCTCCACCACTCTTTGTGGCAAATTGCTCGCACAGGTTTAGCGCTTCATATCTCCGAACCTGTGGTGTCTCAAAATGTGTGTGAGAGAAATGTTAGATCTGAGAAGGCAGTAGACCTGCTGTCCTGTTCCTCCAGTCTGGCGTCAAGGACATGGCTATTTAGACGAGATTCTGCCCCCAAAGCAGCTACTTATTGTGCACTCCATATCCATCCTGTGGAGGTTGCGCAAGAGCATATGGATACACAAAAGTCTTAAGAACTAGGCTCCAAAAGGATTAACGGGAGTGCATCTGCTCAATAATCAAAATAAGGTGAATTGATGTACTATTTATCAACATTCCATCACACATTGAGTGACTCCTTAATGTTAGAGTTGATAAGTGAGGATATCAAGAAGGCAGGAGAATTCTTTTCCGCTATATGTTCACGTTTGTGTGGTTTTATATTAAATATTCATGAAATTTAAATTTTCCCAATGAGGAAAGACCTTGGAGTGAGTCTTGCTTGTGTTACCACTCTGCGCTGTGATAGACAAACATCTAACTACTGAACCATCAAATTAGCTTCCGGGACGGGTAACCAGGTAGTTTACAGCCGGTAGTAACCTCAGAGTGTGAAAGTGTGAGTAAAGTAAGTCGTCTTCCTTCACGAGAAAATGAGGGACACACGGACCCTTCTGTTACCATCTATTTAATACCATTACAGTCATCACCATCACTATATCCACTACCTTCATCACTACTCCATTACCACCACCACAAACTTCACCACCATCACGATGACTGTCTTGTGTAACTACAAACACATGATCACAAAAGCAGTCAAACAACAACGTACACGCAAACACACACACACATACGAGGTCAGAAGCTGTGACTCGACCCCATGCAACCACAAACAGGTGAATACACGAACACAAACGAACGCTAAAATAGTCAGCACACAGAACAACAAATTATATTCTTTAATGTCAAAAATTCAGCAGATCTATTTTTTTTCTAATCTATTTTCAGCCGAGGAATCACAATTTTCATTTAATGAAGAGGCGCTAAACCCAAGTAAGCAAAAAGCTGATGTGAACCAAGGGAAGGGAGGTTCCAATTCGCTGGACCAAGAGCCCTTTGGCTACCATAAAAAAAAGGAGTTGCCAGGGAGGGTTTGAAATTTTTATTGACCTTAACTCTGTTTGTCGTGAAACTCTGGAAAAAAACATGACTCCCAGGAGACACTCTCCTCCTGCAAGACTCTCTTATGAAATACACGTGATGGAACGGAAGGCTGGAAAAGAGGAAGAGAAAGAGGGAGAGACGGAGAAGGAAAGACGAGAGATGCAGAGGTGGAGAAGGAGAGAGCGAGAACCTTCTGCAACGGAAGACAGACAGATTTCGAGCCAAATCTGGGCCTCGGGGTCAGCGTAAATATTGAGATTGTGGTCCAGGAGAGATGGCCGCCCAGCAAATCCAAATTGCAAACCGTCACGACTTACTTTAATTAATACTATATATATATATATATATATATATATATATATATATATATATATATATATGTGTGTGTGTGTGTGTGTGTGTGTGTGTGTGTGTGTGTGTGTGTGTGTGTGTGTGTGTGTGTGTGTGTGTGTGTGTGTGTGTGTGTGTGTGTGTGTGTGTGTGTGTGTGAGCATGTGTCGTTCCGACTAAGTAAAATTGGTCGTTTAGCAAGAACTCTTATACATTTAAAGATATGTTTTTTCATTTATGTTAATGCAAAAATTAATAATTTTGTACCAAAAGAGCCTTAGAAAACTTTCCTAACCTTATTATAACAAGCGCAATTTAATTAAGCCTAACCCAACTAAATATATTTTAGATAAGTTTACAAATTTAATAATAAACACAATGAAATATATTTTTTTCGTTGGGTTCAGAATGATTTTTGCGAAATTACTGCATACACAAATTTTTGCTTGCCGTATTTGGCAAGAACAGCGTTGCTATTTAACCCAAAATCGCAAGTTTTACCTATTCGGCACGACATTATAGATATAATAGGAGTGACTCAAGAAAGGAAATACATTCAATACCAGTCATACAAGAACTACATAAACATCACATTTATAAATATCCTTCAGAAATGCAACATCATAATCCACCCACAAGATTACAGCTAGTGTACAGTACTTCCCACCTCCAGGACTTAAGTCAGTCTAACTGGTTTTCCTGAAGACCATCATAACTGCTACCCTGATTGCATTAAAAAAAAAAGTGTATCAGTGCATTTAACGCTTCGTATCCACTCAGACTAAACATGCTCTCACAAACCTTAAAGTTCAAGCCCCTTGAACTCATAACCTTTATTTCTTCCTTCCATCCCTTTGTGAGGCAACCCATACCTTGGTTATCTTATTCTACTCCTTCATCTAAACTCCCAAGTTCCCTTAACAACCCATCCTCAGCCCTCTGAATTATCGGTTTGGAAACTCCAAACCTTCTTTACTCTCAATTTTATTGATAACATTCACACTACACATTATTTTCAGATATGACTGCTGCACTTCCTCCTGTCTCTTCCTTGACTGATGAACTGATTACATCGACCCAAGGCTGAGGGAGTGATTACCTCAAACTCCTCCTATTCTTCACCATTCTCCTTGTATGGACTAATGAAGCCACCGTGAGGCGGAACGTTTCCTCATTAAAGATACCCAAGTGTTGCACATGTGTCTAATTCATCAACTTGTCGGTTCTCTGAACCATTTATCAACAGGTCTCTTCCTTGCTGCTTTACATCCACATTACAGTGTTGGTACCACTAAACCCTGGTACATTAACCCTTTCCCTTTTGTTCTGCCTACGTAGGTAAACTTCTTTCCAAGGATGACTGAACACTCCACCCATTTTTCCCCTTCGTCTATTATATGGCTCAGTTTGGCTATCACAGACCCATTTACTAACATGTCTGCTCCATAATATCAAAATACTGTACATTCACATCCTCCCTACTCCCTCCAATCTTATCAATTCTTTCATTTCCTAGTCTTATTACCCTCATCGCTTTGTTTTTTTTCGTTATTTCACATACTCCTCCACCAACCTTTGTAACTTATCCTCAGAATCTCCCAAAATTAAAGTTTCAGTAACAAACACTGCCATAACTCACATTTCTTATATCTATCATCTTTTAATCACTATCTTTCCCCAACACCCTAGCATTTCCATGCATAAACAGGTTAAACACCTGTGCCTTAGACAACACCTTTGTCTAACATATTCTACCTTGAGTATCATTATTTTGAGTAGCCTGCAGTGCTACATATACCATATATATATATGCAGCACTTGACATACTGCTTCCCAGTCTACCTACCTTACCATATGCCTTGTCAAATTCCATTAAGGGCAACAAAACAGATTCTCGCCATTATCTAAGAACTATTCACATATTCACAAATGCAGATATGATTTTTTAACACAGTAAAAGTATATTTGTCATTCTTTATTTTCTATTTTATCATTCTAAAAATATCATTCTTTAGTTTCTGTGTATTCTATTATTTTCAGGTAATTTGTGGTAACAAAAAGCGCAGTTTTTTCCCCCCTGTCGTATGTGCGGATGGACGCAAGTCGCATACGTCGGAAGTCGGGGAGGATCTGTATACAACATTTCGGCTTGTTAAACTGACTCTGACTAAAAAAAAGCAAGGCAAATATACACAATACGGAGCACAAATATACAATTACGTATATACGGTATTTAAATATTCCAACAATACACAGTTTGAAGTTGGAATTCCTGCCCCCAAAAAGTTTTTTTTTTTTTATTTTTAAAACTGTGAGATAAAGAAGCGTTGAATTTCTGGCGTTGTTTTCCGCGTCATTTATATGATAACAAAGCCGTTATTACATTAATATGCTCTCTGATCGCAAATTTTATTGAGAGATAGATTTGTCTAGGTAAGGTTAGAAAGAGAGAGAGAGAGAGTATGGAACACATTCGTACAGCATTATGATGTCAACGAGATAAAGTCAGTTGATCAAATGAAAATGCTGGCCCACAGATGGCTCCAACTTCATCCTGTTCCCTACTTGTATGTTTCATAACAATAAAAATGCTTTCAAATGAGCTGATGTAAGTAACAGCTTGCCAATAAAGTTAGGAATTCTTAACCTGTAAATAGCTTGTCAATAAAGCTAGGGATCCTTAACCTAACCTTGTCAAACTCTGTGTATAAGAGAGAGAGAGAGAGAGAGAGAGAGAGAGAGAGAGAGAGAGAGAGAGAGGGCTCACCTCTCCCCTGGGCCCAGCCTGGACAGATCCGCCATTTCAATAGAGCCTTCAACACAGGAAGAATGTGGGCGTCCTTACTGTTATGTACAAGGCCAATATTATCCAGGTATCACACTTGGCTCCACTCCCAGGACAGCAAGAAGTGAGCTTCTATACAACAAGACGGGCAGCAAACAGCAGCTGTACCCTTCCTAGGATGACTCGTGTCTGGAACATGTTCGTACAGCACAAAGACACCCACGAAATAAAGAGAGAGAGAGAGAGAGAGAGAGAGAGAGAGAGGAGAGAGAGAGAGAGAGAGAGAGAGAGAGAGAGAGAGACCCTCCTGGAAACAGTGGAACAGTAAAGATGAGGTACCAACTTGAGGATGTCTCAAGAAACGAGAGGGGAAGCAAGAGAGAGAAAACAAGAAATATTTATCACCCAGATAGAATCAACCAATCAGAATCATCCAATAGAAATCACCCAATCAGAATCACGTACACAATAAATCGCCCAATGATAAGCACGCAATCAGAATCACTCAATCAGAAGCAACACAATAACAGTTTCATCCCTCAGACAATCACTGTACAGGACGACCTTCCCTCCAGCAGTACAACAAACCCAAACAAATTCGCTAAAACATTCCCACGTTCTCCCTCAGTGAATTTACCACATGAACGACCCTCAGTCACCTAATCGAGCTTCGTAGAACGTCCAATGACTGTCCCCATTCCTCAGCGAATGAGCAGGCAAAACAGTCCCCAATCAGCCAATCCACATTCTTCCAGCCAACACTGACTCGGCTTTATGAGGGTGTGCACAAGACGCTCCCTCCGACCAGACACGCACATCCAACTCTACCTTCGCAAGCCAGGCTCCTCCAGCGAATCAACGTGCACGAAATGCTCCGAACGGCTAATCGCGATTCGCATTTGTTCCCGCTCCTTAGTAAATGTTTTCCGGTCTTGGCCAACCGGTGCGCGTAGTAACATTACCGCTACTACTCCCAGTCAGCCAGTTAGAATCCACCTCTTGCGGTTCAGAAGGATCCACTTGACCGTATCAAGGCTCAGTACACAGTCTGATTAACCAGCCAGTTCTGTATGTTCGTCAGCACGGCTTGCTGACTAAGATACAGAACTGACAAAGTGCCTAAATACGGGACTACTTCCGTATCCTCCGCTATGCTGAAGCATTTATACACCAGCCAAGAATTCTTGTTTTCCCAGAGGTTACATTCTGCATCCCCTTCAGAAAACCTACACTCGTGATACTCGCACATTCCAGGATAGATGGTATGTGTATGAATGTATATGTATGCTTGTGTGTGTGTATGCTTGTATGTGCGTATGCATATATGTATGTATGCATGCATGTACGTATCTCTCTTCCTCTCCCTAATTATTTTTTTTTCAAATATATGTTACATCATTTGAGTTTTTTTTCCCCCTCCATTATTCTCATCTTCACACTCATTCTCCTTCTTAATATCTTTATTCCTTTTTTTCCACTTTCTCCGCTTTTAAGTCTTTTAGTATACCCTTCATCCTCCTCCTCCTCTTAATATTTATCTCTCTCCTTTTTCTCTTCATTTTCTCCATCCTCCTCCAAGTCCTTTTTATCTTACTTTTTTCTTCCACAGCGCTCCACGACCCCCCGGTCAGGTTTAACGCTTTTCCACGAATTGAATAAAATACATTTCCCTCCTATTTCTCTTCTCCTCTTCCTCATGCTCCTTATTTTTCTCGTCTTTATCCTCCTCATCCTCCTTCCTCTTCCGTAATTTCTTTCTCCTTTCCACCTTTTCTCTGATCATCTGTCGACCTGTCCTCCTCCCTCTTCTCTCATCTCTCTCTCTCTTCTCTCTCTCTCTCTCTCCTCTCCTTTTCTCTCTCTCTCTTTCTGTTGGTCATCGGCTGTGTTCGTGTGAGTATAATTTCTATTGTAGGACGAACATAATGTCATTAATGATGGTGCTTTAAAGGGAAGAGAAAAAAAAAATAAAGGAAAGGAGAAGACATATCGCCCTTTTTCCCTGAGAAGAGAGAAAAAGGAAAGGAGGAAGACAGGAAAGGAGAATTAAGAACCTCGCCCTCTTCCAAGAGTAGAAGTGAGAGAGAAGGAAAGGAAGATATAGGATCTGGCTTTGCCATTCTAGTGGCTCTCTGCATTATGTTTACCATCCTTCATCCCCCTGAAGAAATTATGTTAAACTGAAAGAAGCGCTAACTACTAATACTACTATAATACTACTACTACTATTACTGACTATTACTGTTTTTACTACACTACTAACTATTACTGCTACTACTATTATTACTGTATTACTACTACTACTATTACTTCCTACTACTACTATTACTGTTATTCTACTACTACTACTTTATCTGCTACTACTCTGCTAATTTACTGTTATACTACTATTCTATTACTGGACTACAATATTCATTAGTACTGTACTACAACTACAATTACAAGCTGCTACTACTAATACTACGTACTATTACTATTACTGTTAAAGATACGAATACAATACTGTAAACTACCCTACTAGATTACTGGAAGAGATATACTACTATTGCTTGCTACTATCTACTACTATTACTGTTATACTACATACTACTGTTACTACGTACTACATTACTGTACTACTACTACACTATACTGCTAACTACTACTACTACTATTACTGCTATTACTACTACTACTACTACTATTACTGCTACTACTACTACTACTACTACTACTACTACTACTATTACTGCTACTACTACTACTACTATTACTGTTATTACTACTAATACTACTGTTACTACTACTACTATTACTGCTACTACTACTACTATTACTGCTACTACTACTACTACTATTACTGTATTACTACTAATACTATTACTGTTACTACTACTACTATTACTGCTACTACTACTACTATTACTGCTACTACTACTACTATTACTGTTATTACTACTAATACTACTGTTACTACTACTACTATTACTGATACTACTACTATAATAATAATAATAATAATAATAATAATAATAATAATAATAATAATAATAATAATAATAATAATAATAATAATATAGATCAACAGTTCAGAGAACCGACAAGTTGATAAATTAAACACACGTACAACACTTGAGTATATAACATCATTAAGACATCCCAAGAAGACACTGCCGAGAGGAGATACATAATCCTCCCCACCAACTCTATTGCCAAACACGTTTCCATCCTTTCCAATAACTTATTTCAAGTATCTACTTCCACTTACAACACCTGAAACTCCTGTTCTTCACCATTCTTCTCTGTATGGACTGATGAAGCACGGTTGCGAAATGTTTAATCATTAAAGAATACCCAAGGTTGCACATGGTCTAATTTACATATATAATATTACAATAATAAATAATAAGATAACTATAATCAATATAATATATAATACATTACAGGATTTAATTAATTTTTGTCCAAGGCTTTCCTACCAACGCTTTCAGACCCAAGCCCACTTGATCACAAAGCATTACAATGCAATTTTTTTATAATTTTTAAACACTTCCACCCCTCCCGGCTCTAGAAATCTCTCTCCCCGCCCTTCCTCACCTCACCCACCTCCTTTTAGAACCACCTCCTCTTCTCCCATCCTATAAACCATGTTTGTCCTGCACACAGACTTCTTTCAGGATGATCTACCTCTTCTACCACCACCTAAACCTTTCTCCCTCACACTACATTCTTCTCCATACACTAATTCTATTACCACCTACAACCTACTTTCATCCACACCCATCTTCCACTCACCCTCAACCTTTCAGTAAATACCACACCCTCACTGAACCTCACCTCACCAACCATTTTCTCAAAATATTCAAGGAATACAAACAACCAAATAATATTACATACCAGACCAGACCAAAGCTTTCTACACGGAATACACACATAACTTAGCTACACCAGCAATGATCTTTTACAAGACTAACCATTCGATTTCTACTTTACCACGCACATTACTTCTTACCACACCCCACCATTTTTACCACCACCACCATTCTTTCTACTCCACCACCACCATTCTTCTTTACCACCACAATTCTTTCACACCACACCATTCTTTCTACCACCACCACCACCACCTTCTATTCTACCACCACCACACATTCTTTCTACCACCACCACCATCATTTCTACCACCACCACCATTCTTTCTACCACCACCACCATTCTTTCTACCACCACCACACATTCTTCTCCCAAACCACCACCATTACTTTCTACCACCACCACCTTCTTTTTACCTACCACCACCATTCTTTCTACCACCACCACCATACTTTCTACCACCACCACCATTCTTCTCACCACCACCACCATTCTTTCTACCACCACCACCATTTTCTACACCACCACCATCTTTCTACCACCACCACCATTCTTTCTACCACCCACCCACCATTCTTTCTACCACCACCACCATTCTTTCACACCACCACATTCTTCTACCACCACACCATCTTTCTACCCACATCATTCCACCACACCTTCTTTCTACCACCACCACCATCTTTCTACACACACCACCATTCTTTCTACCACCACCACCATTCTTTCTACCCACCCACCATTCTTTCACCACCACCACCATTCTTCTACACCCACTTCACCACCACCACCATTCTTTCTACCACCACCACCATCTTTCTACCACCACCACCATTCTTTCTACCACCACCACCATTCTTTCTACCACCACCACCATTCTTTCTACCACCACCACCATTCTTCTACCACCACCACCAATTCTTTCTACCACCACCACTTCTTTCTACCACACCACATATCTTTCTACACCACCACCATTCTTTCTACCACCACCCCATTCTTTCTACCACCACCACCACATTCTTTCTACACCACCACCATACTTTCTACCACCACCACATTCTTTCTACCACCACCACCATTCTTTCTACCACCACCACCATTCTTTCTACCACCACCACCATTCTTTCTACCACCAATTTTTACCACCACCCATTCTTTCTACCACCAACCACCACCATTCTTTACACACACATCTTCTACCACCCACCACCATTCTTCAAACCACCACCACCATTCTTTCTACCACCACCCCATCTTTCTACCACACCACCACCACCATTCTTTCTACCACCACCACCATTCTTTCTACCACCACCACCATTCTTTCTACCACCACCACCATTCTTTCTAACACACCCACATTCTTTCTACCACCACCACCATTCTTTCTACCACCACCACCATTCTTTCTACACCACCACCACCATTCTTTCTACCACCACCACCATTCTTTCTACCACCACCACCATTCTTCTACCACCACCACCATTCTTCTACCACCACCACCATTCTTTCTACCACCACCACCATTCTTTCTACCACCCACCACCATCTTTCTACCACCACCACCATTCTTTCTACCACCACCACCATTCTTTTACACACCACCACCCACCACCAATTCTTTCTACCACCACCACATTCTTTCAAACCACCACCACCACCATTCTTTCTACCACCACCACCCACCATTCTTTCTACCACCACCACCATTCTTTCTACACCACCACCATTCTTTCTACCACCCACCACCATTCTTTCTACCACACCACCACCATTCTTTCTACCACCACCACCATTCTTTCTACCCACCACATTCTCTACACACCACACATTCTTTCTACACACCACCTCTTTCTACCACCACCACATTCTTTCTACACCACCACCACCATTCTTTCTACCACACCACCACCATCTTTCTACCACCACCACCATTCTTTCTACCACCACCACCATTCTTTCTACCACCACCACCATTCTTTCTACCACCACCACCATTCTTTCTACCACCACCACCATTCTTTCTACACCACCACCACCAACCTACTTTCTACCACCACCACCATTCTTCTACCACCACCACCATTCTTTCTACCACCACCACCAATTCTTTCTACCACCACCACCACCAATTCTTTCTACCACCACCACCATTCTTTCTACCACCCACCACCATACTTTCTACCACCACCACCACCATTCTTTCTACCACCACCACCAATCTTTCTACCACCACACCACATCTTCACCACCACCACCATTCTTTCTACCACCACCACCACCATTCTTTCTACCACCACCACCATTCTTTCTACCACCACCACCATTCTTTCTACCACCACCACACCATTCTTTCTACCACCACCACCATTCTTTCTACCACCCACCACCACCTACTCTTTACTACCACCACCACCATCTTTCTCACCACCACTTCTTTCTACCACCACCCACCATTCTTTCTACCACCACCACCATTCTTTCACCACCACCACCATTCTTTCTACCACCACCACCACCATTCTTTCACCACACCACATTCTTCACCACCACCACCATTCTTTCTACCACCACCACCATTCTTTCTACCACCACCCACCATTCTTTCTACCACCACCACCATTCTTTCTACCACCACCACCATTCTTTCTACCACCACCACCCACCATCTTTCTACCACCACCACCACCATTCTTTCTACCACCACCACCACCATTCTTTCTACCACCACCACCACCATTCTTTCTACCACCACCACCATACTTTCTACCACCACCACCATTCTTTCTACCACCACCACACATTCTTTCTACCACCACCACCACCATTCTTTCTACCACCACCACCATTCTTTCTACCACCACCACCATACTTTCTACCACCACCACCACCAATCTTTCTACACCACCACCACCATTCTTCTAACCACCACACCACATCTTTCTACCACCACCACCATCTTTCTACCCACCACCACCATTCTTTCTACCACCACCACCACACCAATCTTTCTACCACCACCACCATTCTTTCTACCACCACCACCATTTTCTACCACCACCACCACCATTCTTTCTAACCACCACCACCATTCTTTCTACCACCACCACCATTCTTTCTACCACCACCACCACCATTCTTTCTACCACCACCACCAATCTTTCTACCACCACAATTCTACCCACCAATTCTTTCTACCACCACCACCATTCTTTCTACCACCACCAACCATTCTTTCTACCACCACCACCATTCTTTCTACCACACCACCACCATTCTTCTCCCCCAACTTCACCACCACCATTCTTTCTACCACCACCACCATTCTTTCTACCACCACCACCATTCTTTCCACACACCATCCACCACCACCCCATTCTTTCTACCACCACCACCACCATTCTTTCTACCACCACCACCACCATTCTTTCTACCACCACCACCATTCTTTCTACCACCACCACCATTCTTTCTACCACCACCACCATTCTTTCTACCACCACCACCATTCTTTCTACCACCACCACCATACTTTCTACCACCACCACCATTCTTTCTACCACCACCACCACCACCATTCTTTCTACCACCACCACCACCATTCTTTCTACCACCACCACCACCATTCTTTCTACCACCACCACCACCATTCTTTCTACCACCACCATCACCACCATTCTTTTACCACCACCACCATTCTTTCTACCACCACCACCATTCTTTCTACCACCACCACCACCACCATTCTTCCTACCACCACCACCACCGCCACAACCATAACCACTACCAGCAACACCACCACTAGCACCACCAACACAACCACAACCAACAATCTGAACCACCACCACCACCACCACCATCTCTCATACCCAACACTTTCCTAAACTTTGGTTGAATGTTAAAATTTACGTCTCCTCTACGTCAGTTTCATAATTTATTATGATTCTCTCCACCCCGTCTCCCTATCACGTTTCCATAGATGTAATTAAGTGATATTCGGACTGTTTTGTGTATTACCCTTTTCTGATTTATTCCACCATCTTTGTTTACTTTTTCCAAACTTTCTCTAATAAAAATTTCCACTGAGGAAGTGAAACGAAACCTCTCGCTCTCCTCAAGACACCATTATCAAGCCTCGTACTGACCAAACCGGTCTAGAATATTATATCATTATATTCCAGGGAGTATAACCCGTAACAATATATATATATATATATATATATATATAATATATATATATATATATATATATATATTGTATAGAGGTGCAACATTGATGTAGTTTTGATGTGTACGAGAGTTTTCCCTGATCCTGAAACCCGGTCCTAGGCCAGGCTTGTCCAGTGACATTTTTGAACAAAATTATCTTTAAGTCAGTACTGAATTTATTTTATTTTACTCTTTTCCCCCTCTTATATTTTCATGTGGGGAAAAGGGAATTAGTTTAATGTTCTTTTCTCAATTCCTGTCGTACAAATTTGATTGAAAATAAAGATATATTTGCCTTAGGGTAAGATCATTTGCCCTTTCAAGTTACTTCCACACACCTACAACTATCTCACCTCCCCATCAATCAGCATACCCTTTGCAACTTACTCCCGCATCACTCCGTCAAGTAACACACCCTTGCAACTTGCTCCCACATCACAGCACACCTCTGTAGCTCACTCCTACACCACCCCATCAATTGACACACCCCCTGTAACTCATTCCTACACCACCCTATCAATTAGCACACCCCCTGTAACTCATTCCTACACCACCCTATCAATTAGCACTCCCTTATAAGTCACTCCTACACCATCCCATCAATTAGCATAGCCTTATAACTCACTCTAACATCACTCCATCATTTAGCACACCGCTGTAACTCCTACACCCTTCCCAACACTCCCACACTCTCTCACAGTTCCCACACCCACATATAATATTTCCACACTCCTAAAACTCATTTTAAAAGCAACCTGACTAGACTGTTAATGTCAGCAAGAAGAGAAAAATAATAAATATGAGAAATTGCAAAAAAAAATATATTCCAATTATTTTATAAGGCTAATTTATTTTCTGGGAAGAAAAAATTCTAGATAAAGTTATTACTTATTATTATTATTATTATTATTATTATTATTATTATTATTATTATTTTACTACGCCTTTAGAATGGGAGGCTAACAGGTTCGTTACAAGGGAAAGAAGCATAGGTCCAGTGCCTTGAATCAAGAGCACCACAGAGGCTGCAGGAGAGTGGCAGCACTCTCCCCAGGTCTCCCTCGGCCTCACTTGATACCATCGCTCTTAATTAACTTACTACCGGCCAAACTAACTTTATACAACACTTGATATAAAGTCAAAACTCCAGCCCAAGTAGCGCAAAGTCTTCAACCTAAGCTAATATAACTGAAAATTAGATAGCTCATATATTTACCCTTTATATATATGTATGTATATATATATATATATGTATATATATATATATATATATATATATATATATATATATATATATATATATATATATATATATATATATATGAAGCTCTACTATGTATTCTAAACTTAGGACCACGTGATCACTAGCGAGGAGGGGCGTTTCATTTGTGATTTTCCCCTATGTCTGAACTGTTCAAGGTGAATACGAGGTCCAGCCTTGCTGGTTCATCGTCTCCTCTCTCTCTGATTGTGTCAGTAATATGTGGGTACATGAATTACCTCCAGCATCTTGGCTCTCCACTTGTCCAGTACCCCATGTGGCTCCAGATTTTCCCAGTCTATGTCCTTGTGGTTGAAATCACCCATGATGAATAACTTTGCCATGATTAGGTGGGCCCTTCTGGCCAC
This sequence comes from Cherax quadricarinatus, assembly GCF_026875155.1. Taxonomy (NCBI): domain Eukaryota; kingdom Metazoa; phylum Arthropoda; class Malacostraca; order Decapoda; family Parastacidae; genus Cherax; species Cherax quadricarinatus. Next base: position 26,359,547 of record NC_069430.1, on the reverse strand, counting down.
CTCGCTAGTGTGGCCGCCATCGATCTGTTGCTCTCACTGTATTCTTCTCTTGGTCTCCTCATGTTTGGTGGTGGGTCGTTTGTGCACTATTACTATTACACTAATAATGAAAGTATGGGAAATATACCATTCCAGTAATTATATCTCTTAAACATGGCTATTAGAAAAGGAATAGTATAATATTCCAATAATCTATTATACAGTGAGCGTACAACTTACATTCACAATAAACACCCAGTCCATTTTACCTCTCTTATAAACCTCTACAAATATCTTTCACCACCGGTTTCAGAAGTAGCTTCACCGTCCGAAATAGATCTCGCAAGACCATTCACTTCCTGCCAGCTCACTGGCTACCTCGTCTCTCTGTCCTCCCTGAATACTTGTTGAGGTTCCTCTGTCTCTTTATCTAGCTGGAGTTCCCCTTCCTCATAATGAAGGAACAAGGCACTTCCTTAGATCAGCAATTCTAAATAGCTGAGGCGATATGGTAAATGTTGCTTTGCAGCATCACATTGCTCAAGTTGATATCAAAGAAGTGCAAAATTTCTTAGTACCTGCAACATGGCTAAAAAGGTGCCAATGTTGAAAATTGGGTCCTAGTACTCACCTAATTGTGATTGCGGGGGTCGAGACTCAGTTCCTGGTCCCGCCTCTTCACTGACCGCTACTGGGTCCTCCCTCTCCCTGCTCCAAGAGCTTTATCATACCTCGTCTTAAAACTACGTATGGTTCCTGCCTCCATTATATCACTTGCCAGACTATTCCACTTCCTAACAACTGTGTGTGTGTGTGTGTGAGAGAGAGAGAGAGGGAGAGAGAGAGAGAGGAAGGGGGCGCTACAGGGCACAAGTCATTGTTCGACCTTCTGATTACATAGCCACACCGCACATCAGGTGGCCACTCTGGGCCACACCGAGGCCACTGTGGCTCTCCCAATCCAGGCACCACTGAAAAGCGTATAAACACACAGAAACAAGAAAGAAGGAGATAAGAAAACATAAAATGAATAAAAATGGAAATAAAATTTATAAGAAAGTACAGTATATAAGAAATGACAAAAAAAACACGAACAATAATTATTGGAAAAAATAAATAAATAAACATGAATAATGCAGAGGAAATAAAAAAGAAAATTGAAGTGAAACAATAAATAAAATAATGTAAATAAAAAAGTACAATAAGAATAGGAAAAAAAAGATGATGGAAACGAAATGCTAGAAAATATTGATTAAAAAAACAGTAAAGAAAAAATGGAAAAAAAATGATGCAGAAAGAGAATGAATAGAAGGAAAAGTCGAGGATAGAAAGTACAAAGGGCGAAAATAGGAACAGAAATAAAAATGGGGACGGAAATAAAGTAGCGAGTGTAATTAACGAGTAAGAGAGAAGGATAAGTAAAGAAGAATATTGAAGAATGTTAGGGAATAGGGAGGGGTAGGGCGGACTGGTAGAGAATGAAGGGGGGAGAATATCAGGAAATAGGATGTGTAGAATGTAAAGGGAAGGACAGGATGAGGGCAATGGGAAGAAAGGAATAGTGAATAGGCAGGGTGGAATGGGAAAGAGGCCAGAGACTGTATGGTGTTACAGGACACTACGATCTCAGAGGTCACAACAGTCCACACAGGTCACAACGGGCCACAAAGGTCACAACGGGACACACAGGTCACAATGGCCACACAGGTCACAATAGCCACACTGTTTTTATATAATCAATCATACCAGCAGCCATTAAAATCGTTACGGGCAAGAGGGAGTCAGGTTCTTAGCGGAGGTGACTCTTAGACACAGTGCACAAATCATGCACAAACAACCCTCACATAGGAGAATGAAATTTAAGACGTTTCGGTCCGACTTGGACCATAAACTAGTCACATAAATTAGCCACATTAACTAGCCACATTAACTAGTCTCCTGTGTGCGGGTTATATTCGTGTACTGTTCCAGTCACGAGACTGCCTCTTAATTCTTTACAAACACAAATTACTGTATCAAACATACAACAGTCTGAAACTCCGTAGGATGTATAACAATTCGTGCAAAATTTACATAAGTTATATATATATATATATATATATATATATATGTGTGTGTGTGTGTGTGTGTGTGTGTGTGTGTGTGTGTGTGTGTGTGTGTGTGTGTGTGTGTGTGTGTGTGTGTGTGTGTGTGTGTGTGTGTGTGTGTGTGTGTGTTAGAATTAACAGTCTGAAGTGTTTGCAATAATTGTTATATTCTCAAGCTTGTGATAATTGCGACCTCGGGGTCACTGACTCTTCCTCCATTACTTGCTCTAAGTGTCACTGACTCTCCCTCCATTACTTGCTCTAAGTGTCACTGACTCTCCCTCCATTACTTGCTCTAAGTGTCACTGACTCTCCCTCCATTACTTGCTCTAAGTGTCACTGACTCTTCCTCCATTACTTGCTCTAAGTGTCACTGACTCTCCCTCCATTACTTGCTCTAAGTGTCACTGACTCTCCCTCCATTACTTGCTCTAAGTGTCACTGACTCTCCCTCCATTACTTGCTCTAAGTGTCACTGACTCTCCCTCCATTACTTGCTCTAAATAGCCTGAGACCTGCAAGTAGCATGCGGGTGTAGGAAGCTTGGAACAGATATACACAAACTGTTAAGAAAGAGATTATTGGTAGGTAAAACACATGGGCAACAGTTAGATTTCAGACTATGGAACAGAACTCTTCTCCAGGCTCAGGGACTGACAACCTCAAGTCTCCGACTACAAGGGTGATGAACTGATTACATCGTCTTCACATCTCTACTTCTCCTGCCTGCTTTTATACTCGACTGAAGAAGCCTACTGTGTAGGCGAAACGTTTCGGAATAAAGTTGCCTAACTGTTGCCCATATGTCTTACCTACCAATCTGTCGGTATTGTATACCATTTTAATATTCAAAGATATTATTGCCAAGCTTTTGTGGTTTCCCTCTCACATCGGCCTCTAGAAACATGACAACGTTGATACATTAAATAAAGTCGAATGTCATTTTGTTTTCTCAAATATAAGTTTAAAAAAAATATTGTCTGTAAAGAAGCAAACGAGTTTGGAAAATAACTGAATATATAGGAACTATGTGTCAGGTTATGTCTATTTATGGTAGTAATAAGGTGGTGTGTTTGAAATGGTGGGGGAGATTGGGAGGAGGTGTTAGGAGCAGGGAAATGGAAACGTGATAAGTAGCACGAGGTGATGAGGTAATCGGGATGAGATGGGGGAAGAGAAGGTAATGGGGAGGATAATTAAAGCGGACACGGAATAGAACAATTAAGGCAAGTGATGTGTTCTGTCAATCCCCACTAGAGCTCTAATGGACGCCATGCCGCTCCGCTGGGCAACGTTTGCTGTTCTTGTAACACCTTGTAACCACAGGCCTATATGTATGTATGCTGTTACTGGCAGTATGGTTTGTATAGAGATGTCAGTGACATCAAACGCAAACTGGAACGCTATATCTTAGTGTCCAAACATCCAACCTTTCAGAGACACCAACTGTGGCATGCAAAGAGTACGTACCCTTTATTCGGCGCATGTACACACCCTCACTGAAAGGCTATCTCCCCCAACCAGCGAACCAGGTGCTAAGGGTTGACGATGGGGGCCCCATCGTTCGATCAGTACCCAGGTTCCAGCCAATGAGAAGATGGTTTTGGCAATCGCAGAGGTGTTGTGGGTACCACACACCTGTCTGCCCTTGTCATTCCCATTCTAGAACTGGTTGAAGCACGGTCTGCTCTCTAGTGGCTTCTATTCTGCCTTGCTTACCGTGGCGTGCACTAATACCAATTGCTGTACATAGTGTATATAGTGTACATACTTCTGTTCTTATTTGGTGAAGGATAATATGTCAAAAGTTTTTCTGTGTTTATCTTGCTCCCTTTACACCCAAGATAACAGGCCTTTGGATTCCTGGGTTGTAATACCTACCTACTGTAGTCTACCTGGAGGGGTGTTCCGGGACACAACGCCCCCGCAGCCCAGTCCTTGATCAGATCAACCAGGCTGTTATTGCTGGCCGCATGTAGCCCAACGTACGAACCACAGCCCGGCTAATCCGGTAATGACTTTAGATATCTGTCCAGCTCCCTCTTGAAGACAGCCAGGGGTCTATTGGTAATCCCCCTTATGGATGGTGGGAGACTCCATGCAAACCTTACAGGATATGGCAAGTTTTTGGTGAACACTGCCAGCAGTTGATAATAGGCGTATCTCACCATGTGCCCAGATCGAACCAGGCTGCTAATGGTATGCAGGGCGCACCCCTCTGAGACAGCCGTTTTACCCGCCCATGAGAGACTCTGAGCCTAATGTGCAGGTCTTTGGTACCACAAACTCTGACATACCCTTCGTCATTCCACAGTGTAGATATACGGTTTGAAGCACGGTCGCCTTTTCCACACAAGAGAGCTGCTATTTGCCTTCTTACGTGTACACTAATAACCTAATATTCTGTCTAGTTATTAAGAATAATTGACTTTTGTCTTATTTGTAAGTGATAATTGTAAAAGTTTTCAGTTTATCTCTCCCTTAACAATATTTGGTTCGGTTTAATGAATAGTTCGTTACTGTGATGTCACCCTCGTCAGAATAATTGCGTCTTCCCGTGTACCCCCGTGAATATTCGTTCGTTACCCCCGTGAATATTGCGCTTCGTTACCCCGTGAATATTGCGTTCGTTACCACCCGTGAATATTGCGTTTTTCGTTACCCCGGAATATGCGTTCGTTTACCCCCGTGAATATTGGTTCTTACCCAACCGTGAATTATTGCGTTTCGTTACACCCCAGTGAATATAAGCGTTCGTTTACGCCCCGTGAATATGCTGTTCTTCACCCCGTGAATATTGCGTTCGATACCCACCGTGAATATTGCGTTCGTTACCCCTTTGAATATTGCGTTCGTTAACCTCCTAATATTGCGTTCGTTACCCTCCGTGAAATTGCGTTCGTTACCCCCGTGAATATTGCGTTCGTTATCCCCGGAATATTGCGTTCGTTACCCGTGAATATTGCGTTTCGTTACCTCCCGTGAATATTGCGTTCGTTACCCCCGTGAACATTGCGTTCGTTACCCCCGTGAATATTGCGTTCGTTACCCCCGTGAATATTGCGTTCGTTACCCCCGTGAATATTGCGTTCGTTACCTCCGTGAATATTGCGTTCGTTACCCCCGTGAATATGCGTTCGTTACCCCCGTGAATATATGCGTTCGTTACCCCGTGAATATTGCGTTCGTTACCCCGTGAATATTGCGTTCGTTACCCCCGTGAATATTGCGTTCGTTACCCCCGTGAATATATGCGTTCGTTACCCCCGTGAATATAGCGTTCGTTACCCCCGTGAATATTGCGTTCGTTACCCCGTGAATATTGCGTTCGTTACCCCCGTGAATATGCGTTCGTTACCCCCGTGAATATTGCGTTCGTTACCCCCGTGAATATAGCGTTCGTTACCCCCGTGAATATTGCGTTCGTTACCCCCGTGAATATTGCGTTCGTTACCCCCGTGAATATAGCGTTCGTTACCCCCGTGAATATTGCGTTCGTTACCCCCGTGAATATTGCGTTCGTTACCCCGTGAATATTGCGTTCGTTACCCCGTGAATATTGCGTTCGTTACCCCCGTGAATATAGCGTTCGTTACCCCGTGAATATTGCGTTCGTTACCCCCGTGAATATTGCGTTCGTTACCCCCGTGAATATTGCGTTCGTTACCCCCGTGAATATTGCGTTCGTTACCTCCCGTGAATATAGCGTTCGTTACCCCCGTGAATATTGCGTTCGTTACCCCCGTGAATATTGCGTTCGTTACCCCCGTGAATATTGCGTTCGTTACCCCCGTGAATATTGCGTTCGTTACCTCCGTGAATATTGCGTTCGTTACCTCCGTGAATATTGCGTTCGTTACCCCGTGAATATTGCGTTCGTTACCCCCGTGAATATTGCGTTCGTTACCCCGTGAATATTGCGTTCGTTACCCTGATTCGTTCGTTACCCGTAATATTGCGTTCGTTACCCCCGTGAATATTGCGTTCGTTACCTCCGTGAATATTGCGTTCGTTACCCCGTGAATATTGCGTTCGTTACCTCCGTGAATATTGCGTTCGTTACCCGTGAATATTGCGTTCGTTACCCCGTGAATATTGCGTTCGTTACCCCCCGTGAATATTGCGTTCGTTACCCTCCGTGAATATTGCGTTCGTTACCTCCGTGAATATGCGTTCGTTACCCCGTGAATATTGCGTTCGTTACCCCAGTGAATATTGCGTTCGTTACCCTCCGTGAATATTGCGTTCGTTTACCTCCGTGAATATTGCGTTCGTTACCTCCGTGAATATTGCGTTCGTTACCTCCGTGAATATTGCGTTCGTTACCTCCGTGAATATTGCGTTCGTTACCTCCGTGAATATTGCGTTCGTTACCTCCGTGAATATTGCGTTCGTTACCCCCGTGAATATTGCGTTCGTTACCTCAGTGAATATTGCGTTCGCTACCTCCGTGAATATTGCGTTCGCTACCTCCGTGAATATTGCGTTCGTTACCTCCGTGAATATTGCGTTCGTTACCTCCGTGAATATTGCGTTCGCTACCTCAGTGAATATTGCGTTCGCTACCTCCGTGAATATTGCGTTCGCTACCTCCGTGAATATTGCGTTCGCTACCTCCGTGAATATTGCGTTCGTACCTCCGTGAATATTGCGTTCGCTACCTCCGTGAATATTGCGTTCGCTACCTCCGTGAATATTGCGTTCGCTACCTCCGTGAATATTGCGTTCGCTACCTCCGTGAATATTGCGTTCGCTACCTCCGTGAATATTGCGTTCGCTACCTCCGTGAATATTGCGTTCGTTACCTCCGTGAATATGCGTTCGTACCTCCGTGAATATTGCGTTCGCTACCTCCGTGAATATTGCGTTCGCTACCTCCGTGAATATTGCGTTCGCTACCTCCGTGAATATGCGTTCGCTACCTCCGTGAATATTGCGTTCGCTACCTCCGTGAATACTGCGTTCGCTACCTCCGTGAATATTGCGTTCGCTACCTCCGTGAATATTGCGTTCGCTACCTCCGTGAATATTGCGTTCGCTACCTCCGTGAATATTGCGTTCGCTACCTCCGTGAATATTGCGTTCGCTACCTCCGTGAATATTGCGTTCGCTACCTCCGTGAATATTGCGTTCGCTACCTCCGTGAATATTGCGTTCGCTACCTCCGTGAATATTGCGTTCGCTACCTCCGTGAATATTGCGTTCGCTACCTCCGTGAATATTGCGTTCGCTACCTCCGTGAATATTGCGTTCGCTACCTCCGTGAATATTGCGTTCGCTACCTCCGTGAATATTGCGTTCGCTACCTCCGTGAATATTGCGTTCGCTACCTCCGTGAATATTGCGTTCGCTACCTCCGTGAATATTGCGTTCGCTACCTCCGTGAATATTGCGTTCGCTACCTCCGTGAATATTGCGTTCGCTACCTCCGTGAATATTGCGTTCGTTACCTCCGTGAATATTGCGTTCGTTACCTCCGTGAATATTGCGTTCGCTACCTCCGTGAATATTGCGTTCGCTACCTCCGTGAATATTGCGTTCGTTACCTCCGTGAATATTGCGTTCGTTACCTCCGTGAATATTGCGTTCGTTACCTCCGTGAATATTGCGTTCGCTACCTCCGTGAATATTGCGTTCGCTGCCTCCGTGAATATTGCGTTCGTTACCTCCGTGAATATTGCGTTCGCTACCTCCGTGAATATTGCGTTCGCTACCTCCGTGAACAAACGGTGATATATACACATTGTGTAATATATATTTTCCATGGTGAGGTAACTCTCCCTGGAGGTGTCTGGTCAACACTTGAGTGTGACCTCTGTAATCCTGTTTTGTTTTTTTTAGCCGCCTTTCTCAGGATGAACATAGAGCAAAGAGAGAGAGGGAGGGAGGGAGAGAGAGAGAGAGAGAGAGAGAGAGAGAGAGAGAGAGAGAGAGAGAGAGAGAGAGAGAGAGAGAGAGAGAGAGAGAGAGAGAGAGAGAGAGAGAGAGAGAATAAAGAATGGGAAAGAGGAATGAGAAAGAATGAAGAAATTATTATTATTATTATAATCAAAAAGAAGCGCTAAGCCACAAGGACTATACAGCGCTGCAGGGCAGGAAGGAAGCGAGGGCATCAGGTAGCAAAAGAAGAATGAAGAAAGAGTTGGGGAAGATGAACACAATCATGTACACTCACATTCACCAGAAGAACAGATGGAGGAGAGAATCGTGTTCATCTGAACGTGGCTCTTGGGGTGGGAGTTGGGGCTGTCTACCGCTCCCACCACCCACCTTCTCCCACCCCACCGCGTCTCCAAGGGCAACCTGACTGCTTCATCACGGGGAAAGCGCTAAACTCACAGGGGTCACGCATTGCCTGAGGACTGGGAGGTAATCAAGTCTGATCTAAGGAAAGGTTAGCTCCAGTTCCTTGGATGAAGAACCCTTTGCGAGTATCGTTGTACTCCAATAAAAGGACTCGAAATTCTTAAGCATTAAATATATATATATATATATATATATATATATATAAAATATAATATAAAATATATATATATATATATATATATATTATGGGGTAAACGAAATTTTCGTTGTCATAAGCTCGACAAACATCCTGCGAGATGGCGACTCCCAAGTGACAGTAACTCCAGATCTGCTGGAACGAAGTTTTCTTTCCTGACGAACCCTTGCTGGAATACTTGACGATGTCCTCACTGACCTACCGAAGTCTCCCAGCTCAGACTGACAGATTTCAACACCTTGTGTGAGCACCATCATGCGTGATGAAATATGACAGGTAAATATAGTTACCTTTTGTTCCTACTGTCTAACTCGCGTAGAGAATAGGGTAGCAGCATACTGCAGATGTATTCCAATTTAATCCAAAAAAAAAAAAAAAGAGGGCAATGGATGGGACGCAGACAAGGGAGTTAGGGTGAGAGGTCTAAGAGAAGGGAGCCAGGGTGAGAGGGATCTAAGAGAAGGGAGTCAGGGTGAGAGGTCTAAGAGAAGGGAGCCAGAGTGAGAGGTCTAAGAGAAGGGAGTCAGGGTGAGAGGTCTAAGAGAAGGGAGTCAGGGTGAGAGGTCTAAGAGAAGGGAGCCAGGGTGAGAGGGATCTAAGAGAAGGGAGTCAGGGTGAGAGGTCTAAGAGAAGGGAGCCAGAGTGAGAGGTCTAAGAGAAGGGAGTCAGGGTGAGAGGTATAAAAGAAGGGAGCCAGAGTGAGAGGTCTAAGAGAAGGGAGTCAGGGTGAGAGGTATAAAAGAAGGGAGCCAGAGTGAGAGGTCTAAGAGAAGAGTGGGCAAAGGAGGGACATGATTCCTTTACCAAAACACAGGAGGGAAAGCCATAGATCTTGACACAACTTCACTAACCATATCGGCAGTCATTTCCGACTCCTACTTTCCTGGGCACTTCCATACCTCCTCTTGAAACTGAGTGTAAAGTTCACCTACACCACTCCAACTACTGTAGTTCCTTCAACTTCCCTATCTCAAGACTAGGGTAGTATTTATTAACTTCCTTATGGTTCATCTGTTTTTTTAGTTTGCTCTTACGTCCATTTGTCTCTGGTACTCGGTTTTCATACAGCGGCCGTCAGTATTCGCCTCTTGTGATCCATGAAACCTACCGTTCATCTTATTATGTCTCTCCAATCTAGCTACATGCCGTTAGAGTTCAACAGTCACTAAACATTGATGAGAAAGATACATATGCACGTGTGTCTTATCACCTTGTCGGTATTTTACACCACTTTCAGCACCAATCTCTGGAACATCCTGTCTTTGCCCACCTTGTCAATTCCTCTCAGTATTTTGTATGTCGTTATCATGTCCCCCCTATCTCTCCTGTCCTCCAGTGTCGTCAGGTTGATTTCCCTTAACCTCTCCTCATAGGACATACATCTTAGCTCTGGGACTAGTCTTGTTGCAAACCTTTGCACTTTCTCTAATTTCTTTACGTGCTTGGCTAGGTGTGGGTTCCAAACTGGTGCCGCATACTCCAATATGGGCCTAACATACACGGTGTACAGGATCCTGAACGATTCCTTATTAAGATGTCGGAATGCTGTTCTGAGGTTTGCTAGGCGCCCATATGCTGCAGCAGTTATTTGGTTGATGTGCGCTTCAGGAGATGTGCCTGGTGTTATACTCACCCCAAGATCTTTTTCCTTGAGTGAGGTTTGTAGTCTCTGGCCCCCTAGACTGTACTCCGTCTGCAGTCTTCTTTGCCCTTCCCCAATCTTCATGACTTTGCACTTGGTGGGATTGAACTCCAGGAGCCAATTGCTGGACCAGGTCTGCAGCCTGTCCAGATCCCTTTGTAGTTCTGCCTGGTCTTCGATCGAGTGAACTCTTCTCATCAACTTCACGTCATCTGCAAACAGGGACACCTCAGAGACTATTCCTTCCGTCATGTCGTTCACAAATACCAGAAACAGCACTGGTCCTAGGACTGGCCCCTGTGGGACCCCGCTGGTCACAGGTGCCCACTCTGACACCTCGCCACGTACCATGACTCGCTGCTGTCTTCCTGACAAGTATTCCCTGATCCATTGTAGTGCCTTCCCTGTTATCCCTGCTTGGTCCTCCAGTTTTTGCATTAATCTCTTGTGTGGAACTGTGTCAAACGCGTTCTTGCAGTCCAAGAAAATGCAATCCACCCACCCCTCTCTCTCTTGTCTTACTGCTGTCACCATGTCATAGAGTGTGTGTGTGTGTGTGTGTGTGTGTGTGTGTGTGTGTGTGTGTGTGTAGTTTATACATACATATAAAGTTGTGGTTACAAGGTGTTACAAGAACAGCAAACGTTGCCCAGCGGAGCGGCATGGCGTCCATTAGAGCTCTAGTGGGGATTGACAGAACACATCACTTGCCTTAATTGTTCTATTCCCTGTCTGCTTTAATTATTCTCCCCATTATATTCTCTTCCCCATTTCATCTAGATTACCTCATCACTTCGTGCTACATATCACGTTTCCAGTTCCAATTTTCCCCATCATATCGTACACACCGCCTCCCCATCACTGCCCATCACCTCCTCCCAATTTCAGCATCACCTAATCCTCCACCCCTGGCCCAAGAACGGACTCTGGGAGTAGAAAAACTCTCGAAACTTATCACAGGTACATCCCTATTATCTCACCTCCGCCTCCCATCCCTCTACCTCACCATCACCTTCCCCATCCCCACTACCTCCCCATTACCTTCTCCATCCCCTCTACCTCACCACCAACACCCATCCCCTCCAAACTTCACTTCCTCCAATCTCCCCTACCACCTACCCATCTCCGTCACCAAAACATCACCACCTCCTCCCCATCACCCCATTACCTCAGGTCATCTGGCAGGAAAAACATCATCTTCTCTCCCACATGTTCCGCCGTCCTTAACCCTACTCCACTGTGTTTATATTAACATTTAAACTAACGAAAAAAAATCATTAACATTTTGCCTTAACCTGGCTAGTTTGAGGCTACATTAAGACTTTGATAAACACTAACAATAACTTGCCCTAACACCGCTAGTCCATGAGATGGATGTTTATATATGGGGAACTAGGTACGTTGTGCTCATACACCTCCCGGAGAATGAGACAATCAGCTTTGATACAAGGATGAGGATACTGAATCATTCTGGTGATGGGTATCTCCATTTCTTTGGAGATACCCATCACCAGTATCAAGGCACTTCCGCATCCCCCCCCCTCCATCCTTGAAAGGGAATGTGCGGTGGGGACAATAACGGAACACTGTATCAACATCCGGGGTCCCAGACTGTTCAACATCTTACCAGAAGATATCAGAACCACGGCTGGAACCAGTGTAGAAGCCTTCAAGAGGAATTTGGACAAGTATCTTCACCAGGTGCCAGATCAACCAGGCTGTGATGGATATGTGGGGCAGCGGGCCTCCAGCAGCAAGAGCATGGTTGACCAGGCAAGCACTCTCTGAACCTGGCCCATGGCCGGGCTCAGAGAGTAGAGAAACTCTCGAAACTCTTCAAAGGTATATCAAAGGAGCTACACAGACGTACAATAATATAGAAAGAATTTTGACTTATTCACTAATGGAATACAATACTAAAACTGAAATTCCAGATTTTTACTTCATATTTTCCAGAGAAAATTTAACATTAGTGGTTTAGGAATATCAAGAACTGGAAGTGTGAGACCATTACGCAACTGAATAGCCCGGGTGCAATTCAGGGCGAGTATCGAGATGTATAGGCAAGTTTCCCAATATCTTTGTAGACGATACAAAAATCCGTATATTAGCGTGATGACCACTGAGGACGCAGCAAACCGCCAAATTGACAAAGTCTTCCAGTGGGCCGCTTAGAACATGATGTTCAATAAGGACAAGTTTCAGTTACTCCGCTATGGAAAGACTGAGAAAATAAGGACTAAAACGGAGTATATATCAAATTCGAATCGCTCAGTAGAGTATAAGATTAATGCGAGAGACCAGGGAGTGATCATGTTAGAAGACCCCACCTTCAAGGATCACCTTCACTATCACAACTGCAGAAAAATGATAGACTGGATAACTAGAACCTTCATGACAAGAAGTGCTAAGCCAATGATTATACTCTTCACGTCGCTTGTTGTCTCTAGGCTAGAGTACTGCTGTACTCTAACAGCTGCGTTCAAGGCAGGCGAAACTGCACACCTTCAATGCTCGCATAGATTCAATTAAGTATCACTAACAGGGGCCCAAGACTGTTTAACAGCTTCCCATCATGCATAAGGGGATTACCAAGAGACCCCAAGCTGTTTTCAAGAGGGAACTGGACAGGTATCTATAGTACCTGACCAGTCGAGCTGTGGTTAGTACGTTGCATTGCGTGCTGCCAGAAGTAACAGCCAAGTTGATCAGGCCTTGATACACCTGGAGGCCTGGTCATGGACTGAGCTACGGGGGCGTTGACCCCTTGATCACCCCTCCAGGGTGACCCCTAGATCACCCTCCAGGTAGACTGGGAGCGTTTAAAGTCCCTCGATGTGGAGGCCTGGTCACAGACCGGGCCGCGGGGGCGTTGACCCCCGGAACTCTCTCCAGGTAAACTCCAGGTATACTTGGAACGTAGGCGAGAGCGGTACATTATAATCTACATCTGGAAAATCATAGAGGGACTGGTCCCAAATCTGCTCACACAAATTGTTCCCAGTGAAAGTAAGAGGCTTAGCAGGCAGTGCACAACACCCCCAGTGAAAAGCAGGAAGGCACTGAGTACACTCAAGAAAAACTCAATGAATGTGAAGGGACTAACACATATCACCGTCCTCCCTGGACTTCGTGTGGCTAGCACCAACAGCCAGGTTGATCAGGCCATCCACCGGAAGACCTGGTCTGGAACCGGACTGCGAGGACGTTGACTCTCAGAATACCCTCCAGGTAGACTCCAGGTAGGTAGACCTGGTGCTCGTTTTCATCTAGCAGTAAGTAGGTACCTGAGTACCTACTTACTATCACGCCGGGGTTGACAGTTTACCCGAGACAGAATCAGGCTTTGCAATTCGCCCTCAGTCCGGGCTGAGAGGGTAGATAAGCCCTCGAATGCACTCACAGGTATGTAACAGGTACGTCAGCCAAGGTAAGATAACACCTCCTACCCAGAAAATTCAACGTAAAAAACTTTTTTCAAACGCAGGATGTTGTGGTCTCCCTGAAGGGTGTTAACCTCCCCACGTCTCACACACCAAAGTTATTGGCTGGATGGAGCAAATATTACGGCAAGGTAATTGTGAAAAATGGACCCAGACCTTCCCCCCCTCTCTCTTTTTTCCCCCTCTCTCCTCCATCCCACTATTTTCCCCTCGCTTTGCCCCCCACCCTTCCCATTCCTTCCCTCAGCCTTAGCATTCTTTCCCTGCAGGGCAAAAGTTATTAGCTTCGAATAACATCATACTGGAATATCGACTCTGTGAATGCGGAGCATAACGTCGCATTTCCCACCTCTCTATCAAAATGAGAAACACTTTCTTCGCCCCGGGCTGCCCATAAGGCCTATTAGGCAGAGTTAAGGAAGAAAAACTATAGCTCTCCTGCCCTTATTAGCCAGTGCTTATTTCTGAAAATTCCCCTAAAACTCCCCACATGGAAGCTGCTTTACCTACACTGATCTTTGGATGCTTACCTTTCTTGATGATTTACAGAGATGCTGTGAGAGAGAGAGAGAGAGAGAGAGAGAGAGAGAGAGAGAGAGAGAGAGAGAGAGAGAGAGAGAGAGAGAGAGGGAGGGAGGGAGGGAGAGGAGAGAAGAAGAGAGATGAGAGAGAGGAGAAGAGAGAGAGAGAGAGAGAGAGAGAGAGAGAGAGAGAGAGAGAGAGAGAGAGAGAGAGAGAGAGAGAGAGCCTTCAACATAGGAGGGATGTGGGTGGCCTTACTGTTATGTACAAGGCCAATATTGTCAAAGTACCACACTTGGATCCACTTCGAGGACAGCGTGAAACAAGCTTTTATGCCACAAGACGGGCAAAAAGCAGCAACTTCACTCCATCTGAGATCATATATACCCAGGATGACTCGAGTATGGAACACATTCGTACAGCATAATGATGTCAGTTGATCACATGAAAATGCTGGCCCACAGATGGCTCCAACTTCATCCTGTTCCCTACTTGTATGTCTCATAACAATAAAAATGCTTTCAAATGAGCTGATGTAGGTAACAGCTCTTAGCTTGTCAATAAAGTTAGGAATCCTTAACCTGTAAATAGCTTGTCAATAAAGCTAGGGATCCTTAACCTTGTCAAACCATGTGTAAAAAAAAAAAAAAAAAAAAAAAAAAAAAAAAAAAAAAAAAAAAAGAGAGAGAGAGAGGAGAGAGAGAGAGAGAGAGAGAGGAGAGAGAGAGAGAGAGAGAGGAGAGAGAGAGAGGAGAGAGAGAGAGAGATGATGAGAGGAGAGAGAGAGAGAGAGAGGAGAGATGAGAGAGAGAGAGAGTACTGAGGAAAACACGAATCTTCTTATGTAGAAAATTAAGATAGAAATATGATTCATGTGTATAATATATATACATATGAATGATATACATAAGTTATTTCCTCAAATCCTACCACATGCAGTGAACTTTGAACGAGATTTTCGGAATTCTTAACAATTCGCAAACGGGCGAAATTTTTTACAAACATTATCTCTCAGTCCACTGCAGGGTTCGAACCTGCACTCACTGCTCCGGGGTATGAGATACACTGTCTAGCTTCGGCTAGGGGCCCATACTCATCTGAGATCTAGCTGTCTGGCCAAAGTACTGTGTGTACTCTGATGCAGTGTGTGTAGATTCGAATCCTGGTGTGGACTGAGAGATAAAGCTGGATGAGATTTTCGCATTATAATCAGTGACAAACTCCTCACAATATGTACTAGACATGTATCTCTCACATCTCATGTACTGTATATGCCGTCTTTATATCAACAATGTATCTCTTAAAGATGGGGTGGTAGGGGAAGTGGAATATTCAAATGGCTTCAGGAAGAAATCCAAATATTCTTCCTTGAAGCCTTTTTATCCACTTCTCTGAGGCTATGGGTCCTACAATTTACACCAGAGGTGGACCCCATCCTATATTAATATATATATATGGTTAATAACCAGTAGAGTGCTCACCCTGGCAGCACCCGGAGCATGAGCCAGTAACAACGTAGACATCAGTGAGACAGGATGCGCTGGCAGATTTCACACCACTTCTCAATAAACCCGGGCCAAGCAATTGCGAATTCTTCAGAGCCTCCATTGTTATTTCTCGAGCCTACTGATAACAATAGGAGGCAGGTATCTCTGAAGGAGGTTACTGTCTACAATAATAGCATAATGGGCGTGAGTGCTAGGTTAATACATGCATACGCACACGCATACATACACATACATAGTTTTCAGAATAGGTATGGAAATACGTTCTTGGCTCTCGGAGCCGGGAGAGAGGACGTAGTAGCGACCAACGAAGAGGCGGGGTCAGGAGCTGTGATTCGACCCCAGCAATTATTTATAGGTGAGTATATAGGTGAGTACATATAAGTAACCACACACACACACACACACACACACACACACACACACACACACACACACACACACACACAAACACACACAGTTTTTATGCAGTTTTCATCACATATTGATGAATGGGTGTTGTCCAGAGTGTTAGGTAGGGTTGAGCTCTATGTTTTTGAGTTATTGTCAAGTGTACCAATATAGAGGAACACGTGGCTTTGAAAGGGAGACCTTGCCGCCTCTCACACTGTGTGTGTGTGCGCCTGTCTCTGTCTGTCTCTCACACACACACACACACACACACACACACACACACACACACACACACACACACAGGGATAATTCCTGCTTACCTCAGTAAATTCTAAATAAAAAAAATACGAAAAAATCATAAGGAAATTACTGAACCATTTTTTTCTGCGATGCGGTAGACCCACACGAGTCATACAACGCAAAGAGTGGTGACAAGTCGATTATCCGAGCCCTACACACCTGATTTTTCACGTATTGAGAAACATATAAGATGGACAATAGAACAGCCTATGTGATATGTCAGGTTATCTTAGCCTATGTGATATGTCAGGTTATCTTAGCCTATGTGATATGTCAGGTTATCTTGGCCTATGTGATATGTCATGTTATCTTAGCCTATGTGATATGTCAGGTTATCTTGGCTTATGTGATATGTCAGGTTATCTTAGCCTATGTGATATGTCAGGTTATCTTGGCCTATGTGATATGTCAGGTTATCTTAGCCTATGTGATATGTCAGGTTATCTTAGCCTATGTGATATGTCAGGTTCTTAGCCTATGTGATATGTCAGTTTATCTTAGCCTATGTGATACGTCAGGTTATCTTAGCCTATGTGATATGTCAGGTTATCTTGGCCTATGTGATATGTCAGGTTATCTTAGCCTATGTGATATGTCAGGTTATCTTGGCCTATGTGATATGTCAGGTTATCTTAGCCTATGTGATATGTCAGGTTATCTTGGCCTATGTGATATGTCAGGTTATCTTAGCCTATGTGATATGTCAGGTTATCTTAGCCTATGTGATATGTCAGGTTCTTAGCCTATGTGATATGTCAGTTTATCTTAGCCTATGTGATATGTCAGGTTCTTAGCCTATGTGATATGTCAGTTTATCTTAGCCTATGTGATATGTCAGGTTATCTTAGCCTATGTGATATGTCAGGTTATCTTAGCCTATGTGATATGTCAGGTTCTTAGCCTATGTGATATGTCAGTTTATCTTAGCCTATGTGATATGTCAGGTTATCTTAGCCTATGTGATATGTCAGGTTATCTTAGCCTATGTGATATGTCAGGTTCTTAGCCTATGTGATATGTCAGTTTATCTTAGCCTATGTGATATGTCAGGTTATCTTAGCCTATGTGATATGTCAGGTTCTTAGCCTATGTGATATGTCAGTTTATCTTAGCCTATGTGATATGTCAGGTTATCTTAGCCTATGTGATGTCAGTTTATCTTGGCCTATGTGATATGTCAGGTTATCTTAGCTTATGTGATATGTCAGGTTATCTTAGCCTATGTGATATGTCAGGTCATCTTTTCAGTTATATTAAAGATACCAGTCATTTTCTGCCTATATCCTAAATTTTCTACTAACAGTCGAACCTTAAATTGTATACATCCAGATGCACTCCCGTTGACCCATTAGGGTCCTAGCTCCTAGGCCTTATGGGTCTCCATATGCTCTTGCATTACCGTCCACAGGATGTATAAAGCGTACACAGCAAGCTTTTTTTTATATATATATTATTTAAAGCAATGCAAATACAAGGTGGTATAAATACACAGAACAGATTAATACACAAGAATCCAACACAGTGACACCTCAACCAGGTCGTCTAAATACATGCAACAGAGCTCAAAGGCTACCTATGTACATGTTTATTTACCAATTAAACTAACATTACCACAAAATATAAAACATTGCTACAAATACAAGCGATGATAAAGTATATTAAAATGCCACAATACCTTAAATAATACTAACACAATGTGAAATAGTACACAGCAAGCTAGCTGCCCCGGCGACAAAAATCTAATCTAAAATCTGGCTCAACAGAATCTCCAGTTTTCAGTTAGGTTCCCTTGTTCTTTTCCCTTCTCTGTCAGTATGACTCTGTTACCTTTAGACGCTGTAATCATGTCTTCTCTGAATCTTGGATATTAAGCTCTGTCAACTCGTCTTCTTATACCAGCTTACCTAGTGCTGTGGGACCTTGTGGCAAGCCTAGCAACTTTCTCAAATTTCTCGTTGTGCTTGATGAGATGCGGACTCCATGCTGGCGCTGCGTAGTCTGGTACAAGACTTGCCTGTGTACAGTGATGAGATGTGGGTTCCATGCTGTGTATGTGTGTGTGTATGTGTGTGTGTGTGTACTCACCTAGTTGAAGTTGCGGGGGTCGAGTCCGAGCTCCTGGCCCCGCCTTTTCACTGATCGCTACTAGGTCACTCTCTCTGAACCGTGAGCTTTATCATACCTCTGCTTAAAGCTATGTATGGATCTTGCCTCCACTACATCGCTTCCCAAACTATTCCACTTACTGACTACTCTGTGGCTGAAGAAATACTTCCTAACATCCCTGTGATTCATCTGTGTCTTCAACTTCCAACTGTGTCCCCTTGTTACTGTGTCCAATCTCTGGAACATCCTGTCTTTGTCCACCTTGTCAATTCCGCTCAGTATTTTGTATGTCGTTATCATGTCCCCCCTATCTCTCCTGTCCTCCAGTGTCGTCAGGTTGATTTCCCTTAACCTCTCCTCGTAGGACATACCTCTTAGCTCTGGGACTAGTCTTGTTGCAAACCTTTGCACTTTCTCTAGTTTCTTTACGTGCTTGGCTAGGTGTGGGTTCCAAACTGGTGCCGCATACTTCAATATGGGCCTAACGTACACGGTGTACAGGGTCCTGAACGATTCCTTATTACGATGTCGGAATGCTGTTCTGAGGTTTGCTAGGCGCCCATATGCTGCAGCAGTTATTTGACTGATGTGCGCTTCAGGAGATGTGCCTGGTGTTATACTCACCCCAAGATCTTTTTCCTTGAGTGAGGTTTGTAGTCTCTGGCCCCCTAGACTGTACTCCGTCTGCGGTCTTCTTTGCCCTTCCCCAATCTTCATGACTTTGCACTTGGTGGGATTGAACTCCAGGAGCCAATTGCTGGACCAGGTCTGCAGCCTGTCCAGATCCCTTTGTAGTTCTGCCTGGTCTTCGATCGAGTGAATTCTTCTCATCAACTTCACGTCATCTGCAAACAGGGACACCTCAGAGTCTATTCCTTCCGTCATGTCGTTCACAAATACCAGAAACAGCACTGGTCCTAGGACTGACCCCTGTGGGACCCCGCTTGTCACAGGTGCCCACTCTGACACCTCGCCACGTACCATGACTCGCTGCTGTCTTCCTGACAAGTATTCCCTGATCCATTGTAGTGCCTTCCCTGTTATCCAGGCTTGGTCCTCCAGTTTTTGCACCAATCTCTTGTGTGGAACTGTGTCAAACGCCTTCTTGCAGTCCAAGAATATGCAATCCACCCACCCCTCTCTCTCTTGTCTTACTGCTGTCACCATGTCATAGAACTCCAGTAGGTTTGTGACACAGGACTTCCCGTCCCTGAAACCATGTGTGTGTGTGTGTGTGTGTGTGTGTGTATGTGTGTGTGTGTGTGTGTGTGTGTGTGTGTGTGTGTGTGTGTGTGTGTGTGTGTGTGTGTGTGTGTGTGTGTGTGTGTGTGTGTGTGTACTCACATATTTGCGGTTGCAGAGGTCGATTCACAGTTCCTATCTCTTTCTCTCTATCTCATTACCCTGCTGCACATACCAGCTGGACTGGGTTACCAAACTGAGCTAGAAGGTTAGACGGGGTTAGCTTTCAATTGCAAGTAGTTGCTCCGGTTGTCCTCACGTCTCCTCTCCTTGTTCATCCTCCTTGCTCGCCTTCAAAGGTTCCTACCCTCCACTTCCTCTGACCAAACCTAATTGCATACCATTCCCCAAAGCATTATCAACCCTATGGGTTTAGTACCATAAATTATTTAAATAACTACACTATTAATAATAATAATAACAACGTTTTTCTTTTCCTACTTTCAGTAAGTTTCGCTTTTTTGTTGCATGATGCTGCCACTGTTCTTGCCAGCTGCTACTGTTGCTTTGCTTTTATCAACGCTGTTTGCTTTTGCAGCTGTTACTGATAGTATTTCTGTTAGTTCTGTGTAACTGGTGAACAAAGATCGTCTCGTCTCGTAGTCATTCGTTTATAGTTGTTGTTGCTGCTGCTGCTGCTACAGCTGCTGATTAATATAGCTGATATTACTACAACTGCTGTTGCTGTCACAGGTATTGCTGCTGTTACTCTTTCTCCCCCTGTTGTTGCTACAGCTGTTGCTATTACTCCTACTGCTGCAGTTGATACTACAGGTGTTGCTGTTGTTACTCCTACTGCTGTTGTTGTTGCTACAGCTTTTGCTGCTTTTACAATTGCTGCTGCTGTTGCTGTTACTGCTATGAGTGACTCCGGCTTTTATACTAGTGCTTTCGCTACTGCCTCCGTTGGTGCTACTGCTACTGTGTCTACTACTTTTGACTGACTACTGTGTGATTGCCTATAGGGCAACAGGCCTCCAGCAGCAACAGCCTGGTTGACCAGGCTAGCACAAGACTCCGGGAGTAGACTCTCGAAACTCATCAAAGGTATATCAAAGGTAAGGTATACTGCTTGCGACACTGTTCCTAGTGACCTTCAGGACTCGCTACTCACTGAAAGTTGTGTTTATAATGCTGAAGCGAAGCTCAGAAACGACAGTTGCCTCGAGATTGTGTTGTTAAAGAAGTAATTATCTGGATTCTTACCGAAGATTGTATTAGGGACCGGGTATCACCCTGGGCAGGGGATTTCTGTTTGGTTGTGGAATTTGTGTTTAAATACACTTTGCAGACTCGACCAGCCGTCCTCTCTCAGCCATCCCACAATACTGCTTAAGCTCTTGCCTTTTTAAGCCTCTTGTACCCACCCAAATGTGTATGTAGGATCAGGCTATTGGATGATCAAGACATGTGCATCAGTTGGGTATCTTTCGCCTACACAGTTGACTTTCTTAGTTAAATATGACTCTTAAGCAACGTCTGGTACGTTGTCATCGGTTATAAAAAATACTAGCATATACAATATAAGCGTGTGTGTGAGAATGTGTGTATGTGCTCAAAGTTGTTCGTTATGTCTCAGTAAGACTTGGCTCGACTTGGACTTAAACAGTGACTGACTGATTGAGGGGGTGGAGTAGTGGCACTGCTCATCAGACACCATTGGGATTTTGATGAGCTGGAGAGAGGAGACGGAGGAGAAGCAAGAGACTAAATAATAGGAACACTTCAGTCTGCAGGTCCCAAGGTGGTAATTGCACTGATGTATAACCCACCACAGAACAGCAGGAGGGCAAGGCAAGAGTATGATAAGAGTAATAGAGCGATGGTTGACACACTGGCTGAAGTATCCAGAAGGGCTCATGCGAGCAGGGCAAAGCTGCTGATTGTGGGTGACTTCAATCATAAGGAAATTGACTGGGAGAACCTGGAGCCACATGGGGGCCCAGAAACGTGGAGGGCTAAGATGATAGATGTGGTACTGGAAAACCTCATGTACCAACACGTAAGGGACACTACCAGAGACAGAGGAGAGAATGAACCAGGAAGACTGGGCCTAGTATTCACCTTGGGCAGTGAAGATATTGAGGACATCCCATATGAAAGATCCCTCGGGGCCATTGATTACGTGGTTGTGAGCTTCGAATGAGCAACAAGTGGAAAGGGAAGCAGGAAGAGCAGGACGAATGAAGCCAAACTACATGAGAGGGAACTACACAGGCATGAAGAATTTCCTGCACGAGGTTCAGTGGGACAGAGAACTGGCAGGGAAGCCAGTAAATAAGCGTCCATGTTTGCAGATGATGTGAAGTTGATGAGAAAAATTCAATCGGACGAGGGCTAGGAAGAACTACAAAGGGATCTGGACAGGCTGCAGGCCTGGTCCAGTAACTTGCTCCTGGAGTTCAACCCCACCAAGTGCAAAGTCATGAACACTGGGGAAGGGCAAAGAAGACCTAGGGGGGCAGAGACTACAAACATCACTCAAGGAAAAAGATCTTGGGGTGAGTATAACACCAGGCACATCTCCTGAAGCGCACATCAACCAAATAACTGCTGCAGCATATGGGCGCCTAGCAAACCTCAGAACAGCATTCCGACATCTTAATAAGGAATCGTTCAGGACCCTGTACACCGTGTACGTTAGGCCCATATTGGAGTATGCGGCACCAGTTTGGAACCCACACCTAGCCAAGCATGTAAATAAACTAGAGAAAGTGCAAAGGTTTGCAACAAGACTAGTCCCAGAGTTAAGAGGTATGTCCTATGAGGAGAGGTTAAGGGAAATCAACCTGACGACACTGGAGGACAGGAGAGATAGGGGGGATATGATAACGACTTACAAAATACTGAGAGGAATTGACAAGGTGGACAAAGACAGGATGTTCCAGAGACTGGACACAGCAACACGGGGACACAGTTGGAAGCTGAAGACACAGATGAATCACAGGGATGTTAGGAAGTATTTCTTCAGTCACAGAGTAGTCAGGAAGTGGAATAGTTTGGGAAGCGATGTAGTGGAGGCAGGATCCATACATAGCTTTAAGCAGAGGTACGATAAAGCTCATGGTTCAGGGAGAGTGACCTAGTATCGACCAGTGAAGAGGCGGGGCCAGGAGCTTGGACTCGACCCCTGCAACCTCGACTAGGTGAGACTAGGTGAGTACACACACACACACACACACACACACACACACACACACACACACACACACACATACACACACACACACACACACACACACACACACACACACACACACACACACACACACACACACACACACATACACACTCAGATGAGTCACAGGGATGTTAGGAAGTATTTCTTCAGTCACAGAGTTGTTAGGAAATGGAACAATCTGGAGTGATATAGTGGAGGCAGGATCCATACATAGCTTTAAGAAGAGATACGATAAAGCTCCTGGAGCATGCAGAGAGTGGATCTAGTAAGCGACCAGCGAACAGGCGAAGCCAGGAGCCGTGACTCGACCCCTGCAACCACAAATAGGTAGGTACACACCCTCAACAATCTTCAGCATTCTGTAAGTTTTAAACAGTAAGCGTGAGTATACCACCGCTCTGATAATCTACGATATACCTCATCCTACCAGATATAACACTTATTTATAAAATTTCTCCTTTGTCCATTGCTTTTTTTTTTTTAAGTTTTTGCCGATGAAATATCTTGTTTTTTCTACACCCATATCCATCCTGTGGACGGTAGCGCAAGAGTATATGGATAGCCAAAGGCCTAGGAATTAGGGCCCAATAAGGGCTAACAGGAGTACATCTGGATTTGCACCTACAAATGCCTTATCTGTTGCAAGCAAATTTAGAATATTTGCTTAATATGTCTGGTATCTTATTTTCATTAATAAAATAACTTGACGTATCACATAGATTATTTCCTCAATAAGTGGATAATGAAGCACAAAGATATCCAGAAAAATGACCAAAATAGTTCAGTGTGTGATGAAAGCCATAAGAATTATGCATTAATTCCGCTTTTCTCTACTTTTGGAGTATCTAAACCTGGTTTCTCCAATGAGCATCAGACATTTTTAGAGGCTCAGATCTGGCAGAAATCAATGAACATTATTGCCTGCAAAAGTCAGGTTCATCTCAGGGAAGTCAGACGAAGCCTTAGACTTGCTCAGTTCTTATGAGTCCACGCGTGTTATTCCCATCACTCTACGTAATCACTTAAATTGTAGCCTTTTTCCCACAAATACAGTAATACAATTTTTTTTTGCTGAAAACATAGAAATTAGCAAATAATAATGGGCTCCCCGATGTGAATTTACGGTAATTGTATGTCTATAAATCCAAAATTACCCACCAGACTTTGAAAGTGACGGCGTGCTTATTTGTGCAGCCATGTTTGTTTATCTTCTCTTACGGGGCACGAACCTACCTGCTGTCACCTCGCCCCTGCCAACTAAACATTCACTTTTTTTTTAGAAGTTCCGTAAAATTAAAATAGAACATTTTGCATAACGCTTACGTATGTGATTAGTATTCTTTATACACCGGAAGCCATGCATGAAATACACATTATTCGATGAATGATGAACTGAAACTCGTTAGGGCCGGAAGCGACTGTAGCTTCCGTCTACAGTTCGCGCTGATACCAGTATGTAAGACGAGACGGGGTACGCACCCCTTCCCATACCCCCGTCCATCCTCTATTTCTATCTCTCCCTCGCCTTGCCCTTCCCTGCCATCTTCATTCCTTTCCGTCCATCTCGTATTTCTACCCAATCCCTTTCGCTGCCCTCCCATGCCATCTCCATTCCTTCTCGTATTGTCTTAAGTTCACTTTCATATCGTCTGTAAGGATGATACAGTGCTATATGTCCCTGTCTGTGTCAGATATGAGAATGAGGAAGAAAAATGGGGTGAATGCTGTGCCTTGGGGTTGTGTTTATAGTAAAATTAAACTGATTGAAATAAGGGGCTGCTACAGTGAAAAATTCTGTTCCCTAAGGAACAAATTTTCCGCCCCACTTCTCTTTCTCATTCTCCTATCTGACATAAACAGGGACATAAATCATAGCACTGTATCATCCTTTGTACACGATACTAGAATCTGTTTGAGAGTGACATCCACAGAAGACACAGCGAGCCTCTGAGGTGATTTCAGCCAAGTCTTCTAGTGGGCTACTGGCAACAGTGTGATGTTCAGTGATGACAAATTTCAGTTACTGCGTTAAGGAAGGATTGAGAAAATAAAAACATGATCGGATCACAAGATTCAATACATCGTAAGTAAAATGTGGGAAACCTGCGAGTGGAAATGTAAGAAAATTTTACGATCAAGGAGCACAAGAATGTTATTATAGCAATGCCAGAAAAATAATAGCTTAAGTAGCTAGAATCTTCAAAACATGAGATGCCAAGCCAATCACGATTCTCTTCCGGTCACTCATTCTCTCAAGGCTCGAATAATATTGTGTACTAATGTCCCCCATCAGGGCAGACGAAATCACTGAGCTGCAAAATGTACAAAGAACCTTCTCAGCTCGTATAAACTCAGTTAAAAACTTAAACTACTGGCAGCAGTTGAAGTTCGAGAAAAATACATCATAATCAACACCTTGAAAATAGTGAAGGAATTTATCCCAAACCTACACACCGAAACTACTACTGATGAACACAGGTTTGGCAGACAGTAGAGATACCTCTAATGAAAATCAGGATGTGATGAATACATTGAGAGAGAACTCATCAACGCCCTTATAAAGTCAAAGGTAAACAATACCGCGGGACTGATTACCCCATCCTTAACTCTTCAGTCTTTTTTTGTCCTGGTATTGCACTGACAAAGCTAATGGTTGGCGAAACGTCTACAAAATATAGATACCCAGTTTTTAAAAATGTATCTAGGAGGGATTACCAACAAACTTCTGGCTGACTTCAAGAAGGAACTCGACAAATTCGTTAAAAACAGGAGACCTGGTCTGGGACCGGGCCGCGTGGGCGGTGACCTCCGGAAGCGACTTCAGGTGAACTCAAAGGCCTTCTCTAATTTTCCTGTCCCAAGATGTGACTTGACAATAGTCCAGGACGGAGCCAATCATCGCCATAACGTTCTTCTCCTAAGTGAGAAATTATTGATAAATCTTCCATCTATCCCCCCAGTTCTATCTCTTCCCTCCTCTTGCCCCTTTTCCCTACTATCTCCATTCCTTCCCACATCAAGGGAAGGAGGGGAGGAAATGTCGTCCAGGAGACGAGACACGAGCGTCACTTACCTGAGATCAAGGGTAGGGGTCGTGGGCAGGGAGGGGGGATAAAAAAAAAACTATTCCGGGAAGAAAAAGAATAATCCGGGGAAACACGAACTGGTTCAACCACATAAAAAAAGGGGGGAGGAAAGAAAAGGCGTGTCTGGTTGAAAACAGAGGCGTGTGTTTACAAGGTGTGACGCGCTGGTAGCTGAGAATAACACCGAGGGAACGTGAATAGAGTGGGAGGAGGAGGCCAGGATTAATTATGGTTCCCGCTCGCCCACTCCTTGTTTGTTGAAACAATGTGGAAGGAGAGACGGAGAACAATGTTGACGACCAGGAGGTGTTCCTTGTAGAATAGGAAACGAGCAGACTTGTAGGTGACACAGACGAGCGAAACAGCGTGCGCCTGTTAAAACTTACATCAAGCTATCTATGACTTAATGAAAAAGTTATAACATGAGTCTCCGGCATCAACCGGAAATTTTCAAATCGAATTAATTTACACTGAGAAAAGAT
The DNA here is from genome assembly GCF_026875155.1 of Cherax quadricarinatus. NCBI lineage: Eukaryota > Metazoa > Arthropoda > Malacostraca > Decapoda > Parastacidae > Cherax > Cherax quadricarinatus. The sequence goes on along the minus strand of NC_069430.1, from coordinate 26,333,077 downwards.
ATGAGGAAACTACTGGCTTGGCCATAGTGTTTTACTGAGAGAAAACTCAGTAAGTGTTATGGGACCACGACTCTTCAACACCCTCCCTTCATTAGTAAAGGGGGATCACCAACAACCCCCCCCCTAACTGTTTTCAAGAGGGAACTCGACAGATTCCTCAAAACGGCTCCACATCAGCCGCCTTGTGGTCGACACGCAAGGCTGGCACTAACAGCTTGATCGATCAGGCTCCAGGTAGCGGATCTGAGAAGGAGCAGCCTAGCACTGGCCAGTAGACTCACTGTAGTGCTTCTCATCTCTCCAGTTCTCATGAAGAACAAAAAGAGACACAATTCGTGACTGGAACAATACACAAACATCCGCAGACGTGTTGCAAATCAGTCTAGTTTGAGGTATAATTCAGGAGTGAAACGATACAAATCAGCCCATTATATAGCAAAACCCAAGTGTGGAATAATACAAATCAGTCGGATATAAAATACAGCTCAGCTTTGGAATAATACAAATCAGCCGGGTATAAAATGCAACTCAGGTAGAACTTTGAAAATAGCTCACGGCTAACTTCTGGCGCAGTAAAATATCTATACTACTGACCAAAATGGAAAAGTAATATCGGCGTATTATTGCCTCTTGCCCGACCCGGCTCCTGCCAGCAGTCACTGCGAGATGGTCGAGTCTTCACTCTCCTGAGGCAGGAGAAGGGTAAGGCAGGAAGAGGAGGAGGAAGAGGAAGACGACGAAGAGGAAGATGTGGTGGGAGAGTGATTGGTTTGGTGAATAGTGGTGGTGGTGGTTGATAGCTGGTTGCTGGTGGTGGTTGATAGTTGGTTGCTGGTGGTGATTGATAGTTGGTTGCTGGTGGTGGTTGATAGTTGGTTGCTGGTGGTGGTTGATAGTTGGTTGTTGGTGGTGGTTGATAGTTGGTTGCTGGTGGTGGTTGATAGTTGGTTGCTGGTGGTGGTTGATAGTTGGTTGCTGGTGGTGGCTGATAGTTGGTTGCTGGTGGTGGCTGATAGTTGGTTGCTGGTGGTGGTTGATAGTTGGTTGCTGGTGGTGGTTGATAGCTGGTTGCTGGTGGTGGTTGATAGTTGGTTGCTGGTGGTGGTTGATAGCTGGTTGCTGGTGGTGGTTGATAGTTGGTTGCTGGTGGTGGAGGATTGTTCCCTTCCAACCTACCTTACTTCCTCGTCAATCTTTCTTTCTCCTCCCTCATCCTTCTCCTTGTCTCCCCTCCACCCCGCTTCTTCTCTTCCTGCTCGTACCTTCCCTCTTCTCCTAATCTCACCTTCTCCTCCTCCCCCGTCTAACTCTCTCCTCCCAACTTGTGTTCCCATCGTTCCTCAGCTCCATTGTTGCTGCCATTGTTTTCCCTGGGTCAACGGGCACTTTGCGGCGCTCTTGCTCTACCTACTTCTCTACTTCTTGCTAAATTACCGTTGCTTCTATATTATTTCGTCGTATATTACTGCTCCTGCTATATTACCATTGTATGTTACCACTGCTTCTATATTACTCACCATTTTAACACCGCTTCCTGAAGGATTCAGTAATTTAACATGATTGTGGAGGGTCACCGCCTCCGCGACCCGGTCCTAGACCAGGCCTCCCGGTTGCTGGTGTTAACCACACGGATTCCATTGTATGCACCACAGCCAGGCTTATCAGGAACCGACCAGTACTTATCAAGTTTTTACCTAACAACGGCTGGGGGGGGGTCTGTTGGTAATTCCCTTTCGGTATGTAAGGGGGGGGGGGGTATTAAAGAATTGGTTCCTCAACATTTATTGAGTTTTCCCAGCGCCGTATAACCCTTGGCAATTTAGCGGTTAATAATAATAATAATAATAATAATAATAATAATAATAATAATAATAATAATAATAATAATAATAATAATAATAATAATTTTCCGTTTTTGTAGCACTCACTGCGCTCGTTTTTCACTGGAAGTATTTTGCACTCTCTGCCAAAGCTCCTTTCGTAGACAGTGATTTTGGAGTGCAGGTCAGAACCTCAAACACAACATAGATGCTTGACTGAATTTATACGAGCAATGAAAATTCTCTGCACTCTTTTCAGATCTGTTATTTCGTCTGACCTAAAAGAATCTAGAGAGAAGTGACTCGAAAAGTATTTTGTCATATCTTGTTTTAAAACCTCTATTAATCCAGCCTGTCATTTTCTTTGCAACTGTGGTAGTAACATTATTGTGATTGCTGAATGTGAGAACCTCTGACATTATCACTCCCAAGTCTCTCATATTAATCTGATGTTGCTATATTAATTTGTTGTTAGAATATTACTGCCGTTATTGCCACATTACTGTTGCTGTTGTTGCTGCAGTGACAGCAAGGGAGGGGGCAGCTAAAGCAGAGAGAGAGAGAGAGAGAGAGAGAGATAACTGCTGAACTAATACATGGTTTAAGAAATTAAAATATCAGTGCCAGGTGGGATGGACCAACGAAAAGGGCGGTGAGGGGAAACGAGTGAAGGGAAAAAAAGGGGATGAGAGGAAAGAAGAAAGGTGATGGAGGGCAGGGGAGTTCATTCGGGAGTGGGTGGGAAAGAATTAGGAAGGGACGCAGGAAGCATGAGGGGAGGGGGGAAACAGATGGGGGGGACGGGGGTAGCAAGCAGGTGGTATGACCAGGTATCGCATGACGACGGAAATTCCTTGCATGAACGAGCACCCCTCCCTCCCCCCATTTCCCCATCCTTTTCCTTCCTTCCCCCTTTCCTCATATGTTGTTCAGCATTTTCTTTTATACTCACCGTCTCTTCTGCATTCACATTCAAAAATTTCTCTCTCTCTCTCTCTCTCTCTCACTTTAAGTGTGTGAGTACAGTTATCAATTCAGCGGAACCTTCACTGCACAATTCACAGCACCATCACTGCACAACTAATTAAAACTTGGTTATCCTGAGTTGCTATAGATCAAATATGGAAGATGAAAACTGACAATGAATAGGTAACGGCTTACCAAAGAAAACGTTCAAGGATGTGAAAACTTTTAAAATGCAAACCAGCCTTAATGACCCGGTTTTTATTAAATTCCCTGCACACATTGCAACTAATCATACATTGGACAAACAGGTAGAAATATAATCTCTGGAGTAACCTAACAAAATTCAACATAAGAACACCTTTAGATAAGATCAAGACTGCTTAACAGTCTTCCAGCATATACTGAACCATAATGTTAACTGAGATACCGTTTTCATTCTATGTAGAATAAATTACCAGCACCAGCGAAAAACCCTCAAAGGGGTTATGACCAAATTTCAGTATGAGAACAGGAAAAATCTGATGAAGTAACCGTCTTTGCCATGAAGTCGAACTCAAACAACTCACAGGTAAGACCCACAAGGCGTAAGGGGAATAAGTGTACCCACTAGGCGAAGAATACCTCTGGAATCCACTCGCTCCTGTCTCTTGACTTTGTGCATGTGGCTTGCCTTTGTACGTACCTGGAGTATACCTGGAGAGGGTTTCGGGGGTCAACAACCCCAGCGGCCCGGTCTGTGACTATGCCTCGAAGTTTCAATTACTATTCATTTTTTTTAGTGTGCTGATGAGGGCCTCAGCGCTAGGCCAAAATATACAACATTCATCTTATGTTTTATTTTATCTTGCTGGTCTCGCTGGAAAATCTAGTTTTCTCTTTGATGCCGATTGAAATTTTTCATTTCGTACTACTCCAATTTCTAATGGTAACGATTTGTTTATTGGCATAGCATCCTTGGGACTTGGCAAGTCCCAAGGATACGGCAGGCATTTTTTCCTATGGATCACTACACAGAGGCACTGTAAGACAAAGCCTGCCTTTTTCCATAGAATCTCAAGCAGTTATGAGTGACACCTATTTCTTTGAGAAATGGTTTCAAATCCTATTGGGATTATGGAGTATTTTTGGGCCAAGTCTCTAAACTTGTTGACTTTGTTTTCGTGGGTGACGCCTAGAGTAGATGCACGTTTACTGTACACTCCTTTACCAGTTGTCTGAAGTTCTTCCAGTGATATAATATGATTTATTTGGGATGCTGAGCAATAGAAATTAAACGTCTTCCTAGACTGGGCATAAAGTTGTTAAGAGATTTCTCTCAATCACGCTGATTTGATTGTGTCTTATGTGACATTCTTTGGAACTTTCATCACGCAGTCCATATTGGTCACAGGGGAAATAGTGCCAATGGTGACACTTTTCAAATCGCTTGGGCCCTCTTGTTCAGATTATTGTTCGGTGTTGACGACCCCGTTCGTGGCGGGAGAGATATTAGAGCTGGAACAGATACACAGATCATTTATGGCTTGCATAAAGCCAAAAAAAAATAAATTATTTGGAACGCCTTAAAACCCTATATATGTACTCAGTGAAGTGAAAGACAGATAAGTGATAATAAATACCTGGAAAGTACTTGAGGGTCTTGTCCCAGACCTGCACACTGCCATAACATACTGGAGTGAGATACATGGAAGTGCAAAATAAATCCAGTGAAAAGCAGGGGCGTCGTAGACACAAAAAAGAGAACACTGTATCAACATTCGTGGCACCAAACTATTGAACATCTTACCAGAAGAGATCAAAAACACTTCTGAGACAAATGACTAAATCTTAAGTCTTAAGAAAAAAGTGGACAAATAACTTCATCAGGTAGCTACGGGATCCCCTTCCCCCACCCTTGCTGAATTATTTATTATAACTGCTAGAAATTCCTGCACCAGGTCAAGAAATTTCACATTACCTTAAATGAAACAAATGCGTGACTGCTGGATGCAAGTAACGTAGTGCCGACACAGATAAAGGGAAAAAAACAGCGCGTTACAAAACCAGCTATTAATGTAACGACGTCTTGCACAGCGTGGAGCAATGTTGAATCAAAGTAGCAGAAGGAATCGGCCCCAAAACCTGTATTATAGTAGTCTTAAAATCTTCCCAACCGCGTCTTAGAAGACTTACCAACTTTTTCTGTATAGTCTATAAAAATAATGTACAGGAAGTATAACAAGTGTATATCCTACTTTAATGCGACAGGTGCACCGTCCCTTTAATTAATGGCCTTCCCAGAGGAATTTACTAAGAAAACTACGTCAAATTGAGAGAGGTATCGGTAATGCAGTGAGGCATAAGTAACACCGAGAGGTGTAAATAACACCGGGGAAAAAGGCATAAGTAACAGTGGGGGAAAAGGCATAAGTAATACTGGAAAAGGTAGAAGTAACACTGGGAAAGGCACAAGTAACACTGGAAAAGGCATAAGTAACACTAGTAAAGATATAAGTAACACTGGAAAAGGCATAAATAAGACTAGGAAAGACATAAGTAACACTGGTAACGACATAACACTGGGAAAGAGAAGTAATACTGGAAAAGGCATAAGTAACACTGGTAACGACATAACACTGGGAAAGAGAAGTAATACTGGAAAAGGCATAAGTAACACTGGTAATGGCACAAGTAACACCGGTAAAGGCATAAGTAACACTGGTAATGATATAAGTAAGACTGGGAAAGGCATAAGTAACACTGGAAAAGGGAACACGATTTTATAATCAAGACTGATAATTTTTTTTTATTAACACATCGGCCGTTTCCCACCAAGGCAGGAAGGCCCGAAAAGGAAAAAAATCATCATTCAGTCCATCACTGTCTTGTCAGAGGTGTGTGAGTCAGGGGAACATGTGTGAGTCAGGGGAACATGTGTGAGTCAGTGGAACATGTGTGAGCCAGGGGAACATGTGTGAGTCAGTGGAACATGTGTGAGTCAGGGGAACATGTGTGAGTCAGCGGAACATGTGTGAGTCAGCGGAACATGTGTGAGTCAGCGAACTGTGTGAGTCACGGAACATGTGTGAGTCATCGGAACATGTGTGAGTCAGTGGAACATGTGTGAGTCAGGGGAACATGTGTGAGTCAGCGGAACATGTGTGAGTCAGCGGAACATGTGTGAGTCAGCGGAACATGTGTGAGTCAGGGGAAGAACTTTGTGAATACGGGAAAACAAATTTAGAACAATGACTGACGGCAAGTCATGACTGACGGTACTTCATGACTGACGGTACTTCATGACTGACGGTACGTCATGACTGACGGTACGTCATGACTGACGGTACTTCATGACTGACGGTACGTCATGACTGACGGTACGTCATGACTGACGGTACTTCATGACTGACGGTACTTCATGATTGACGGTACTTCATGACTGACGGTACTTCATGACTGACGGTACTTCATGACTGACGGTACTTCATGACTGACGGTACTTCATGACTGACGGTACTTCATGACTGACGGTACGTCATGACTGACGGTACGTCATGACTGACGGTACTTCATGACTGACGGTACTCATGACTGACGGTACTCATGACTGACGGTACTTCATGACTGACGGTACGTCATGACTGACGGTACGTCATGACTGACGGTACTTCATGACTGACGGTACGTCATGACTGACGGTACGTCATGACTGACGGTACTTCATGACTGACGGTACTTCATGACTGACGGTACTTCATGACTGACGGTACTTCATGACTGACGGTACTTCATGACTGACGGTACTTCATGACTGACGGTACTTCATGACTGACGGTACTTCATGACTGACGGTACTTCATGACGGACGGTACGTCATGACTGACGGTACTTCATGACTGACGGTACTTCATGACTGACGGTACGTCATGACTGACGGTACGTCATGACTGACGGTACGTCATGACTGACGGTACTTCATGACTGACGGTACGTCATGACTGACGGTACGTCATGACTGACGGTACTTCATGACTGACGGTACTTCATGACTGACGGTACTTCATGACTGACGGTACTTCATGACTGACGGTACTTCATGATGACGGTACTTCATGACTGACGGTACTTCATGACTGACGGTACTTCATGACTGACGGTACTTCATGACTGACGGTACTTCATGACTGACGGTACTTCATGACTGACGGTACGTCATGACTGACGGTACTTCATGACTGACGGTACTTCATGACTGACGGTACTTCATGACTGACGGTACTTCATGACTGACGGTACTTCATGACTGACGGTCCTTCATGACTGAGGGTCCTTCATGACTGACGGTACTTCATGACTGAGGGTCCTTCATGACTGACGGTACTTCATGACTGACGGTACTTCATGACTGACGGTACTTCATGACTGAGGGTACTTCATGACTGACGGTACTTCATGACTGACGGTACTTCATGACTGACGGTACTTCATGACTGACGGTACTTCATGACTGACGGTACTTCATGACTGAGGGTCCTTCATGACTGACGGTCCTTCATGACTGAGGGTCCTTCATGACTGACGGTACTTCATGACTGAGGGTCCTTCATGACTGAGGGTCCTTCATGACTGAGGGTCCTTCATGACTGACGGTACTTCATGACTGACGGTACTTCATGACTGACGGTACTTCATGACTGACGGTACTTCATGACTGACGGTCCTTCATGACTGACGGTACTTCATGACTGACGGTCCTTCATGACTGAAGGTACTTCAAGACTGACGGTACTTCATGACTGAGGGTCCTTCATGACTGACGGTACTTCATGACTGACGGTACTTCATGACTGACGGTACTTCATGACTGACGGTACTTCATGACTGACGGTCCTTCATGACTGAGGGTCCTTCATGACTGACGGTCCTTCATGACTGAGGGTCCTTCATGACTGACGGTACTTCATGACTGACGGTACTTCATGACTGACGGTACTTCATGACTGACGGTACTTCATGACTGACGTACTTCATGACTGACGTACTTCATGACTGACGGTACTTCATGACTGACGGTACTTCATGACTGACGGTACTTCATGACTGACGGTACTTCATGACTGGGGTACTTCATGACTGACGGTACTTCATGACTGACGGTACTTCATGACTGACGGTACTTCATGACTGACGGTACGTCATGACTGACGGTACTTCATGACTGACGGTACTTCATGACTGACGGTACTTCATGACTGACGGTACTTCATGATGACGGTACTTCATGACTGACGGTACTTCATGACTGACGGTACTTCATGACTGAGGTACTTCATGACTGACGGTACTTCATGACTGACGGTACTTCATGACTGACGGTACTTCATGACTGACGGTACTTCATGACTGACGGTACTTCATGACTGACGGTACTTCATGACTGACGGTACTTCATGACTGACGGTACTTCATGACTGAGGGTACTTCATGACTGAGGGTACTTCATGACTGACGGTACTTCATGACTGAGGGTACTTCATGACTGACGGTACTTCATGACTGACGGTACTTCATGACTGAGGGTCCTTCATGACTGAGGGTACTTCATGACTGAGGGTACTTCATGACTGAGGGTCCTTCATGACTGACGGTACTTCATGACTGAGGGTCCTTCATGACTGACGGTACTTCATGACTGAGGGTCCTTCATGACTGAGGGTACTTCATGACTGAGGGTCCTTCATGACTGAGGGTACTTCATGACTGAGGGTACGTCATGACTGAGGGTACTTCATGACTGACGGTACTTCATGACTGACGGTACTTCATGACTGACGGTACTTCATGACTGACGGTACTTCATGACTGACAGTACGTCATGACTGACGGTACGTCATGACTGACGGTACTTCATGACTGACGGTACTTCATGACTGACGGTACTTCATGACTGACGGTACTTCATGACTCACGGTACTTCATGACTGACGGTACTTCATGATTGACGGTACGTCATGACTGACGGTACTTCATGACTGACGGTACTTCATGACTGACGGTACTTCATGACTGACGGTACTTCATGACTGACGGTACTTCATGACTGACGGTACTTCATGACTGAGGGTACTTCATGACTGAGGGTCCTTCATGACTGACGGTACTTCATGACTGACGGTACTTCATGACTGACGGTACTTCATGACTGACGGTACTTCATGACTGACGGTACTTCATGACTGACGGTCCTTCTCATGACTGAGGTCCCTTCATGACTGACGGTACTTCATGACTGACGGTACTTCATGACTGACGGTACTTCATGACTGACGGTACTTCATGACTGACGGTACTTCATGACTGAGGGTACTTCATGACTGACGGTACTTCATGACTGACGGTACTTCATGACTAAGAGTACTTCATGACTGACGGTACTTCATGACTGAGGGTACTTCATGACTGACGGTACTTCATGACTGAGGTACTTCATGACTGAGGGTACTTCATGACTGACGGTACTTCATGACTGACGGTACTTCATGACTGAGGGTACTTCATGACTGAGGGTACTTCATGACTGACGGTACTTCATGACTGACGGTACTTCATGACTGACGGTACTTCATGACTGACGTACTTCAGTGACGGTACTCATGCTGAGGTACTTCATGACTGACGGTACTTCATGACTGACGGTACTTCATGACTGAGGGTACTTCATGACTGACGGTACTTCATGACTGACGGATCATGACTACGACTTCATGACTGACGGTACTTCATGACTGACGGTACTTCATGATGCGGTACTTCATGACTGACGGTACTTCATGACTGACGGTACTTCATGACTGAGGGAAACTTCATGACTGACGGTACTTCATGACTGACGGTATTTTCATGACTGACGTACTTCATGACTGAGGTACTTCATGACTGACGGTACTTCATGACTGACGGTACTTCATGAGACGTTTCATGACTGACGGTACTTCATGACTGACGGGTACTTCATGACTGACGGTACTTCATGACTGACGGTACTTCATGACTGACGGTACTTCATGACTGAGGGTACTTCATGACTGACGGTACTTCATGACTGACGGTACTTCATGACTGACGGTACTTCATGACTGACGGTACTTCATGACTGACGGTACTTCATGACTGACGGTACTTCATGACTGACGGTACTTCATGACTGAGGGTACTTCATGACTGACGGTACTTCATGACTGACGGTACTTCCATGACTGACGGTACTTTCATGACTGACGGTACTTCATGACTGAGGGTCCTTCATGACTGACGGTACTTCATGACTGAGGGTACTTCATGACTGAGCGGTACTTCATGACTGACGGTACTTCATGACTGACGGTACTTCATGAACTGACGGTACTTCATGACTGACGGTACTTCATGACTGAGGGTACTTCATGACTGACGGTACTTCATGACTGACGGTACTTCATGACTGAGGGTCCTTCATGACTGAGGGTACTTCATGACTGACGGTACTTCATGACTGAGGGTACTTCATGACTGAGGGTACTTCATGACTGACGGTCCTTCATGACTGGGGTCCTTCATGACAGACGTTACTTCATGACTGACGGTACTTCATGACTGACGGTCCTTCATGACTGAGGGTACTTCATGACTGACGGTACTTCATGACTGACGGTACTTCATGACTGACGGTACTTCATGACTGACGGTACTTCATGACTGACGGTACTTCATGACTGACGGTACTTCATGACTGACGGTACTTCATGACTGACGGTACTTCATGACTGACGGTACTTCATGACTGACGGTACTTCATGACTGACGGTACTTCATGACTGAGGGTACTTCATGACTGACGGTACTTCATGACTGACGGTACTTCATGACTGAGGGTACTTCATGACTGAGGGTACTTCATGACTGACGGTACTTCATGACTGACGGTACTTCATGACTGACGGTACTTCATGACTGACGGTACTTCATGACTGAGGGTACTTCATGACTGAGGGTACTTCATGACTGACGGTACTTCATGACTGACGGTACTTCATGACTGACGGTACTTCATGACTGAGGGTACTTCATGACTGACGGTACTTCATGACTGACGGTACTTCATGACTGACGGTACTTCATGACTGACGGTACTTCATGACTGACGGTACTTCATGACTGACGGTACTTCATGACTGACGGTACTTCATGACTGAGGTACTTCATGACTGACGGTACTTCATGACTGACGGTACTTCATGACTGACGGTACTTCATGACTGACGGTACTTCATGACTGAGGGTCCTTCATGACTGACGGTACTTCATGACTGAGGTACTTCATGACTGACGGTACTTCATGACTGACGGTACTTCATGACTGACGGTACTTCATGACTGACGGTACTTCATGACTGACGGTACTTCATGACTGAGGGTACTTCATGACTGACGGTACTTCATGACTGACGGTACTTCATGACTGAGGGTCCTTCATGACTGAGGGTACTTCATGACTGACGGTACTTCATGACTGAGGGTACTTCATGACTGAGGTACTTCATGACTGACGGTCCTTCATGACTGAGGGTCCTTCATGACAGACGTTACTTCATGACTGACGGTACTTCATGACTGACGGTCCTTCATGACTGAGGGTACTTCATGACTGACGGTACTTCATGACTGACGGTACTTCATGACTGACGGTACTTCATGACTGACGGTACTTCATGACTGACGGTACTTCATGACTGACGGTACTTCATGACTGACGGTACTTCATGACTGACGGTACTTCATGACTGACGGTCCTTCATGACTGAGGGTACTTCATGACTGACGGTACTTCATGACTGAGGGTACTTCATGACTGACGGTACTTCATGACTGACGGTACTTCATGACTGACGGTACTTCATGACTGACGGTACTTCATGACTGACGGTACTTCATGACTGACGGTACTTCATGACTGACGGTACTTCATGACTGACGGTACTTCATGACTGACGGTGCTTCATGACTGACGGTACTTCATGACTGACGGTACTTCATGACTGACGGTACTTCATGACTGAGGGTACTTCATGACTGACGGTACTTCATGACTGACGGTACTTCATGACTGACGGTACTTCATGACTGACGGTACTTCATGACTGACGGTACTTCATGACTGACGGTACTTCATGACTGACGGTACGTCATGACTGACGGTGCTTCATGACTGACGGTACTTCATGACTGACGGTACTTCATGACTGACGGTACTTCATGACTAACGGTACTTCATGACTGACGGTACTTCATGACTGACGGTACTTCATGACTGAGGGTACTTCATGACTGACGGTACTTCATGACTGACGGTACTTCATGACTGACGGTACTTCATGACTGACGGTACTTCATGACTGAGGGTCCTTCATGACTGACGGTACTTCATGACTGAGGGTACTTCATGACTGACGGTACTTCATGACTGACGGTACTTCATGACTGACGGTACTTCATGACTGACGGTACTTCATGACTGACGGTACTTCATGACTGAGGGTACTTCATGACTGACGGTACTTCATGACTGACGGTACTTCATGACTGAGGGTCCTTCATGACTGAGGGTACTTCATGACTGACGGTACTTCATGACTGAGGGTACTTCATGACTGAGGGTACTTCATGACTGACGGTCCTTCATGACTGAGGGTCCTTCATGACAGACGTTACTTCATGACTGACGGTACTTCATGACTGACGGTCCTTCATGACTGAGGGTACTTCATGACTGACGGTACTTCATGACTGACGGTACTTCATGACTGACGGTACTTCATGACTGACGGTACTTCATGACTGACGGTACTTCATGACTGACGGTACTTCATGACTGACGTACTTCATGACTGACGGTACTTCATGACTGACGGTCCTTCATGACTGAGGGTACTTCATGACTGACGGTACTTCATGACTGAGGGTACTTCATGACTGACGGTACTTCATGACTGACGGTACTTCATGACTGACGGTACTTCATGACTGACGGTACTTCATGACTGACGGTACTTCATGACTGACGGTGCTTCATGACTGACGGTACTTCATGACTGACGGTACTTCATGACTGACGGTACTTCATGACTGAGGGTACTTCATGACTGACGGTACTTCATGACTGACGGTACTTCATGACTGACGGTACTTCATGACTGACGGTACTTCATGACTGACGGTACTTCATGACTGACGGTACTTCATGACTGACGGTACGTCATGACTGACGGTGCTTCATGACTGACGGTACTTCATGACTGACGGTACTTCATGACTGACGGTACTTCATGACTAACGGTACTTCATGACTGACGGTACTTCATGACTGACGGTACTTCATGACTGACGGTACTTCATGACTGAGGTACTTCATGACTGACGGTACTTCATGACTGACGGTACTTCATGACTGACGGTACTTCATGACTGACGGTACTTCATGACTGACGGTACTTCATGACTGACGGTACTTCATGACTGACGGTACGTCATGACTGACGGTGCTTCATGACTGACGGTACTTCATGACTGACGGTACTTCATGACTGACGGTACTTCATGACTAACGGTACTTCATGACTGACGGTACTTCATGACTGACGGTACTTCATGACTGACGGTACTTCATGACTGAGGGTACTTCATGACTGACGGTACTTCATGACTGACGGTACTTCATGACTGACGGTACTTCATGACTGAGGGTCCTTCATGACTGACGGTACTTCATGACTGACGGTACTTCATGACTGAGGGTACTTCATGACTGACGGTACTTCATGACTGAGGGTACTTCATGACTGACGGTACTTCATGACTGACGGTACTTCATGACTGACGGTACTTCATGACTGACGGTGCTTCATGACTGACGGTACTTCATGACTGACGGTACTTCATGACTGACGGTACTTCATGACTGAGGGTACTTCATGACTGACGGTACTTCATGACTGACGGTACTTCATGACTGACGGTACTTCATGACTGACGGTACTTCATGACTGACGGTACTTCATGACTGACGGTACTTCATGACTGACGGTACGTCATGACTGACGGTGCTTCATGACTGACGGTACTCATGACTGACGGTACTTCATGACTGACGGTACTTCATGACTAACGGTACTTCATGACTGACGGTACTTCATGACTGACGGTACTTCATGACTGACGGTACTTCATGACTGAGGGTACTTCATGACTGACGGTACTTCATGACTGACGGTACTTCATGACTGACGGTACTTCATGACTGAGGGTCCTTCATGACTGACGGTACTTCATGACTGACGGTACTTCATGACTGAGGGTACTTCATGACTGACGGTACTTCATGACTGAGGTCCTTCATGACTGACGGTACTTCATGACTGACGGTACTTCATGACTGACGGTACTTCATGACTGACGGTGCTTCATGACTGACGGTACTTCATGACTGACGGTACTTCATGACTGACGGTACTTCATGACTGACGGTACTTCATGACTGACGGTACTTCATGACTGACGGTACTTCATGACTGACGGTGCTTCATGACTGACGGTACTTCATGACTGACGGTACTTCATGACTGACGGTACTTCATGACTGACGGTACTTCATGACTGAGGGTACTTCATGACTGACGGTACTTCATGACTGACGGTACTTCATGACTGACGGTACTTCATGACTGACGGTACTTCATGACTGACGGTACTTCATGACTGAGGGTACTTCATGACTGACGGGTACTTCATGACTGACGGTACTTCATGACTGAGGGTCCTTCATGACTGAGGGTACTTCATGACTGACGGTACTTCATGACTGAGGGTACTTCATGACTGAGGGTACTTCATGACTGACGGTCCTTCATGACTGAGGGTCCTTCATGACAGACGTTACTTCATGACTGACGGTACTTCATGACTGACGGTCCTTCATGACTGAGGGTACTTCATGACTGACGGTACTTCATGACTGACGGTACTTCATGACTGACGGTACTTCATGACTGACGGTACTTCATGACTGACGGTACTTCATGACTGACGGTACTTCATGACTGACGGTACTTCATGACTGACGGTACTTCATGACTGACGGTCCTTCATGACTGAGGGTACTTCATGACTGACGGTACTTCATGACTGAGGGTACTTCATGACTGACGGTACTTCATGACTGACGGTACTTCATGACTGACGGTACTTCATGACTGACGGTACTTCATGACTGACGGTACTTCATGACTGACGGTACTTCATGACTGACGGTACTTCATGACTGACGGTACTTCATGACTGACGGTGCTTCATGACTGACGGTACTTCATGACTGACGGTACTTCATGACTGACGGTACTTCATGACTGAGGGTACTTCATGACTGACGGTACTTCATGACTGACGGTACTTCATGACTGACGGTACTTCATGACTGACGGTACTTCTGACTGACGGTACTTCATGACTGACGGTACTTCATGACTGACGGTACGTCATGACTGACGGTGCTTCATGACTGACGGTACTTCATGACTGACGGTACTTCATGACTGACGGTACTTCATGACTAACGGTACTTCATGACTGACGGTACTTCATGACTGACGGTACTTCATGACTGAGGGTACTTCATGACTGACGGTACTTCATGACTGACGGTACTTCATGACTGACGGTACTTCATGACTGACGGTACTTCATGACTGAGGGTCCTTCATGACTGACGGTACTTCATGACTGAGGGTACTTCATGACTGACGGTACTTCATGACTGACGGTACTTCATGACTGACGGTACTTCATGACTGACGGTACTTCATGACTGACGGTACTTCATGACTGAGGTACTTCATGACTGACGGTACTTCATGACTGACGGTACTTCATGACTGAGGGTCCTTCATGACTGAGGGTACTTCATGACTGACGGTACTTCATGACTGAGGGTACTTCATGACTGAGGGTACTTCATGACTGACGGTCCTTCATGACTGAGGTCCTTCATGACAGACGTTACTTCATGACTGACGGTACTTCATGACTGACGGTCCTTCATGACTGAGGGTACTTCATGACTGACGGTACTTCATGACTGACGGTACTTCATGACTGACGGTACTTCATGACTGACGGTACTTCATGACTGACGGTACTTCATGACTGACGGTACTTCATGACTGACGGTACTTCATGACTGACGGTACTTCATGACTGACGGTCCTTCATGACTGAGGGTACTTCATGACTGACGGTACTTCATGACTGAGGGTACTTCATGACTGACGGTACTTCATGACTGACGGTACTTCATGACTGACGGTACTTCATGACTGACGGTACTTCATGACTGACGGTACTTCATGACTGACGGTGCTTCATGACTGACGGTGCTTCATGACTGACGGTACTTCATGACTGACGGTACTTCATGACTGAGGGTACTTCATGACTGACGGTACTTCATGACTGACGGTACTTCATGACTGACGGTACTTCATGACTGACGGTACTTCATGACTGACGGTACTTCATGACTGACGGTACTTCATGACTGAGGGTCCTTCATGACTGACGGTACTTCATGACTGACGGTACTTCATGACTGACGGTACTTCATGACTGACGGTGCTTCATGACTGACGGTACTTCATGACTGACGGTACTTCATGACTGACGGTACTTCATGACTGACGGTACTTCATGACTGACGGTACTTCATGACTGACGGTACTTCATGACTGACGGTGCTTTCATGACTGACGGTACTTCATGACTGACGGTACTTCATGACTGACGGTACTTCATGACTGACGGTACTTCATGACTGAGGGTACTTCATGACTGACGGTACTTCATGACTGACGGTACTTCATGACTGACGGTACTTCATGACTGACGGTACTTCATGACTGACGGTACTTCATGACTGAGGGTACTTCATGACTGACGGTACTTCATGACTGACGGTACTTCATGACTGAGGGTCCTTCATGACTGAGGGTACTTCATGACTGACGGTACTTCATGACTGAGGGTACTTCATGACTGAGGGTACTTCATGACTGACGGTCCTTCATGACTGAGGGTCCTTCATGACAGACGTTACTTCATGACTGACGGTACTTCATGACTGACGGTCCTTCATGACTGAGGGTACTTCATGACTGACGGTACTTCATGACTGACGGTACTTCATGACTGACGGTACTTCATGACTGACGGTACTTCATGACTGACGGTACTTCATGACTGACGGTACTTCATGACTGAGGGTACTTCATGACTGACGGTACTTCATGACTGACGGTACTTCATGACTGACGGTACTTCATGACTGACGGTACTTCATGACTGACGGTACTTCATGACTGACGGTACTTCATGACTGACGGTACGTCATGACTGACGGTGCTTCATGACTGACGGTACTTCATGACTGACGGTACTTCATGACTGACGGTACTTCATGACTAACGGTACTTCATGACTGACGGTACTTCATGACTGACGGTACTTCATGACTGACGGTACTTCATGACTGAGGTACTTCATGACTGACGGTACTTCATGACTGACGGTACTTCATGACTGACGGTACTTCATGACTGAGGGTCCTTCATGACTGACGGTACTTCATGACTGACGGTACTTCATGACTGAGGGTACTTCATGACTGACGGTACTTCATGACTGAGGGTCCTTCATGACTGACGGTACTTCATGACTGACGGTACTTCATGACTGACGGTACTTCATGACTGACGGTGCTTCATGACTGACGGTACTTCATGACTGACGGTACTTCATGACTGACGGTACTTCATGACTGACGGTACTTCATGACTGACGGTACTTCATGACTGAGGGTACTTCATGACTGACGGTGCTTCATGACTGACGGTACTTCATGACTGACGGTACTTCATGACTGACGGTACTTCATGACTGACGGTACTTCATGACTGACGGTACTTCATGACTGAGGGTACTTCATGACTGACGGTACTTCATGACTGAGGGTAAAGGGTAAGCCAGAGCAGGTTATCGCCTCAGGATAACTCAACATCTCATTTGAAGTCATTAATTCCCCTCATATTGCATTGTTACCGCACTTGCAAGTCCACGTAGCGTCCCCTCATGGCAGCCAACACCTCCACTTCCACTCTCCCTCCCTTTTTCACACATCCATTCCCCAACCCTCTCAATTCCCTCCCCACCCCTTACTTCCAACCCCTCTCTCTTCCCCTCACTCCTCATGCCTGTGACGTACCTGTCACCAATTCCAACCTTTCCACTCCCCACGTAATTCACCCCAATTCCCAGCACTCTCCTCACCACTCTCTTCCCAAACAGTCCCCACTCCCCTCTTCCTCTCACCCCCCAATTCCTCTCCCCCTTTATTTCCCCTTCCTCCTGCCCCTTGTCCACCTCTTGTTTCTCCTCCTCTCCATGCACCAGTCATGCGCGAAGAGGGGGAGAAGGGAATGAAAAGTGAATCGAGAGAGGAAAAAGAAAGATAGAAAAGCAGACAAAGGAGGGAGGTGGATAGATGGAAGGGGAGGACGAAAACAGGGGTAGCACCTGAAGTTGACTCATCTGGTAAGTGGGACGGGTGTGGGATAGGTATGGGAGTGGAAGGGGGTAGGTGGGAAGGGTGTGTTGGAGGGGAAAATGGGAGGGGGTATGGGAGGGGCGTGTTGGAGGGTGTGTGTGGATGTGGGACGGGTGTGTGGGTGGGACGGGTGTGTGGGTGGGAGGGTCTGCGTGGGAGGGACAACCCAGGTGAAATCATTGTTGTCATCGAGGTAGTCAGAATCTCACACTCACACAGCCGTTACTTTCTCATGGGTGTACTTACACGTGTACGTGTCTACCTACCTGCCAGAAGTCTACCTGGAGGTTATTCCGCGGATCAACGCCCCCGCGGCCCGGTCCACGACCAGGACTCCCGGTGGATCAGGGCCTGTGTACGTGTACTCACCTAATTGTAGTTGCAGAGGTCGAGACTCAGCTCCTGGCACCGTGTGTGTGTGTGTGTGTGTGTGTGTGTGTGTGTGTGTGTGTGTGTGTGTGTGTGTGTGTGTGTGTGTGTTGTGTGTGTGTGTGTGTGTGTGTGTGTGTGTGTGTGTGTGTGTGTGTGTGTGTGTGTGTGTGTGTGTGTGTGTGTGTGTGTGTGTGTGTGTTATATATATATATATATATATGTGTGTGTGTGTACTCACCTAGTTGAGGTTGCAGGGGTCGAGTCCAAGCTCCTGGCCCCGCCTCTTCACTGGTCGCTACTAGGTCACTCTCCCTGAACCATGAGCTTTATCGTACCTCTGCTTAAAGCTATGTATGGATCCTGCCTCCACTACATCGCTTCCCAAACTATTCCACTTCCTGACTACTCTGTGGCTGAAGAAATACTTCCTAAACATCCCTTTGATTCATCTGTGTCTTCAGCTTCCAACTGTGTCCCCGTGTTGCTGTGTCCAGTCTCTGGAACATCCTGTCTTTGTCCACCTTGTCAATTCCTCTCAGTATTTTGTAAGTCGTTATCATGTCCCCCCTATCTCTCCTGTCCTCCAGTGTCGTCAGGTTGATTTCCCTTAACCTCTCCTCATAGGACATACCTCTTAACCCTGGGACTAGTCTTGTTGCAAACCTTTGCACTTTCTCTAGTTTCTTTACATGCTTGGCTAGGTGTGGGTTCCAAACTGGTGCCGCATACTCTAATATGGGCCTAACGTACACGGTGTACAGGGTCCTGAACGACTCCTTATTAAGATGTCGGAATGCTGTTCTGAGGTTTGCCAGGCGCCCATATGCTGCGGCAGTTATTTGGTTGATGTGCGCTTCAGGAGATGTGCCTGGTGTTATACTCACCCCAAGATCTTTTTCCTTGAGTGATGTTTGTAGTCTCTGGCCCCTTAGACTGTACTCCGTCTGCGGTCTTCTTTGCCCTTCCCCAATCCTCATGACTTTGCACTTGGTGGGATTGAACTCCAGGAGCCAGTTGCTGGACCAGGTCTGCAGCCTGTCCAGATCCCTTTGTAATTCTGCCTGGTCTTCGATCGAATGAACTCTTCTCATCAACTTCACGTCATCTGCAAACAGGGACACCTCGGAGTCTATTCCTTCCGTCATGTCGTTCACAAATACCAGAAACAGCACTGGTCCTAGGACTGACCCCTGTGGGACCCCGCTGGTCACAGGTGCCCACTCTGACACCTCGCCACGTACCATGACTCGCTGCTGTCTTCCTGACAAGTATTCCCTGATCCATTGTAGTGCCTTCCCTGTTATCCCTGCTTGGTCCTCCAGTTTTTGCACCAATCTCTTGTGTGGAACTGTGTCAAACGCCTTCTTGCAGTCCAAGAATATGCAATCCACCCACCCCTCTCTCTCTTGTCTTACTGCTGTCACAATGTATGTCAGAACTCCAGTAGGTTTGTGACACAGGATTTCCCGTCCCTGAAACCATGTTGGCTGCTGTTGATGAGATCATTCCTTTCTAGGTGTTCCACCACTCTTCTCCTGATAATCTTCTCCATGATTTTGCATACTATACATGTCAGTGACACTGGTCTGTAGTTTAATGCTTCATGTCTGTCTCCTTTTTTAAAGATTGGGACTACATTTGCTGTCTTCCATGCCTCAGGCAATCTCCCTGTTTCGATAGATGTATTCAATATTGTTGTTAGGGGTACACATAGCGCCTCTGCTCCCTCTCTCAATACCTATGGGGAGATGTTATCTGGCCCCATTGCCTTTGAGGTATCTAGCTCACTCAGAAGCCTCTTCACTTCTTCCTCGGTTGTGTGCACTGTGTCCAGCACTTGGTGGTGTGCCCCACCTCTCCGTCTTTCTGGAGCCCCTTCTGTCTCCTCTGTGAACACTTCTTTGAATCTCTTGTTGAGTTCCTCACATACTTCACGATTATTTCTTGTTGTCTCTCCTCCTTCCTTCCTTAGCCTGATTACCTGGTCCTTGACTGTTGTTTTCCTCCTGATGTGGCTGTACAACAGTTTCGGGTCAGATTTGGCTTTCGCTGCTATGTCATTTTCATATTGTCTTTGGGCCTCCCTTCTTATCTGTGCATATTCGTTTCTGGCTCTACGACTGCTCTCCTTATTCTCCTGGGTCCTTTGCCTTATATATTTCTTCCATTCCCTAGCACACTTGGTTTATGCCTCCCTGCACCTTTGGGTAAACCATGGGCTCATCCTGGCTTTTTCATTATTCCTGTTACCCTTGGGTACAAACCTCTCCTCAGCCTCCTTGCATTTTGTTGCTACATATTCCATCATCTCATTAACTGGCTTCCCTGCCAGTTCTCTGTCCCACTGAACCCCGTTCAGGAAGTGTGTGTGTGTGTGTGTGTGTGTGTGTGTGTGTGTGTGTGTGTGTGTGTGTGTGTGTGTGTGTGTGTGTGTGTGTGTGTGTGTGTGTGTGTGTGTGTGTGTGTGTGTGTGTGTGTATGTGTGTGTACACAAACATCCTCGGGGTAGGTCCCACACCCTCCCCTAACCTTAATTTATCCCTTTCCTCCAGGTCATCCCCAAATCCCCCCTCCCCAGGCCCACCACTCACCCACCTCCCCAAGGAGACCCTGACACAGCAGGTGATGGAGAACCTCCAACCCTCCACCACAGTTAGCCCCCCAACACACACGTCACACTTCCACAGAGTTCACTATAATTTACTCCCAGGCTAATTGACACGCGGCTAGACCCCCTCCCCAACCAATATCCCACGGTAAGCCGCCCCTTTCCCCTCCCCTCACATGACCCCCTACTCCCATTTACCGAAATACCATCCCTACTCACTCACTATCGTCAATGACAACACAAAATATACATAATATATAAAATAATAAAGATATATATATATATATATATATATATATATATATATATATATATATAATATATATATAATATATATATATATATATATATACATATATATATATATATATATATATATATATATATATATATATATATATATATATATATATTATATATATATAAGCCTGAAAGCTGGCTGCCTTGGATCAAACGTGTAGCGAATGCTACACGCCAAGGTATTGGTCCAGTGTGGGTAGATTGGTAAAGCACTGCATACCTTGTCCTAAGGTTCGTAGGTTCGAGTCTCCTTCAGCCAGAGATCAGTGTTTATATATATATATATATATATATATATATATATATATATATATATATAATATATATATATAGTGCTGGAAAAGTAAAATTTGCTATTTTGGCTCAAATGGCAACGCTCTTCTTTCCGAATAATTCAAGCGAAAATTTGTGTATGCAGTAATTTCGCAAAAATCTTTCTGAACCTAACGAAAAAAATATATTTCGTTGTGTTTATTATTAAATTATTGTAAACCTATTTAAAATATATTTAGTTGAATTAGCTTGAATTAAACTGCACTTGTTATAAGGTTAGGTAAGTTTTCCAAGGTTCTTTTGGTACAAAATTATTATTTTTTTACATTAACATAAATGAAAAATATAAATCTTTAAACTATAAGAGAAAATTTTAGAAAGGACTTAATTTTAAATGAGTTCTTCCTAACTGACCGGTTTTTCTTTGATTTATGATATCGGATATAAGAATGAGAAACAGAAGTAGGGCAAGTATAAAGCTTTTCTCTGTGGCAGCTTCCAACTTCACTTTTTTTACCACTGTTCTCTGGGTTCCTTCTTGTTATATTTTTATTTT
>NC_069430.1:26300518-26305518 GCF_026875155.1 Cherax quadricarinatus | reverse complement strand
TCGTACGTTGAGTTGCGTGCGGCCAGCGGCAACAGCCTGGTTGCTCAGGCCCTGATCTAGTGCCTGATCCGGGCCACGGGGGCGCCGATCCCCCCTCATACCAGCCTCTATGTAGACTCCAGATAAGGTATGCGGTCAAGGATACTGGTATTCAGTTTAACATCTCTTGTCTGTTCAATTCTAATTAATGACCTGCATAGCATCTCTGTCGTAGCCCATCAATATTTATGAAGTCGTTGTTGCTCTTATCCTGCGTTGTTGCTGCTGATGCATTGATGGTGCTGCGCTGTTGCAACCGATGCTGCTACTACCGTTATTACTGCGACTGTCGTTGCTGTTACCAGTGCTGTTGCTCCTGCTGCCACTGTTGCTTCTCTTGTTGCTCCTACCGCTGATTCATTGTAGCTTCTCCTGCTGCTGTTGCTGTGCTGTTATTACTGTTTCACAGCTGCTGCTGCTGCTCCTGCTGTGGGCTGTTCCTGGCACGTCTTCTGTGTAATTATAAGTGGTTGGAGGAGCGGGTGTTCTTGCGGTAGATTGCTGCCTCCATCGCCCTGATGACACTTTTAAAGTTGTCTCACTTTTGCACAAGTTAATGATTTTCTTGGTTTATGTAGATGGTGGTAGTGGCGGCGCTGCTGGCAAGTGGAGGTGGTGGTGGTAATACTGGTAGTGGAAATTATGGTGGTGGTGGTTGTAGTGGTGGAAACTGTGGTGGCAGTGTTAACAGTGATGGTGGTGGTTGTAGTGGTGGAAACTGTGGTGGTAGTGTTAACAGTGATGGTGGTGGTTGTAGTGGTGGAAACTGTGGTGGCAGTGTTAACAGTGATGGTGGTGGTTGTAGTGGTGGAAACTGTGGTGGTAGTATTAACAGTGATGGTGGTGGTTGTAGTGGTGGAAACTGTGGTGGTAGTGTTAACAGTGATGGTGGTGATTGTAGTGGTGGAAAACTGTGGTGGTAGTGTTAACAGTGATGGTGTTGGTTGTAGTGGTGGAAACTGTGGTGGTAGTGTTAACAGTGATGGTGGTGATTGTAGTGGTGGAAACTGTGGTCGTAGTGTTAACAGTGATGGTGTTGGTTGTAGTGGTGGAAACTGTGGTGGTAGTGTTAACAGTGGTGGTGGTGGTTGTAGTGGTGGAAAACTGTGGTGGTAGTGGTAACAGTGATGGTGGTGGTTGTAGTGGTGGAAACTGTGGTGGTAGTGTTAACAGTGGTGGTGGTGGTTGTAGTGGTGGAAACTGTGGTGGTAGTGTTAACAGTGATGGTGGTGGTTGTAGTGGTGGAAACTGTGGTGGTAGTGTTAACAGTGGTGGTGGTGGTTGTAGTGGTGGAAACTGTGGTGGTAGTGTTAACAGTGATGGTGGTGGTTGTAGTGGTGGGAAACTGTGGTGGTAGTGTTAACAGTGATGGTGGTGGTTGTAGTGGTGGAAACTGTGGTGGTAGTGTTAACAGTGATGGTGGTTGTTGTAGTGGTGGAAACTGTGGCGGTAGTGTTAACAGAGGTGGTGGTGGTTGTAGTGGTGGAAACTGTGGTGGTAGTGTTAACAGTGATGGTGGTGGTTGTAGTGGTGGAAACTGTGGTGGTAGTGTTAACAGTGATGGTGGTGGTTGTAGTGGTGGAAAACTGTGGTGGTAGTGTTAACAGTGGTGGTGGTGGTGGTTGTAATGGTGGAAACTGTGGTGGTAGTGTTAACAGTGATGGTGGTGGTTGTAGTGGTGGAAACTGTGGTGGTAGTGTTAACAGTGGTGGTGGTGGTTGTAGTGGTGGAAACTGTGGTGGTAGTGTTAACAGTGGTGGTGGTGGTTGTAGTGGTGGAAACTGTGGTGGTAGTGTTAACAGTGATGGTGGTGGTTGTAGTGGTGGAAACTGTGGTGGTAGTGTTAACAGTGATGGGGTGGTTGTAGTGGTGGAAAACTGTGGTGGTAGTGTTAACAGTGGTGGTGGTGGTTGTAGTGGTGGAAAACTGTGGTGGTAGTGTTAACAGTGGTGGTGGTGGTTGTAGTGGTGGAAACTGTGGTGGTAGTGTTAACAGTGATGGTGGTGGTTGTAGTGGTGGAAACTGTGGTGGTAGTGTTAACAGTGGTGGTGGTGGTTGTAGTGGTGGAAACTGTGGTGGTAGTGTTAACAGTGATGGTGGTGGTTGTAGTGGTGGAAACTGTGGTGGTAGTGTTAACAGAGGTTGTGGTGGTTGTAGTGGTGGAAACTGTGGTGGTAGTGTTAACAGTGATGGTGGTGGTTGTAGTGGTGGAAACTGTGGTGGTAGTGTTAACAGTGATGGCGGTGGTTGTAGTGGTGGAAACTGTGGTGGTAGTGTTAACAGTGATGGTGGGTGGTTGTAGTGGTGGAAACTGTGGTGGTAGTGTTAACAGTGGTGGTGGTGGTTGTAGTGGTGGAAACTGTGGTGGTAGTGTTAACAGTGGTGGTGGTGGTTGTAGTGGTGGAAACTGTGGTGGTAGTGTTAACAGTGGTGGTGGTGGTTGTAGTGGTGGAAACTGTGGTGGTAGTGTTAACAGTGGTGGTGGTGGCGGCTGTAGTGGTGGAAACAGTGGTGGTAGTGTTAACACTGATGGTAGTGGTTGTAGTGGTGGAAACTGTGGTGGTAGTGTTAACAGTGATGGTGGTGGTTGTAGTGGTGGAAACTGGTGGTAGTGTTAACAGTGGTGGTGGTGGTTGTAGTGGTGGAAACTGTGGTGGTAGTGTTAACAGTGATGGTGGTGGTTGTAGTGGTGGAAACTGTGGTGGTAGTGTTAACAGTGATGGTGGTGGTTGTAGTGGTGGAAACTGTGGTGGTAGTGTTAACAGTGGTGGTGGTGGTGGTTGTAATGGTGGAAACTGTGGTGGTAGTGTTAACAGTGATGGTGGTGGTTGTAGTGGTGGAAACTGTGGTGGTAGTGTTAACAGTGGTGGTGGTGGTTGTAGTGGTGGAAACTGTGGTGGTAATGTTAACAGTGATGGTGGTGGTTGTAGTGGTGGAAACTGTGGTGGTAGTGTTAATAGTGGTGGTGGTGGTGGTTGTAGTGGTGGAAACTGTGGTGGTAGTGTTAACAGTGATTTTGGTGGTTGTAGTGGTGGAAACTGTGGTGGTAGTGTTAACAGTGGTGGTGGTGGTTGTAGTGGTGGAAACTGTGGTGGTAGTGTTAACAGTGATGGTGGTGGTTGTAGTGGTGGAAACTGTGGTGGTAGTGTTAACAGTGGTGGTGGTGGTTGTAGTGGTGGAAACTGTGGTGGTAGTGTTAACAGTGATGGTGGTGGTTGTAGTGGTGGAAACTGTGGTGGTAATGTCAACAGTGATGGTGGTGGTTGTAGTGGTGGAAACTGTGGTGGTAGTGTTAACAGTGATGGTGGTGGTTGTAGTGGTGGAAACTGTGGTGGTAGTGTTAACAGTGATGGTGGTGGTTGTAGTGGTGGAAACTGTAATGGTAGTGTTAACAGTGGTAGTGGTGGTTGTAGTGGTGGAAACTGTGGTGGTAGTGTTAACAGTGATGGTGGTGGTTGTAGTGGTGGAAACTGTGGTGGTAGTTGTTAACAGTGATGGTGGTGGTTGTAGTGGTGGAAACTGTGGTGGTAGTGTTAACAGTGGTGGTGGTGGTTGTAGTGGTGGAAACTGTGGTGGTAGTGTTAACAGTGGTGGTGGTGGTTGTAGTGGTGGAAACTGTGGTGGTAGTGTTAACAGTGATGGTGGTGGTTGTAGTGGTGGAAACTGTGGTGGTAGTGTTAACAGTGGTGGTGGTGGTTGTAGTGGGTGGAAACTGTGGTGGTAGTGTTAACAGTGGTGGTGGTGGTTGTAGTGGTGGAAACTGTGGTGGTAGTGTTAACAGTGATGGTGGTGGTTGTAGTGGTGGAAACTGTGGTGGTAGTGTTAACAGTGGTGGTGGTGGTTGTAGTGGTGGAAACTGTGGTGGTAGTGTTAACAGTGGTGGTGGTGGTGGTTGTAGTGGTGGAAAACTGTGGTGGTAGTGTTAACAGTGATGGTGGTGGTTGTAGTGGTGGAAACTGTGGTGGTAGTGTTAACAGTGGTGGTGGTGGTTGTAGTGGTGGAAACTGTGGTGGTAGTGTTAACAGTGGTGGTGGTGGTTGTAGTGGTGGGAAACTGTGGTGGTAGTGTTAACAGTGGTGGTGGTGGTTGTAGTGGTGGAAACTGTGGTGGTAGTGTTAACAGTGGTGGTGGTGGTTGTAGTGGTGGAAACTGTGGTGGTAGTGTTTAACAGTGGTGGTGGTGGTTGTAGTGGTGGAAACTGTGGTGGTAGTGTTAACAGTGGTGGTGGTGGTGGTTGTAGTGGTGGAAACTGTGGTGGTAGTGTTAACAGTGATGGTGGTGGTTGTAGTGGTGGAAACTGTGGTGGTAGTGTTAACAGTGGTGGTGGTGGTTGTAGTGGTGGAAACTGTGGTGGTAGTGTTAACAGTGGTGGTGGTGGTTGTAGTGGTGGAATCTGTGGTGGTAGTGTTAACAGTGGTGGTGGTGGTGGTTGTAGTGGTGGAAACTGTGGTGGTAGTGTTAACAGTGATGGTGGTGGTTGTAGTGGTGGAAACTGTGGTGGTAGTGTTAACAGTGGTGGTGGTGGTTGTAGTGGTGGAAACTGTGGTGGTAGTGTTAATAGTGGTGGTGGTGGTTGTAGTGGTGGAAACTGTGGTGGTAGTGTTAACAGTGGTGGTGGTGGTTGTAGTGGTGGAAACTGTGGTGGTAATGTTAACAGTGATGGTGGTGGTTGTAGTGGTGGAAACTGTGGTGGTAGTGTTAATAGTGGTGGTGGTGGTGGTTGTAGTGGTGGAAACTGTGGTGGTAGTGTTAACAGTGATGGTGGTGGTTGTAGTGGTGGAAACTGTGGTGGTAGTGTTAACAGTGGTGGTGGTGGTTGTAGTGGTGGAAACTGTGGTGGTAGTGTTAACAGTGGTGGTGGTGGTTGTAGTGGTGGAAACTGTGGTGGTAGTGTTAACAGTGGTGGTGGTGGTTGTAGTGGTGGAAACTGTGGTGGTAGTGTTAACAGTGGTGGTGGTGGT
>NC_069430.1:26240518-26298018 GCF_026875155.1 Cherax quadricarinatus | reverse complement strand
GAACGGGGATGGGGGGGGGGGAGGGAAGGGGAGAGATTAAGGGAGCGCAAAAAGGAAAGGGAAAGAAGAGGATTAGGATGAGAAAGTGGAGGGAGACACGAGGAAGAAATGGAGGTGAGGGATGTGTGGAGGAGGAAGAAGTATAACAGGAGGATTGGATTTGCGAAGGAAAGGATCAAGGGTAGAGATGGAGGAGGAGGAGGGGAGGAGGGAGAAATGAGGATAAGACAAGAGGAAGCAAAACTTGGTGAGGAAGAGAAGACAAGGACGAGGGACATAAAAGCAATGGAATATGGAAGAGAGGGAATGAGGGAGAAGGAGAGGAGAAATCAGGGAGAATAAGAGAATGAGGGATGACAAGGACAAGAATGAGAGGAAGGGAGAGGGAGAAGAATGGAAAAAATGTGAAAAAATATAAGAGAGGGAAAAGGAAAGCACGCGAGAAAAAGCCAGAGGACCAAGAAGAAACAACAATGAATGATGAAATGGAAGAGGAGGACGAGAGAAGAAAAGGTGGGGAAGGACTGCTGGGAGGCTGAGGTGTCATTGCAAGACACAGGAGCCAAAACGCTGCCTCGGTGACTCAAGACTGCAAACAAATCACTGAACGGGTGGGGGCTCACTTGCGATGGGTTGAAGCACTTGCCGTAGGTTTAAGTCCATCCCGTTCCGTGATTTGTCTCTCTCTCTCTCTCTCTCTCTCTCAGTGTAGCTCACACTTTCAGTCTATCTTACTGTCACATTAGTGCTCTATTCTGTAGAGCACTGATGGCAGAGGTGTGTGTGTGTGTGTGTCTTTGTGTGTGTCTGTGTGTGTCTGTGTGTGTCTGTGTGTGTCTGTGTGTGTCTGTGTGTGTCTGTCTGTGTGTGTCTGTCTGTGTGTGTCTGTCTGTGTGTGTCTGTGTCTGTCTGTGTCCGTCTGTCTGTGTGTGTGTGTGGAGGTGGGGAGAGGAGTTGAGGGGAGAGAGTTGCTTCCCCAGACCGCCTGGGGCCAGGCTTGTGATGCATCATCTTCCCTCACGTCTTGCCTGACGGAACCACCAAAGGGATGTCTGCTCTTGCTGCTGCTGCTGCTGATGCTGATGCTGTTGCTGTTGATCTGGTATTGCTTCTGCGTCTGCTCTTCTTGCTCAGATGTTCTTGATTCTACTGCTATCCCTGGTGCAGCTCTGGTACTGTTTCTGCTACTCTTCTTCCTGTTTTGCTGCTGCCATTGCTTTGCTACCTGGAAATCCACCTGGAGGTCTACCTGGTAGTCGACCTGGAGGTCTACCTATAAGTCTACCTGGAAGTC
Organism: Cherax quadricarinatus; assembly: GCF_026875155.1. Lineage (NCBI taxonomy): Eukaryota > Metazoa > Arthropoda > Malacostraca > Decapoda > Parastacidae > Cherax > Cherax quadricarinatus. The sequence goes on along the minus strand of NC_069430.1, from coordinate 26,296,724 downwards.
TACCTGGGGGTCGTTCCGAGGGCCAACGTAGCCCAGCCCTTGATCAGGCTATCCCTCACTCCTGGTACTGTGTCTGCTGCACTTGTTTCATGGCTACTTTCGTTATTATTTTGCCTCAGTTGCTGTTCTTATTTTTCTATTTCTACTCCTTCTCCTGTTACTGCTGTTCCCTTGCTCTTGATGCTGCTTCTCTCACTCCTGTTGCCGCGTTATTACTACTTCTACTCATGTGTTTGGAATTGATTTCTGCTCCTCTTACTGTTGATTCAGTTCCTACTCACTTTTCTGCAACGATCTGTGTACCCAGATGTGTACATCTCTTGAGTATTTATGCACTAAGGGTGTACTGGAATCTTTGACCCTCGTGTAGGTGACAGGCTTTCAACCCCATTAACCAACCATGCTGCTGCTGCTGGTGCTGCTGCTGCTGCTCCTGGTGGTGCTGCTGTTCCTGGTGGTGGTGCTGCTGCTCCTTGTGCTGCTGCTCCTGGTGGTGCTGCTGCTGTTGCTCCTAGTGCTGTGCTGCTTCCGCTCCTGGTGCTACTGCTGCTGCTGCTACTGTTTCTGCTGCTCCTGGTGCTACTGTTGCTGCTACTCCTGGTGCTACTGCTGGTCCTGGCATTGCTGCTTGTACAGTAAACAGGGAGACAGTTTCAAAGAGAACAGTGAACGGAGGTGGTGTATAGAAGACAGCAGTTCAGAGAGAAGTGTGAATGGAGAGAAAGTATTGAAAACAACACATTCAGAAGACATAAGTAGAAGAAATGTTACACAGACGACAATTTTGGAAAGAAGAATGTTTGAGAGATGGACATTATGTAAGCCGATAAAAAAGTAGAAAGTCATAAGGAAAAGAAGAAAGAGTAAAGATTAAGGAAAGCGAGAGAGAAAGGAGAGAAAGCTAATTAAGGTAGGAAATTAAGTTAGAGGAAAGGACAAAGAAAAATTAAATGTCTCGCTGTCAGATCGGCGAGAACAGTATCCACTGTATCACACTGCCCCAGCTCACTGTGTCTGAATGCAAGATACATGTTAGTTGTACTTAAAATTAAACGAAGAGGAAGAAGAGCTGTAGGTCAACTCATACTAGAGACCCAGGAGGTATAGCTCAACCCTCCCACTTTCAATATGAACAGGAGTTTGAGCTCAAAACACCCAATAAACCTACTTAAATTGGTCAAAGTTAAACACGCCATAAACAAAGTTTACATTATTTTTCGGTTTTCTATTTTTATTTTTTTTTAAATTTTAATGCCCTACAATCTTGTAAGAAATGTCCCCCCCCCCCAAAAAAAAAGGGAAGGTCGGTCTTGTTGGGTAAAGAGCCATCGAAATCGGTCACAATATCGTAAATGACCTCTGTGTGTGTGTGTGTGTGTGTGTGTGTGTGTGTGTGTGTGTGTGTGTGTGTGTGTGTGTGTGTGTGTGTGTGTGTGTACTCACCTAATTGTGGTTGCAGGGGTCGAGACTCAGCTCCTGGCCCCGCCTCTTCACTGATCGCTACTGGATCCTCTCTCTCTGCTTCCTGAGCTTTGTCATACCTCTTCTTAAAACTATGTATGGTTCCTGCCTCCACTACTTCACTTGTGTGTGTGTGTGTGTGTGTGTGTTATATGTGTGTGTGTGTGTGTGTGTGTGTGTGTGTGTGTGTGTGTGTGTGTGTGTGTGTGTGTGTGTGTGTGTGTGTGTGTGTGTATATGTGTGTGTATATGTGTGTGTGTGTGTGTGTGTGTGTGTGTGTGTGTGTGTGTATGTGTGTGTGTGTGTGTGTGTGTGTGTGTGTGTGTGTGTGTGTTGTGTGTGTGTGTGTGTGTGTGTGTGTGTGTGTGTGTGTGTGTGTGTGTTCGTGCGTGAAGTAATTTAGAAAGATGGAGAAGTGAAAGGAAAGAAAGGTAAGAGGGGAGAAAGGTGACAGGAAGAGTAAAAGAAAGTACATCACAGATAAATCGCAAGAGAAAAGGGAATGTGAGGAATATGACAGAGCACATCACCATCTATAAGACAATGTGTCGATTAACAAATAAAGCATTTGACAAGAATACACACAAAAAAAGATAGAAAAAATACCAAAACAGGTGATGAGGGGTTAGTGACAACACACTTGATCAGGAGCAGAGTGCGTTAGTAATACACACTCAGCCAGGAGAGTGCCTTTCAAGTGACAGAACACACTACCAGGAGTGAACGTTAGGGACAGTACACACTTGACCAGGAGAGTGTATTAAGTGATAAGACACACATACACTCACTCGACCTGGAAAGTGTTTTGTCGCTAAGTTTAAGAGTGAGAACCTGGAGGGTGCGTTAGGGGAAACAACACACACACACACACACACACACACACACACACACACACACACACACACACACACACACACACACACACACATACATACACACACACACACACATACACACACACACACACACTTGACCAGGAGGAGAGTGCGTTAAGGGTAACACACACTGGACCAGGAAATTTAACTGTCACCCGGGAATGGAAAACACACGATGGAGAAAAATTTTAAGACAGTCTACCAATGAAAGAGAATATATTCTGGCAGCGAGCTCCCGCAAAACACACACACACACACACACACACAAACACACACACACACACACACACACACACACACACAAACACACACACACACACACACACACACACGCACCTAGTTGTCATGAGCAGCAGCAGAACCCGATTTCGACAGTATGCAAAACCTGTTTAATCTTCGAGTAAGCGGTACCTGTATGGAACCTTCACCTGATCAAGCCCATGAAGAAAGTGGAAAAGATCAAAAAGTCCATGGACCGGGCCGCGGGGGCGATGACCCCCGGAACACCCTCCAGTTCGACTCCAGGTAGAGACATATGCCACACGACCAGAAGGTCGCGTACTCACGGTACTGACAAAATTACTGACCTTTCGCATAAAGTTAATAAGGAATATTAATGTTTTAACAACTAGAATATTACATATCCTGGTTAACACATTATTCCAAAATAATAACAATACAAATGAAAGAGAATTGAAAGTAGAAAGGTCGGATAAATGATTACTGGAATTCAACCCCAAGCTAGAAAACTAGGAGGGGATACTAGAGACAGAGTACCTAGAATAACTGGAAACTATTCTAGGACCAGCCCCCAGGCACAATGATGCCCGTGAGGAGAATCTAGTGAAAATAAACATCACTCCAGTCCTGTGCATGTAGATATATAAATAAAAAGGGCAGGTTGAGACCACTCTTTACCACAGACACTGGAGGTTTCCCTGGGTATATACCCATAGTATAGAACCCACACCTACTAAAACTCAATAAAGTATACCATTTATGTACAACATATGTGCGTACCATTTATGTACAACATAATGGTATGTGTATACCATTTATGTACAACACGAGAACTGAGGAACACTGCAGCAAGCCTACTGGCCCAAACAAGGCAGGTCCTTGTCAAAACAACCAATGTATAAGAAGGAAAGAATGGAGGAACAAAAGTAGCAGCAAAAGTAGGAATATAATCCTGACACAAAACAACCCGGGGCATAAATCGAGTAGACGACGATACAGACATTTTACCGAAAAGCATATTAAAAATTACGCACCAAAAGTGCCACCTGGAAGTACAAAGTAACTAGATAATGAGGTAGAATATGGCGCAGTGGGGCAGAGGAATCAAAGCTCGGGCAGAACTCCAAAGTAAGAAATGATAAGCCGAGTGAGACGTTAGAAAGAATAGAGAAAGAACAAGGGGCTAGAAATCACGTCTCACAAACTCAACTATCTAATACTTATTAGATAATTCAACACAAATGAAGACAGCGCTCACCCCTCTGAATGTTCCGAATGCTTCAGCGCTCAGTTAAATCCCTTTGCTAAAAAAAATAATGCTTCTACGAAAATCTTAAGAAAATCCTGCTTCCAAGAAAATCCTAAGTGTAAGAAAATCTTTCTGCTAAGAAAATCCTTTGTGGAAAGTAAAACACGGGAAATGAATTAAGAAAATAGGTCATTATCCACCCTTGCCACTCCCTCCGTCCCTCAAATGAAGCGACCAGCCAGGCAGCCAGGCAGTCAGCCAGCCAGCCAGCCAGCCAGCCAGCCAGCCAGCCAGCCAGCCAGTCAGTCAGTCAGTCAGTCAGGCAGTCAGGCAGCCAGGCAGCCAGCCAGGCAGCCAGCCAGCCAGCCAGCCAGTCAGTCAGTCAGTCAGTCAGGCAGGCAGGCAGGCAGGCAGGCAGGCAGGCAGGCAGGCAGGCAGGCAGGCAGGCAGGCAGCCAGCCAGCCAGCCAGCCAGCCAGTCAACCAACCACACTACTGAGCATACAACCAGCCAACCATCCATCCATCCATCCAGCCAGCCAGCCAGCCAGCCAGCCACACTACTGACCACACAATCAGCCAGCCAACCACACTACTGAGCACATAACCAGCCAGCCAGCCATCCATCTATCCATCCATCTATCCATCCATCCAGGCAGACAGCCAACCAGTCACATCACCGAGCGCAGAAACAGCCTGCCAGCCAACCAACCATCTAGCCCGCAAGACAACCACACTACTGATCACACCCACAATCAGCCACACTACTGATCACACCCACAACCAGCCACTCTACTAAGTACACCCACAGTTAAACTTCTCTCCTCAGTCAGCCTCTCCTCCCTTTTCTTCATCTTCTACTTCCTCATATGTCTCTCCTCCTCTTCCCTTTCCTCCTCCTCCTCCTCGTCTTTCCCTATATTCATTAATGCCTCCCACGTCTCAGTTACCATGCTTTACGTTCCCCCTGTCTACAAATATCTTATCTAAGAGATCCCCTTGTTTTTCACACCTTTCTGCCCTCTTAGAGAAGAAGGTATTGATAACAGGCAAAAAGGCGTTTGTTTACCGCTTTTTGCCCTTCTTTCTAATAAGTCTAAGTTTCCTCCTCCCTTCCACACTGCACGGCTCTTACTTCCCCCGTCACACTGCACGGCTCTTACTTCCCCGTCACACTGCACGGCTCTTACTTCCCCGTCACACTGCACGGCTCTTACTTCCCCCGTCACACTGCACGGCTCTTACTTCCCCCGTCACACTACACGGCTCTTACTTCCCCCGTCACACTGCACGGCTCTTACTTCCCCCGTCACACTGCACGGCTCTTACTTCCCCCGTCACACTGCACGGCTCTTACTTCCCCCGTCACACTGCACGGCTCTTACTTCCCGTCACACTGCACGGCTCTTACTTCCCCCGTCACACTGCACGGCTCTTACTTCCCCCGTCACACTGCACGGCTCTTACTTCCCCCGTCACACTTCACGGCTCTTACTTCCCCCGTCACACTGCACGGCTCTTACTTCCCCGTCACACTGCACGGCTCTTACTTCCCCGTCACACTGCACGGCTCTTACTTCCCCCGTCACACTGCACGGCTCTTACTTCCCCCGTCACACTACACGGCTCTTACTTCCCCCGTCACACTGCACGGCTCTTACTTCCCCCGTCACACTGCACGGCTCTTACTTCCCCCGTCACACTGCACGGCTCTTACTTCCCCCGTCACACTTCACGGCTCTTACTTCCCCCGTCACACTGCACGGCTCTTACTTCCCCCGTCACACTGCACGGCTCTTACTTTCCCCGTCACACTGCACGGCTCTTACTTCCCCGTCACACTGCACGGCTCTTACTTCCCCCGTCACACTGCACGGCTCTTACTTTCCCCGTCACACTGCACGGCTCTTACTTCCCCCGTCACACTGCACGGCTCTTACTTTCCCCGTCACACTGCACGGCTCTTACTTCCCCCGTTACACTGCACGGCTCTTACTTTCCCCGTCACACTGCACGGCTCTTACTTCCCCCGTCACACTGCACGGCTCTTACTTCCCCCGTCACACTGCACGGCTCTTACTTCCCCCGTCACACTGCACGGCTCTTACTTCCCCGTCACACTGCACGGCTCTTACTTCCCCCGTCACACTGCACGGCTCTTACTTCCCCCGTCACACTGCACGGCTCTTACTTCCCCCGTCACACTGCACGGCTCTTACTTCCCCCGTCACACTGCACGGCTCTTACTTCCCCCGTCACACTGCACGGCTGTTACTTCCCCCGTCACACTGCACGGCTCTTACTTCCCCCGTCACACTGCACGGCTCTTACTTCCCCGTCACACTGCACGGCTCTTACTTCCCCCGTCACACTGCACGGCTCTTACTTCCCCCGTCACACTGCACGGCTCTTACTTCCCCCGTCACACTGCACGGCTCTTACTTCCCCGTCACACTGCACGGCTCTTACTTCCCCCGTCACACTGCACGGCTCTTACTTCCCCCGTCACACTGCACGGCTCTTACTTCCCCGTCACACTGCACGGCTCTTACTTCCTCCGTCACACTGCACGGCTCTTACTTCCCCCGTCACACTGCACGGCTCTTACTTCCCCCGTCACACTGCACGGCTCTTACTTCCCCCGTCACACTGCACGGCTCTTACTTCCCCCGTCACACTGCACGGCTCTTACTTCCCCCGTCACACTGCACGGCTCTTACTTCCCCCGTCACACTACACGGTTCTGACCTCCCCCGTCACAGTGCACGGCTCTTACTTCCCCCGTCACACTACACGGTTCTGACCTCCCCGTCACAGTGCACGGCTCTTACTTCCCCCGTCACACTACACGGTTCTTACCTCCCCCGTCACAGTGCACGGCTCTTACAATTTCCCCTCTATCCTAAGTTCTGTTTCTATAGCCCTTCTCTCCCACTAGTAACTCTAAGTTTCTCTTTCTGCTTTACAGTTCTTCTCTGCCTCTAGTAGTGCTGTTGCTCCCCATAGCAGGAGTGCACAGCAGCAGTAGTAGTAGTGCGCAGCAGTAGTGCACAGCAGTAGTGCGCAGCAGTAGTGCACAGCAGTAGTGCGCAGCAGTAGTGCGCAGCACCAGCAACAACAACAACAGACAATGAAGTAGTGAGGTGTGTTTGTGTGGTGGGGTGAAGGTAAGTCCTGGGCTCTGCTACTCTCCTCTGGAGGGACGTTATCCACCTCTCCTCTACCCTGCTCTCCTCCACCCCACACACTCTTTGTGTACTTTCCTATATGTACACACCCCACACACTGTGTGTGCACTCTTGCACCACTGTGTCACTTCCTATATGTACACACCCCACACACTGTGTGTGCACTCTCCTATATGTACACACCCCACACGTTGTGAGCATGTACTCTCACATATGTACATACCCTATATGTAGACGTCTGCTTACTCATCTCTAAGTGGTTATAAAGGTTGAGTCCCAGCTCCTGGCCCTGCCTCTTCACTAGTCACTACTGGGTTGGCTCTCTCCCCTGTGTGGGTGTGTGTTGATATTATTATTATTATTATTATTATTATTATTATTAATTATTATTATGCAGCTGGGGTCACCACCACCGTGGTCAGATCCTCAGGGTGAAAAAGGATTTGATTGGAGGAACGGAATGGTAACTGCAGTTCCTTGGATCAAGAGCCCTCCAGTAGCATCAAGGCACTGCTAACCTGGTAGGGAGAGAATGGTAAAAATGTCGCTGTTTTCCAAAATTGTTAACTTTTTTTTGTGCACTAACTTTATTCCGACGATGTCTTATCGTCCATTGTCGTGACGACCCATTGAGAGAGAGAGGAGCGGTGTCACCCAGGATGCCTCTTGGCACTGTGGCAGACACAGAGATGCCACAACACAGAAACACCAGCCCTCACAACATCGCTTCAATTCAACAGGCACCAGAGACTTGTCTTACCCTGGCTGTGACCTTCCAGCAGCACTGGAGTCTCTTACACAGTAGTGGAGCATTTTCTTGCACAGAATGAGACCCACAACAGTTTGTCGCAGGTACCTAATGTGGTTGTTTGTTGAGAAGCGGCAGCATGGGTGTAGCTGGCCCACCCATTTCTTTCTCCAAACCAGGGAATTGAACATCGAACCTTTGCGATTGTGAGCCGAATACTCTCAGCAGAGAGCTAGGCGGAAACCTTACCTGTTGTTGGTGTGTGGGGAGATGGATGGTGATGGAGTGACTACTTACTGGCAGGGAAGGAGGGAGGGAGGGAGGGAGAAGCGAGGCAGGAGGAGCAGGAAGAAAACGAGAAGAGGAAGTGGAGGAAGAACTAGGAGGGGGAAGAGGAAGTGGAGGAAGAACTAGGAGGGGGAAGAGGAGGAGGCTTTAATTGTCAGCGTGTGACCTTTCAAGGGGGTACCTAAATACCGGTGAAGGATTCTTGATCCAAAGAATTGGAGGTATCGGGTTAATATATATGCAAGGAATTCGCAAGAGCAGGCGAAATATACACTAGTTGGTCGATGCATGCAGGGGATGAGATGAAAAGCTGAAAGCCTTCTCCCTGAAAGCTGGCTGCCTTGGATCAACGTCTAGCATTGTGCTAGGCGCCAAGGTATTGTCCAGTGTGGTGAGAATGGTATAGCACTGCGTACCTTGTTCCAAGGTTCGTAGGTTCGAGTCTCCTTCGGCCAGAGATCAGTGTTTGTATATATAATATATATATATATATATATATATATATATATATATATATATATATATATATATATATATATATATATATATATATATAATATATCGTGCCGAATAGGCAGAACTTACGATCTTGGCTTAAATAGCGACGCTCATCTTGCCATGTAGGACAAGCGAAAATTTGTGTATGCAATAATTTCGCAAAAATCATTCTTAACCTAACGAAAAAAATAAATTTCACTGTGTTTAGTATTAAATTATTGTAAACAAATCTAAAATATATATAGTTGGGTTAGGCTAAAATAAATTGTTCTTGTTATAATAAGGTTAAGTAAGTTTTCTAAGATTCTTTTGGTGCAAAATTAAAATTTTTTACATTAACATTAATGAAAAAAATATATCTTTAAACATATAAGAGAAAATTTTAGAAAGGACTTAATTTTAAATGAGTTCTTGCTAATTGACCAGTTTTACATATTCGGCACGACATATATTATATATATATATATATATATATATATATATATATATATATATATATATATATATATATATTATATACATGTCGTGCCGAATAGGTAAAACTTGCGAGTTTGGCTTAAATAGCAATGCTCTTCTTGCCGAATAAGGCAAGCAACAAATTTTTTATGTAATAATTTCGCAAAAATTAATCTGAATATAACGAAAAAAAATCCATTGTATTTGTTGATTATTAAATTATTGTAAACTTGTCTAAAACATATTTAGCTGGATTAGGCTAAATGTAAATGCTCTTGTTATAATAAGGTTTGGTAAGTTTTCTAAGGTGCTTATGGTATAAAATAATTAATTTTTACATTAACCTAAATGAATATATATATAAAAAGGACTTAATTTTAAATGAGTTCTTGCTAATTGACCAATTTTACCTCTTCAGCATGACATATATATTTCAGACCAGTGCAAGATTCGAACCTACTCACTCTGCATAAAGGTACGCAGTATTACACCCCCTCAGCCAGACTCCCACATAATATCAGATCGTTCAGTGGAGTCGGAGAAAAAATACAAAATACCGCAATGGTCAGAAAAAATGACGGGGCGGATGATGATAACTTTTAAAACAAGAGAAATAAACGCCAGTCCTGACACTATTCAGATCACCTGTGCTCTCACTTTTAGAATACTGTTCAGTGTTGACGACTCCATTGAAAACTGGAGAGATATCAAAACTGAAAAAAAAGGCACAGAGATCGTTGATGACTCTCACAGAGCCGCTAAAGCCTTTACTGTAACGAGAACGCCAAGTACTTGGAGTGTACTTACGGAGCGTGGAAGAGATACCCGATTATATTAACATGGAAGATTTTTGATTGCCTTGGCCCAAATGTACAAATTATCACAATCAATTACTGGAGTGAGTGAGATGGAAGTACAAAAGAGATCCCATTAAAAACAGGAACACAGATAAGAAAAAGGACACAATACCGTGACTGGAACACTGCACAAATAACTACTGCTGCCTCTGTGTTGAACTGTAGAAGCCTACTGTGTAGACGAAATATTTCATCAATAAAGATTCTCAGCTGTTGCATATGTGTCTTAATCTTCAATACACAGACAACCCACACAAAGGAGAGAGGAACTTAAGACCTTTCGGTCCGACCTGAACCATTTACAGTCACACTAAATGGTCCAAGTCGGACCGAAACGTCGTAACAGACACACAACAGACACAATAACGCCCAAAGAATGGCAATCTATGGGACACTGGCCGTTCTAACTGGACGACAGGGTGATAAAGGTGTGGAGAGAGATGGAGGGAGAGATGACAGATTCACGGATCCAAATACCATGCTGCAAGAAATGGATAAAATTACTACCTTCAGAGGGAAGGGCTTAACCTGGCGGAGTCACACAACGCCTGGAAGGTAACCATGTCTGATCTGAAGAGCGGGATGCTGGTTCCAGTTTCTCCGATCAGGGACCCATCGCCGGTGCCGGATTCTCCTTTCTTAAGGGACACTTTAGAAAAGACACGGTGAAAAAACATTTTCTGGGACAACGTTTCGCTGAATGAAGAGCTTTATCAAGGCTTGAAAATACTCTAACAGAGCGGAACTTTGTCGTCGAAACTGTATGTCGTCTTCAACACAGAGATCCATACCAAACACGATCCATACCATACTCTGGCTCCAATAGGTATATTAGAGAGATAAAGAGAAACCGTAAGGGAATCATACAATACAGAGCAAGGGATACAACACCGCAGATAATAGGGTGAGTCGAGCGAGGAACAACAAACCAGAGAGAGAGAAAGAAAGCACAGAGACAGTTGGAAAACGATATCACAACAGATGCTACAACCAAGAGGAAATTTACTGTAAGAGATCAGGCGATACAACTGTCATCCTTCTTATGTAACTCTTGAGCACCTCTTTTAGCGCTTCTTTCTTCTTGATTATAATAATAATTGAGCAACTCTGCTTCCGTCGTAGCTTTTGATGTAAGAGTATTATCTCTCTTGCAAAAAAAAAAAAAAACTACCCAGAAGGAAAGCAACCTACGAAAAAGGTTAATTCGGCATTAGCTGCCTTTCTACACGACTCGTCGGCGATTCCTATCATCCTGCATCCTGTAGGATTCCTTGGTATCCGACACGATTACTCTCGGTTCTTTAAGAATACTCTTGCCCTCTGAGACATAGTCTGGGGTATACGACGGGTATTAATTAATATATATGATGTACCTCAGCTCTGTATTTTAGACCAGGTTTCGGGTAAAATTGAGCTTTATCAAGGAGTCCTACTTCATCAAGCTTTGCTTGATAAAGCTTAATAATGCTCACTCCTGGGCGAAATGTTGTCTAAAATAAACCCAGTTGGTACGCTGTATGCATTTTTACTTTCCATTTGGCATAATAATAAGCCAGAAACAAAGAAGTGTGTTTTGCCTTGAGGTAGAACGAGCAGTCTAGATGATCAGGCAAAGTAAACCATACGAGATCCTGGGTTACCCTGTGCTCACAGCTGGGTGATGGTGCCTGGTCACTCACCCACCTACCTGCCTCGTCTAGCCACAAGAAGTTCACATGTTACCTCACCTGTGGGAAGAAAACAAGTATTAACGTCGCCAGTAACTGGTAGGTATATATACTGACACGATTATAGAAACTTTACACTGAATTAGCAGGTATATTGAGAGAAAAATAATGGTATTAATATGTTATACACAGACACACTCCCTCCCACGGTCTCTCTCTCTCTCTCTCTCTCTCTCTCTCTCTCTCTCTCCACTCGTTCCCTATCTCTTTTAGAGACAACTTATGACATACCTATGACAGGTAACGAGAGTTTTCCTCCCCTCAGAGCCTGGGTACCTGGAGTATACCTGGAGAGCGTTCCGGGGGGTCAACGCCCCAGCGGCCCGGTCTGTGACCAGGCCTCACAAGGTTATCCGAAAACCTGAAAGACCAGTTTTTCGTTTGAGTCCCGTTTTTTTCACTGATTGCAACACTTTTGATGGGAGTTTCTAAACACAAAATCAACATAAAAGTCCCCACGTATAAAGCTGATTAGTTCATGATATTTAAAGCACGTCGAGTATACAAAGGGGTCATTAAGACTGCGTGTAACCTGTTCACCACCAAGAATACTTTCATTCTCAAATTTGGGTTAAAAGTAACCTCCCCAGTGTATATACAGAGAGATATACCTCATGGTGTACACAGTTGCAACATGTGTAGTATACGTCAGTGGCCAGAATGTTGTCAACACCGTACCACAGAGAAGCGTGTTAGGTCAGATATTTACACATGGTATAGGGAGACAGCCTCCATATTTACAAAGAACATAAAGGTCACAATGCCGTGGCTAGAACAATTCCCCAACAACCCTACGCTTAGGAGAGGAACGTAATGTCGACGTCTCGGTCCCTCCTGGACCAGTGACAGGTCACAGTTGCGACTGAAACATCGTAGTAAGGACTCTAAGTACGGTTAGAGAAGAATTTACATTTTTTGAAACAATGCTTGACTAGCCGAGGGGAGCCAGGAAGTTAGTTTGCAACTTGCATCCCGATGAATGACCATAATAATCCACCCCCCTAATAATTACCCCTCCTCTTAACACCCCCTTAACATCACCACCCCTTCCAACAATCTCCCCCTTCTTCTCTACCATCACAATCATCTACAATACACTATTCTCAGACGCCGACATCACCGCAGCTGGGGGATCAAACATGACTAACGAGAACGTGTACAAGGACGCAGGTTGAAGAGTAAGCAAGCATTTACATCGACGACGTTTCGCTCAGCGAGGAGCTTTATCGAGCAATAACACGAAAGTTGACCCAGTAAAAGCTTCTTTAATAACGTTTGCTTCTGTGGTTATCGCTGCCGTTGTCATCACTACCATTCGCCAATAGTCGTTACCAGCTGCCACCAGTCGTTATCAGCTGCCACCAGTCATTACCAGCGCCGCCACCAGTCGTTACCAGCCGTCACTGATGCCACCAGTCGTTACCAGCCGTCACTGATGCCACCAGTCGTTACCAGCCGTCACTGATGCCACCAGTCGTTACCAGCCGCCACTGATGCCACCAGTCGTTACCAGCCGTCACTGATGCCACCAGTCGTTACCAGCCGTCACTGATGCCACCAGTCGTTACCAGCCGTCACTGATGCCACCAGTCGTTACCAGCCCCTCACTGATGCCATCAGTCGTTACCAGCCGCACTGTACTGCCACCAGTCGTTACCAGCGTCACTGATGCCACCAGTCGTTACCAGCCGTCCACTGATGCCACCAGTCGTTACCAGCCCTCACTGATGCCATCAGTCGTTACCAGCCGTCACCAGTCGTTACCAGCTGCCACCAGTGTTTACCAGTCGCCAATGATGCCACCAGTCATTACCAGCGCCGCCACTGATGCCACCAGTCGTTACCAGCCGTCACTGATGCCACCAGTCGTTACCAGCCGTCACTGATGCCACCAGTCGTTACCAGCCGTCACTGATGCCACCAGTCGTTACCAGCCGTCACTGATGCCATCAGTCGTTACCAGCCGTCACCAGTCGTTACCAGCTGCCACCAGTGTTTACCAGTCGCCAATGATGCCACCAGTCATTACCAGCGCCGCCACTGATGCCACCAGTCGTTACTAGCCGCCACTGATGCCACCAGTCGTTACCAGCCGTCACTGATGCCATCAGTCGTTACCAGCCGTCACATACCAAGCTAGGCACCTGCACCTCTGCAGAACTTAGCGAGAACGAGAACATTCACGGCGCTAAGAATCGCAAAAAAAAAAGAGAATATTGTTGACTGGTCATAATATCGCATTTCATGTCTTGTACAGTCATGGGCGAGACATTATACCCCCGTGATGACTCGGTGAAGGTTTGATGATCCACTCAACCTGGGCGAAATGTCGACCAGAACGCTACAGTGGTGCAGTGCATCACCCTCCTGATGAAACTACGCGAGATACGCACTTGCGTTAGTTTTTTTTTAGTTATTAATGGTACGCATGTCCTACTGGTTGGTCTACATATATATTTTTATTTTGCGTTTGTGTGTGTGTGTGTGTGTGTGTGTGTGTGTGTGTGTGTGTGTACTCACCTAGTTGTACTCACCTAGTTGAGGTTGCGGGGGTCGAGTCCGAGCTCCTGGCCCCGCCTCTTCACTAATCGCTACTAGGTCACTCTCCCTGAGCCGTGAGCTTTATCATACCTCTGCTTAAAGCTATGTATGGATCCTGCCTCCACTACATCGCTTCCCAAGCTATTCCACTTACTGACTACTCTGTGGTTGAAGAAATACTTCCTAACATCCCTGCGTGTGTGTGCGTGTGTGTGTGTAACACCATCACATAGGCTCTGTGATGGTAGAGAGTCCAGCAAATTAATTAATTAACACTGTATTTACACTTCTGTGTAAACAATAAACACCGGGTCTTTCTTAATGAAATGCTTTTTCATTTTTTAAATTCAATGTCTCCTGAGAATTTTGTGTGTGTCTCAGTGTGAATGTTTGGTTCGTGTGAATGTTTAGTTTGCTATGAATTTTAAACAGAAATCAAGATATTTCTGTGAGCAGAGGAAAATAACAATATGTTATCCAGTGTCAAATTTCAGCCTCTTAGATACAGAAAAACAACAACGAGATGGAATCGAGAACAGAACATAGACCACAGAACAAAAGGAATATGTGAAAGATTAGGAACAAACGTGTCGGATGAACGTTCTTGTTTAGAAAGGATAATAAACCGAATGCTTCAAAGGAAGGGGAAACAAATGGCTGGATAAGGAGCCACACAAATAATTGTGTTATTAATACACAAATAACCCGCACACTGGAAAATGTATTTTATGACGACGTTTCGGTTCGACTTGGAGAGAAACATCGTCGTTCTATGTACGAATTACCTGTGTATTGTTCCAGTCACGGTGTTGTGCCCTTTTTATTATTAATGGTACTATTGAAATGACTTGTTCACTCACGTTTGGAATGTTTAATTTTTTGCTTACAGCTCTTTTGAAGACTGGGCAGATGTCAGAGCTGGGAAATAAACACAAGATTGCCTGCAGTCTAAACTACTAGGAATGCTTGAAAATACTCCGAACAAACTCTCTGGAAGGCTGAATAGATATATGTATACCTGGAAGATACTCGTGTATCAAGTTCCCAATTTACACACTACCATAAAAAGCTATTAGAGCGAGAGAAATGGAAATGCGGAATAAATTGGCACTGTACGACAATAAACATCGTGTCAACATCTGTGGTCCAAGACTCTTCAACCTGCTAACATTATTAACGACTCTTCAACCTGCTACTACCAAATGTTAAAAATTTTGCCGGAACAGATACAGAAAATCTCGAATTGAAACTAGTTAAGTTCTTGCACGATGTGCTGGATCAGCCAGGATGTGATGGCTGTGTGGGTCTGTGGGTCTGTGGGTTCATATAGGAATAACCTGGCTGAGGAGTTCACAAGGGATGTCTAGTCTCAGGCTGGGCTGCTTCTGAAGAACTTTTTGAAACTGATCACAGGAGGCCTGGGGCGGGGGCGGTGATCCCCGGAAAACCCTCCACGTAGGTAGGTATAAATACGGAAGAAATGTTCCCTGAACAAGTGACCCCCCGAGTTGGGGGGTCAGTGCGGTTGAGTGTCTTAAGGTGGAGGATGTGGAGGAAAATGATGCGAATGAGGTGAATTAAGAGGTGAATGTTGAGGAAGAAGGGGAAGAGGAGCAAACTAACGTAGAGAAAGACGTGAAAGAGGAAGAAGAGGAGGAGGAGGAGGAGTAGGCTGAGGCGAAGGAGGGAAAATGTCGTGGAACAAGAGATGGAGGAGGAAGCTGCTGCTTCGTTCATCTTGTGATGGCGTCGTCTAGACAAGAGAGAAGTAAAGGGGAGTTGGAGCCGCAGAATGACGTGCTCTTGAGGTTATGTCCATCATGACCTGCTCCCGGGAGATCCATCTTGCCCTGTGTAACGACACCCCTGCCACCGACACACACACACACACACACACACACACACCCTTCCTCCTCCCTACCTCCTCTCCCCTTCCTCTCTCTTCTTAGGAGATGCAGAGAGAGGGAAGGTAGGGAAGAAAGCAAGGAGGGAGAGAAGGCGCATCTGCGTGCGTTCGTGTGGTCGAATTTTTTTGGCCGACTTTTGCCCATCTATCGCCTGGTGTGTCTATTCTCTGCTCTGTTGCACTCTATCATAACAAGTTTTCAACCTTTGCTTGGAGTTAGTCTTCACTACGTGTCTTCCTGAGGCTCTCCACTTGCTACTCTCACCAAGTCTTATTTTGACCCTCTGGTTCGTCTGAACATCCAATTTCCATTTATTTCCACTTTCTATATTTAAAAAAATAATAATAATAATAAAAATAATAATAATAATAATAATAATAATAATAATAATAATAATAATAATAATAATAATAATCTTTATTTCTACAAGTACAAGGTATAGAGGACTAAATGACATCACTGACATACTCTTATACAAACCTCTTCATTATGCAGATTATTTCGTGCAAATTAGGTTAATTTTGTCTCCAGGATGCGACCCACACCAGTCGACTAACACCCAGGTACCTATTTTACTGACAGGTGAACATGGACAGCAGGTGTCTTAAGGAAATACATCCTAATGTTTCCACCCGTACCGGGCATCGACCCCAAGACCTCAGTGTGTGAGCTGAGTGCGCTATCAATTGAGCTACGGTCTCTGACTCCTTTCTATATGCCTGAGTATCTTACAAGCTGTGATCATGTCCCCTCTGGTGCTTTGTAACTTTAGGCAGGTTAGGTTGGGCTCTCTAAGCCTAACTTGTTAACCCTATTCTTAGTTCTAGGGGTTAGTCAAATTACCTGGAGAGGGTTTCGGGGGTCAACGCCCCCGCGGGCCGGTCTGAGACCAGGCCTCATGGTGGATCAGGGTCTGATCAACCAGGCTGTTACTGCTGGCTGCATGCAAGCTGACGTACCAACCACAGTCCGGTTGATCAGGTACTGATTTTAGGTGCCTGCCCAGTGCCTCCTTGAAGACAGCCAGGGGTCTATTGGTAATCCCCCTTATGCATGCCAGGAGGCAAATGAACAGTCTTGGGCCCCGGACACTTATTGTGTTGTCTCTCTGTGTACCTGCTTTTCATCATGGGAATGTTGCCTCTCCTGTTCAGTCTTCTGCTTTCATAGGGAGTGATTTTCGTGTGCTGAATTTTCTTTTTCTCTATATTCTTACAAAGAATCCGTGGATCATCACGCCCGCGGCCCGGACCAAGACCTAGCCACCCCGCTGCTGCCCTGATCGCCCAGGCTGTTGGTACTAGCCGCATGCAGTCTGAAGTATGCATTACAGTCAAATCTGATCAAGAGCTGACATAAGGAACTGGTCATTTTCCCTCTAGAAGACTTCCAGAGATTTCTTTTTAATTCCAGCCATGAACCAAAGGAGGGCAGTGAAAAGTCGAGGACTACTTACACTTATCGAGTTCTCTCTCTTGGTGTACACATCGCGCCGCTGCTTTTATTGGAGGAACTTTGAACCGTCTGTCAAGTCTGTTGTTTTCATGGTGCTATGTTTCTTCTTGTGTCTTTTACACGAATCCAGCGCCAACTTCTTTATCTGCAAACACTGGCATGCATACTAAATTCATATCCAACAAAAGCCGTATACACATATTAGGAACAAAAGTAGTACTCTCCTTTTTCCTTCTCTTCGTCTTGACACTTCCATTACTGTGATTCTGCCATCAGTGTGTTAGGTATTCCTTTATCCATTGCAGCGTCCTTCCTGTCACTCCATCCTGTTGTTTCCAGGTGGTACATTAGCCTTCTGTGAAGGCCCGTATCAAGAGATTTCTGACACTAGGAATATGCATCTCGCCCATCCTTTCCCTTTCCATCCTGAGCCCTGTCAATTTATCATAGAGTTCCACTACGGCAGGAATTTATTTCGTTGAATCAGTGCTTTCATTTGTAAAACAAATCTCTTCCACAAGTATTTTCCCGTGTGTTCCTAGCTATTTATTATATTCTACCTTACCATGCAGGGTACGACAGGTAAGACAGGGTAAGGTGTTCTGTTTCCTTTCGTATACTTACCTAGTCGTGGCTTCTAGCACCATATCACACCTTTTCTTGAAGCTGTGAATTAAGGATGCCTCTATTAACTCCTAGCCACGTGCGTTCTAGTTACTCACTTCCCTAGGAATGCAACAGTAGAGTTTTTAACATCTGTCTAGCGAATTTGTGTCTGTATCCCTTGGTCACATCTCTGTGCATCTCAGTCTGTCTCCACTCACACTAGTGCCTAATTATCTTCCTGTTCTTTGAGTTCCTTAAGAAAAAGCAGGGAACGACGAGTACACTAACAGTGGAACTCGTTCAGTGTCAGAGGTACCAGACTCTTCAGCGTCCTTCCTCCGTGCATAAGGTAAATTACCAACTAACCTCTAGCTGTCTTCAAGAGGGAACTTAACAAGCTTCTCTAGTCATTTTCTGACCAGCCGGACTGTTACTGCGGCCCGCAGTGACAGTCTGATTGATCAGGCCTTGATGCACCGAGAATCATGGTCTGAAATCAGGTTTCGGGGTAACTGACCATCAGAAGCATCGTTAAGGTATCCTTCAGCTATACAATTTAGGTCCTGTGGTAACCTCGTCGGGAACGACTTACCCACTGAAGTGTATTTATGTACACTTCAGTGGCATGAGGGCCTATTCTCAGTAGCATGAGGGTCTCGTCTCAGTGGCATGAAGGTCTCGTCTCAGTGGCATGAGGACCTAGCTTCGCTTCCCACTCGAAATGAACTACTGACTGACCAGCTCACTCATCACTAACTTTCAATAAGTCACTCTCTCTCTCTCTCTCTCTCTCTCTCTCTCTCTCTCTCTCTCTCTCTCTCTCTCTCTCTCTCTCTCTCTCTCTCTCTCTCTCTGGGAGTGTGAATTTGCCCATGGTCTTCTTGACTGTCCTTTACGGCGTATTTATTTTCCTCTGGTGACCCTTTTGTCTCATGGAAGGCCTCTTTCTCGTACCTCTTTATGAGTGCGTCTTAAAGAGGCTCCTGGTCAATAATGGTGGGTGGCTCATGTTAGACCACCACTACTATTACTGCCTGTGTCGCCCCATGTGTTAAAACCTGGTGTGCTGCACCACTAAACGCCACAACTTAGGACTATGACCGCCGAAACAAACCTTGGTAATCAATACGGCCAAAGTGCTTTAAAAAAGGCACGTGAACAAAAGCAATGGCATGTTTATTAAAAAAAAAAATTTGGTCCTGGAACCTTGCTTACTTTTACCGTATATATTAGAAGCTATGAAGGTCCCTGGACGGAACCGTTTTCTCATTTGTCCTAGTGTGTCTATTCAGATTTTTTTTTTTAAATCACTTAGACCCTTGTCAGGGTATACCCGGACAAGTAAACTAATAACAGTTTTTTGTTAGCTTTCACGTGTATATTATTATTATTGTTTATAATTGTTTAGGTGTTGAGGGGAGTAAGAAGCAGGTCTGACATTATTTAAGAGGTCCTCTGTGTTCACAGTATCTTTTACGACATACTGCTGGACGCAGAATTGCAGTGGTGAGAGGTGTGCGCATGAAAACACACGATTGAACATGCTTTCACTGGAACAACGTTTCGCTCGGAGTAGAGAGTTTGATAAAGTCGTGAATGACTTACCACCCGCGTATTCGGGTCCGCTTATCTCCGCTTCGTCTCGACTTGCGGGTAGTTAGAGAAGCATTAGCTTGCGCTTTGGACAATGTGTCCAAAGCGCAAGTCTCTGCTTCCCCCTCCCTCAGTAGCATAACAAAAGAGCAATGTTATTTTGAGTTTTAATCTGAGTGACAGGTCAAAGAAATTCATGGATGTGGCTCCTCTCCGCCTCGTTCTTCCCCACATTGTCCGTCGTGTCACTTGGTCTTCCATCGTAGTGCCCAGTTCACAAATTTCGTGTTGTGTTTGTCGTCATCTCGCGTGTTTTTTTGTTTCTTAAGCCTGGGTTATTGTAATTGTTGTATTCATTACTGCAATGCGCACACGCACGATTGCAAATACATGCACTCACGCCTCAGAGTGATGAGGAAGGGGAACGACTTGGACAGGGAAGCGGTAGAGACAGGATTCATACATGGCTTCATGAATAGGTATGCGAGGGCTCACAAAGGCCACCGAAGAGGCGGGGCCAAGAGCTGAGATGAGCCTCCTGTAACCATATACGACTACACACGCACACATACACACAACACACACACACACACACACACACACACACACACACACACACACACACACACACACACACACACCACACACACACACACACACACACACACCAACACAATAAAGAGAAGCATGAGGAGCTAAGCTTGACGACACTTAAAGGACAAAAGGACTGGAGGTGACATGATTACAACGTATAAAATACTGAGAGGAACTGACAGGGTAGACAGGGAGAGTGTGAATGTGAGGCGAGCCTCAGATACACGAGGTCACAGCTGGAAGATAAAACCACCGATGATCCATAGGGATGTTAAGACATACTTCTTTAACCTTAGAGTGGTCAGAAAGTGGAACGACCTAGACAGCGAAGTGGGAAAGCAGAATCCATGCATAGCTTTAAGAATAGGTATGATATGGCTCATGCAGTCAGGAAAGTGAAAGTCAGTCTCTCTCTCTCCCTCTCTCTCTCATTCTCTCTCTTAGTATACATCCTCTTCCTTGTTACTTCATCTATCAGCAACCCTCCTCTTTCCCCTCTGATAACTTTGTCCCTTTCTCCTCCCCTCAACAATATTCCTCTCTCCATCTATCTCTGTTTATTCCATCTATCGTTTTTTGTGTATTTTTAAACCCCTCACTTTACTTTATTACCTGTCCTGCTCTTCCCTGTCTTTGTTGCTCTCTCTTTCTCTCTCTCTTTCTCTCTTTCTCTCCAGGAAAGTAGAAGAGATACCCAATACATTAGTGCAGGATTACGCTTAGAAAGAAGAGAGAGAAGAGAGAGAGAGAGAGAGAGAGAGAGAGAGAGAGAGAGAGAGAGAGAGAGAGAGAGAGAGAGAGAGAGAGAGAGAGAGAGAGAAGAGAGAGATGGCCTGCACAACACATTCCCTTCATACCCCTTTTGTTGACTGAGCATCGTGACCTATAGCTTTTTTAAAGGGGATGTTTCTATTGTTGCCTCAGCCAGCCTGAGTGTGTGTGTGTGTGTGTGTGTGTGTGTGTGTGTGTGTGTGTGTGTGTGTGTACTCTCCCATTAACACTCGCCTATTTGACTGCAGGTGTTGATTCCCAGCTCCTGGCCTGTCTCTCTCTCTTATACTTGCCGCTGTTCGTTCGCCCTCTCGGCATCGTGAGCCCTATCACACCTTTTCTTAAAGCTGTGTGTAGTTTTCTGCTTCCTGACCATGCTAAGGCTATGGAAATTCTTCCTGCCGTCCCTTTACCATTGATACCTAAGGGGAGTCTCGAGAGTTTTTCTATTCCCGGAGCCCGGCCGTGAGTCAGACTCATCTGATGTTTGCTTGGTCAAGCACGCTGTTGTTGGCGGTGGCCCGCTGCCCCACATATCCATCACAGCCTTGTTGATTTGCCATCTCTGTGATTTTATCTGCGTTTTTACCGTGTTGGTGTATCCCTCAGTACCTGTTTCTCGCCTCTCGAAAGCCGGTCCCTGTAAACTTTAACAGTTCCTCAATATCTCCCTTAATTCTCCTTTTTCGTGTCATCAAATAAAGTTGTCTCCACACAACTCATACACAATAACCTCCGTGAGAACCTCAGTTCTTACTGACAAGGAGAATGGAATGTGCTCGACTTTTAATAATTATTTCCTCTCGGTTTACACACAAGAAAACATTAACTATATCCCAGTAATTAATTTTTATAGTGGGCCTGAAAAAAATAATTTATGATACGGCAAAATGAGTAACATACTTCGTTTAGTGTCGTGAGTGTCTCTTAGTTAAGATTCCTGAAAGCTGATTTGACACTTGTCAAAGGTGCATATATTGCGGTGGTATGTTGTTGATGACCGGCTAAGGAGATATGCTCGGTATTGTGCTCACCTGGAGATCCATCTCTTTGAGTGAGTTTTTACAGTTCTTCTTACCGAGGCTGTACTTATTTTGTAGTCTCCTCTGCCCTTCTCTGGCTGTCATAATATTGCACTTGTGGGATTGAACTCCAATAACCACTGATCAGATTAATCCTGCAGCTTGACCAGCACAATTCAAGCATTTGAGCCCAGGTGCAGCACCTACCACAGCTTCAGAGGTTACGTTAAGCTAAAGTTCAAAGAAATACTTGGGAAAGGAGAGGTTAGAGAGAGGAGAAACTTGGCTAGAAAAAAGACTGGGGAGAAGAGAAGCTGAGGAGAAGAGAGGTTGGGGAGAAGAGAGGCTGGGGAGAAGAGAGGCTGGGGAGAAGAGAGGCTGGGGAGAAGAGAGGGTGGGGAGAAGAGAGGCTGGGGAGAAGAGAGGCTGGGGAGAAGAGAGGCTGGGGAGAAGAGAGGCTGGGGAGAAGAGAGGTGGGAGAAGAGAGGGCTGGGGAGAAGAGAGGCTGAGGAGAAGAAGAAGCTGGGAAAGAGAGGCTGAGGGAGAAGAGAGGCTGGGAGAAGAGAGGTAGGGAGAAGAGAGGCTGAGGGAGAAGAGAGGCTGGGAGAAGAGAGGCTAGGGAGAAGAGAGGCTGGGAGAAGAGAGGCTAGGGAGAAGAGAGGCTAGGGAGAAGAGAGGCTAGGGAGAAGAGAGGCTAGGGAGAAGAGAGGCTAGGGAGAAGAGAGGCTAGGGAGAGAGAGGCTAGGGAGAAGAGAGGCTAGGGAGAAGAGAGGCTAGGGATAAGAGAGGGAGGGATAAGAGAAGAGGCTAGGGAGAAGAAGAGCTAGGGAGAAGAGAGGACTAGGGAGAAGAGAGGCTAGGGAGAAGAGAGGCTAGGGAGAAGAGAGGCTAGAGAGAAGAGAGGCTAGGGAGAAGAGAGGCTAGGGAGAAGAGAGGCTAGGGAGAAGACAGACTGGGGAGAAGAGAGGCTGAGGAGAGAAGAGGCTGCTGAGACAAGGCTGGTGAAAGGAGAGAGCTGGGAAGAAGAGGAGGGTGGGGAGAGAGAGGCTGCTGGGGACAAGGCTGGTGAAAGGAGAGGCTGGGGAGAAGAGAGGCTGAGGAGGAGAGAGAGAGGCTGCTGAGACAAGGCTGGTGAGAAGGAGAGGCTGGGGAGAAGAGAGGCTGGGGAGAGGAGAGGCTGAGGAGAGAAGAGGCTGCTGAGACAAGGCTGGTGAAAGGAGAGGCTGGGGAGAGGAGAGGCTGAGGAGAGAAGAGGCTGCTGAGACAAGGCTGGTGAAAGGAGAGGCTGGGGAGAGGAAAGGCTGCTGAGACAAGGCTGGTGAAAGGAGAGGCTGGGGAGAGGAAGAGGCTGGGAGAGAAAGAGAGCTGTGGGAGGAGAAGGCTGGTGAAAGGAGAGGCTGGGGAGAGGAGAGGCTGGGGAGAGAAGAAGGCTGCTGAGACAAGGCTGGTGAAGGAGAGGCTGGGGGAGAGGCTGGGGAGAAGAGAGGCTGAGGAGAGAAGAGGCTGCTGAGACAAGGCTGGTGAAAGGAGAGGCTGGGGAGAAGAGAGGCTGAGGAGAGAGAGGCTGCTGAGAGAAGGCTGGTGAAGGAGAGCTAGGGAGGAGGAGAGGCTGGGAAGGCTGGGAGAGGAGAGGCTGCTGAGACAAGGCTGTGAAAGGAGAGGATGGGGAGAGGAGAGGCTGAGGAGAGAGAGGAGAGGCTGGGAGAAGAGAGGCTAGGGAGAAGAGAGGCTGGGGGAAGAGGAGGCTGGGAGAGAGAGAGGCTAGGGAGAGAGAGAGGCTAGGGAGAAAGGAGAGGCTGGGGAGAAGAGAGGCTGAGGAGAGAGAGGCTGCTGAGACAAGGCTGGTGAAGGAGAGGATGGGGAGGGGAAGAGGCTGCTGGGACAAGGCTGGTGAGAGGAGAGGCTGGGAGAGAGAGGAGAGGCTGGAGGGAGGATGGAGGAAGGCTGGGGAGAGGAGAGGCTGGGGAGGAGGGAGAGGATGGGGAGAGGAGAGGCTGGGGAAGGATGAAGAGGCTGCTGAGACAAGGCTGGGGAGAGGAGAGGCTGGGAAGAGGAGAGGCTGGGAGAGGAGAGGCTGGGGAGAAGGAGAGGCTGGGGAGAGGAGAGGCTGGGGAGAGGAGAGGCTGGGGAGAGGAGAGGCTGGGGAGAGGAGAGGCTGGGGAGAGGAGAGGCTGAGGAGAGGAGAGAGCTGGGGAGAGGAGAGGCTGGGGAGAGGAGAGGCTGGGGAGAGGAGAGGCTGGGGGAGAGGAAGAGGCTGGGAGAGGAGAGGCTGGGGAGAGGAGAGGCTGGGGAGAGAGAGGCTGGGGAGAGGAGAGGCTGGGGAGAGGAGGAGAGGAGAGGCTGGGGAGAGGAGAGGCTGGGGGAGAGAGGCGGGGAGGAGGCTGGGGAGAGGAGAGGCCGGGGAGAGGAGAGGCTGGGGAGAGGAGAGGCTGGGGAGAGGAGAGGCTGGGGAGAGGAGAGGCTGGGAAGAGGAGAGGCTGGGAGGAGGAGAGGCTGGGGAGAGGAGAGGCTGGGGAGGGAGAGGCTGGGGAGAGGAGAGGCTGGGGAGGAGAGGCTGGGGAGAGGAGAGGCTGGGGAGAGGAGAGGCTGGGGAGAGGAGAGGCTGGGGAGAGGAGAGGCAGGTGGGGAGAGGAGAGGATGGGGAGAGGAGAGGCTGGGGAGAGGAGAGGCTGGGGAGAGGAGAGGCTGGGGAGAGGAGAGGCTGGGGAGAGGAGAGGCTGGGGAGAGGAGAGGCTGGGAGAGGAGAGGCTGGGGAGGGAAGAGGCTGGGGAGAGGAGAGGCTGGGGAGAGGAGAGGCTGGGGAGAGGAGAGGCTGGGAGGGAGAGAGGCTGGGGAGAGGAGAGGCTGGGGAGAGGAGAGGCTGGGGAGAGGAGAGGCTGGAGAGGGAAGGAGGGCTGGGGAGAGGAGAGGCTGGGGAGAGGAGAGGCTGGGAGAGGAGAGGCTGGGGAGAGGAGAGGCTGGGGAGAGGAGAGCTGGGAGAGGAGAGGCTGGGGAGAGGAGAGGCTGGGAGGAGAGGAGAGGCTGGGGAGAGGAGAGGCTGGGGAGAGGAGAGAAGAAAGGTTTATTTGGTAGCATCTTTCCTTTTTTTTTTTTTTTTTTTTTTTTTTTAGTTTCGTCGTGTCTTTCTTCTCACTTTCGTTCTCTTATTCTTCATTACAACCCATTCTCACTCTCTTGTACTGTTCTCTAAAGAACTTACTCTCACTCTCATCTCTTCTCTCTCTCTCTCTCTCTCTCTCTCTCTCTCTCTTTCTCTCTCTCTCTCTCTCTCTCTCCATCCGGTGCTTATCTATCCCTTCTTCCATTTCTGAGTTTATCTTCCCTCCCTTCTCATCCCCTGCTGGTCTCCCTGTTTCCCAGTTTTTATTTTCATCTCCCTATCATCTTCTCTCTTCCTCTCCCACTCTCTCTTTCTGCTGGTTATCCCCCTGGCTGCCTCTCTTCCAGCTGAGTATCCCCTAGCTGCCTCTCTTCCATCTGAGTATCCCCTGGCTGCCTCTCTTCCTACTAGTTATCCCCTGTCTGCTCCTCCCTGGAGCTGAGAGAGGTATCCCAGTGGTTTTTAATCCATTGAGCAGAGTGAGGTATCCCCTCTGCCTGGTCCTCCCTGGAGCTGAGTGAGGTATCCCCTCTGCCTGGTCCTCCCTGGAGCTGAGTGAGGTATCCCCTCTGCCTGGTCCTCCCTGGAGCTGAGTGAGGTATCCCCTCTGCCTGGTCCTCCCTGGAGCTGAGTGAGGTATCCCCCAGTAACACACTCACACTCTACTAATCTCTATACAATCTCATTTTGAACACTGACAACTCCAGCTTCAAAAGCTACTCGTACAGCCTTCATGGTGCTGGGAAGGGGAGGCAGGGGTAGGGGAAAGGGAAATAGCGAAGTGGAGGGGAAGAAAAGAGGGTAGGTAACGGGAGACGAAGGGGAGATGGAGAGTGAGTTATAATGAAATGCTGAGAAGAGCAATGTAACAGACCAGACATTAATCTAGCTTGTGAATACAATAACACCGTCAACAGAGTACCCTTCTATAAACAGCTGGGATTATCTAAGTATACAATACATGCACACTTTAACACCAGTGACAGCTGAACCTAAACAAATTACTAAATGAAATAACTCACTTTGTCTGACTTCTTTTTCTGGGTTATCCCGAGTAATTTACATATGTTACTATGGATAACTCAAGTGCAAGGAACACTTAACAATGCTCAGTCCACATGAAGACAGAAAATAAGGAGAGTAATTGAGCTCCTACCTCCATGTGAGTAATTATTGAGCACATGTTACTATAAAATTTGTGTAACATATTTATGTATGCCCGTACCTAAATAAACTTACACCCTGGCAAACGATGGCCAGAGAAAGTGTATGCGGGACTAACGGAAATATATTTGGACTAGCGTGAATATGATAATGGTATACAATACCGGCAAGTTAATAAGACACACGTGCAACAGTTAGATATCTTAATTCCGAAACGTTTCGGCTATACAGTACGTTTCTTCAGTCGAGTACAGAGTGGAAGCAGCGCGTGTGTAAAGGTCAGTGTTAGAGCAGTGAAGATAAGCACTGGTGCGTTCTCTCGTGTGCGTGATTGGGACCACGATATAAATTTCGGGAACTGCAAGGTGGTGTTCAAATCATGCAATTATATATAAAAATAAGGCGTATTGTTGCAAATATTAAATTATATGAAGGATAATTGAATTTCAGCAAGATAATTCGCTCCAAGTAAGTAACTGTTTTGCCCAAAGGTAAATTAATAGAATTGTGTTCTTAAGAGGTGAGAAGACTGAATCCCAAACTCTATAGAGTCAAGTTAATCCATGCCAGGTGTAAGTCAGTCGTGGTAACCCTTATGTTATTTATACCTTTCTCGTTCAGTTATTTATTTCCACATGATTGTAAAGGTATCATATTATATATATATATATATATAAAATATATATATATAATATATATATATATATATATATATATGAGGAGGATTTGGGGGAGGGTGGCTAAGAGGGGCATGGAAGGATAGTTGACAGATGGCTAGATAACATCGCACGGGGAGGGGAGGTAGACTGGCGCAGAGGGACGAGCAAATCAGGCTAAATGGTTGGTGGTGAGAGGGAGAGACCGAGGGAGAGATAAGTATAGAGAAAGGGGAGGGGAACAGAGAACACGGAGAAGAGTAGAGTCAAGAGGATGGATATGGAAAGGAAGAAATGTGGTGAAGAGGGGATAGAGAAAAGTGGAAAGGAAGGAAGTAGTCCTCCAGAGGTGCTGAAGGAGCAGCGTACTCGTATATTCTACTAAGACGGTTGTGTCTTTGGGACTATCTATTCTTTTATTTGACTCTCTGTTTCAGAGTCAGATAAGCACTATCCGCTACTATCCAGTGGAACGGAGAATTGCGGCTAATTTACTGTGCACCTTAAATTCATCCTTCGACACAGTAATAGCTAGTGGACTGTGCCCCCTCTATCCCTCATATCCACCCTATGGACGACAGGATGGATACACAGAA
Source organism: Cherax quadricarinatus (assembly GCF_026875155.1). Lineage (NCBI taxonomy): Eukaryota > Metazoa > Arthropoda > Malacostraca > Decapoda > Parastacidae > Cherax > Cherax quadricarinatus. The sequence continues at coordinate 26,269,133 of NC_069430.1, read as the reverse complement.
GACATAGGAACTAGGCCTGAAAAGTGTTAACAGTACATATGGGTATTTACACGCATCCGTGTATTTACATAACACTATTATCTGTATAGTCTATACTTCTCAGGTTGAGAACTTCTACATGGTATCTGGTGAGCTTCTCCTACATCTCTGCCCTGAGGAGTCATGCCTCCCTGCGGTACCTGCTTAAGGAGCCCTCCCTGTCTGCGGTACCTGCTTGAGGAGCCCTCCCTGCCTGCGGTACCTGCTTGAGGAGCCCTCCCTGTCTGCGGTACCTGCTTGAGGAGCCCTCCCTGTCTGCGGTACCTGCTTGAGGAGCCCTCCCTGTCTGCGGTACCTGCTTGAGGAGCCCTCCCTGCCTGCGGTACCTGCTTAAGGAGCCATCCCTGCCTGCGCTACCTGCTTGAGGAGCCCTCCCTGCCTGCGCTACCTGCTTGAGGAGACCTCCCTGCATGCGGTACCTGCTTGAGGAGCCCTCCCTGCCTGCGGTAACTGCTTGAGGAGCCCTCCCTGCCTGCGGTACCTGCTTGAGGAGCCCTCCCTGCCTGCGCTACCTGCTTGAGGAGCCCTCCCTGCCTGCGCTACCTGTTTGAGGAGACCTCCCTGCCTGCGCTACCTGCTTGAGGAGACCTCCCTGCATGCGGTACCTGCTTGAGGAGCCCTCCCTGCCTGCGGTACCTGCTTGAGGAGCCCTCTCTGCGGTAACTGCTTGAGGAGCCCTCCCTGCCTGCGGTACCTGCTTGAGGAGCCCTCCCTGCCTGCGGTACCTGCTTGAGGAGCCCTCCCTGCCTGCGGTGCCTGCTTGAGGAGCCCTCCCTGCCTGCGGTACCTGCTTGAGGAGCCCTCCCTGCCTGCGGTACCTGCTTGAGGAGCCCTCCCTGCCTGCGGTACCTGCTTGAGGAGCCTCCCTGCCTGCGGTACCTGCTTAGGAGCCCTCCCTGTCTGCGGTACCTGCTTGAGAGACCCTCCCTGCCTGCGGTACCTGCTTAAGGAGCCCTCCCTGCCTGCGGTACCTGCTTGAGGAGCCCTCCCTGCCTGCGGTACCTGCTTAAGGAGCCCTCCCTGTCTGCGGAAACCTGCTTAGGAGCCCTCCCCTGTCTGCGGACCTTGCTTAAGGAGACCTCCCTGCCTGCGGTACCTGCTTGAGGAGCCCTCCCTGCCTGCGGTACCTGCTTGAGGAGCCCTCCCTGCCTGCGGAAACCTGCTTAAGGAGCCTCCCTGCCTGCGGTACCTGCTTAAGGAGCCCTCCCTGCCTGCGGTACCTGCTTAAGGAGCCCTCCCTGTCTGCGGTACCTGCTTGAGGAGCCCTCCCTGCCTGCGGTACCTGCTTAAGGAGCCCTCCCTGTCTGCGGTACCTGCTTGAGGAGCCCTCCCTGCCTGCGGTACCTGCTTAAGGAGCCCTCCCTGTCTGCGGTACCTGCTTAGGAGCCCTCCCTGTCCTGCGGTACCTGCTTAAGGAGCCCTCCCTGTCTGCGGTACCTGCTTGAGGAGCCCTCCCTGCCTGCGGTACCTGCTTAAGGAGCCCTCCCTGCCTGCGGTACCTGCTTAAGGAGCCCTCCCTGCCTGCGGTACCTGCTTAAGGAGCCCTCCCTGTCTGCGGTACCTGCTTAAGGAGCCCTCCTTGTCTGCGGTACCTGCTTAAGGAGCCCCCTGCCCTGCGGTACCTGCTTGAGGAGCCCTCCCTGCCTGCGGTACCTGCTTAAGGAGCCCTCCCTGCTGCGGTACCTGCTTAGGAGCCCTCCCTGCCTGCGGTACCTGCTTAAGGAGCCCTCCCTGTCTGCGGTACCTGCTTGAGGAGCCCTCCCCTGCCTGCGGTACCTGCTTAAGGAGCCCTCCCTGCCTGCGGTACCTGCTTAAGGAGCCCTCCCTGCCTGCGGTACCTGCTTAAGGAGCCCTCCCTGTCTGCGGTACCTGCTTGAGGAGCCCTCCCTGCCTGCGGTACCTGCTTAAGGAGCCCTCCCTGCCTGCGGTACCTGCTTAAGGAGCCCTCCCTGCCTGCGGTACCTGCTTAAGGAGCCCTCCCTGTCTGCGGTACTGCTTAAGGAGCCCTCCTTGTCTGCGGTACCTGCTTAAGGAGCCCTCCCTGTCTGCGGTACCTGCTTAAGGAGCCCTCCCTGCCTGCGGTACCTGCTTAAGGAGCCCTCCCTGTCTGCGGTACCTGCTTGAGGAGCCCTCCCTGCCTGCGGTACCTGCTTAAGGAGCCCTCCCTGCCTGCGGTACCTGCTTAAGGAGCCCTCCCTGCCTGCGGTACCTGCTTAAGGAGCCCTCCCTGTCTGCGGTACCTGCTTAAGGAGCCCTCCCTGTCTGCAGTACCTGCTTAAGGAGCCCTCCCTGCCTGCGGTACCTGCTTAAGGAGCCCTCCCTGTCTGCGGTACCTGCTTGAGGAGCCCTCCCTGCCTGCGGTACCTGCTTCACGTTCGACGAGTTTATGAGTCTTGTTCAAAATTTCTCGTTAAATTCCTACATGCAATATGTGTTGCACTGCTATTGCTATGTTCCTCAACAAGGAAATTAAGTTTGCAAGGCAGAAGTCTAGTCAATATATTATGTCTGTTTCGTTCTACTATATCCATAGAGGTACGCTAAAGTCATAGTGGTCATATAGCGTTTGGGAAATGGGAGATAATTAAGTTCGATCCGAGGAATAGGAGGATAGTGCCAGTTTCTTGAATCTACATCCCATCACTTGCATCACCTCTAAGAAAGGAATGAAGGAGGAGGAGGAGGTAGACGAGGAAGATGAAAGGTCAGTCACCTAAAAGAAAACCTGACTTGTTTAAATCATAATCCCTCCTCTTTCTCTCTCTCTCTCTCTTTCTCTCTCTCTCTCTCTCTTCCTGCCACCAGGGTTACCAAGGAGACGAGGGGAGGTTGTGCAGCGTCAGTACTAATTGTATCAAACAGCGGACTCTTCACACCTTAGTTCTTTTTTTAATATCTTACAAATATTTCGCAGTGTCTTCCCCTCACTTCTCCGTCTCTCTCTCTCTCTCTCTCTCTCTCTCTCTCTCTCTCTCTCTCTCTCTCTCTCTCTCTCTCTCTCTCTCTCTCTCTCTCTCTCTCTCTCTCTCTCTCTCTCTCTCTCTCTCTCTCTCTCTCTCTCTCTCTTCTTTCAAGTTTCAAATTTTTTTTCAGCGTGATTTACCTTTGGTTACTGCAGGGTGCAGAGCTAAAGTTGAGTTGTTGGTACATAGGCGAAGGAAGTCCATGGCTAAATGGCTGGTTGGTTGGTTGGTTGGTTGGCTGGCTAGTTGGTTGGCTGGCTGGCTAGTTGGTTGGCTGGCTGGCTGGCTGGATGGTTGGCTGGCTGGATGGATGGCTGACTGGCTGGCTGGATGGATGGATGGCTGACTGGCTGACTGACTGACTGACTGGCTGGCTGACTGGCTGGCTTGTTGCAGCGGCTTCCGTCCCTTCCTACCTATGATACCCCCGCGTGTCTATGATTCCCCCGTCTGAAAAAATTGCCGAGGGACAGGTACGTACATTGTACCAGACTCACCGGGAATTACCGGGAACTGGTCTTGTTTCACATGAGGCTTTGCGAGCCTTGTGCCAGTCTACCTACCTTTTCTCTACCTGCTTCTGATTTCAGGTAACATAGCCCTCGAGGACCAACCAGGGCATCTGGATAATATACTGGTCAATCAGGCTGTTGGTGCTATCAGCATGCAATCCTTCCAAAAATTTTCAAGTATAAATTACCTTATATCTTTCAAGGGACTTGTGGAGTCCCCAATAATTTAGGTATTGACCGACTTTATTTGAACAGTGAAGATTCTCTGTACTTTATCCAGTAGTGTACTTTCGCCTGCTTTAAAAATGTTTGTTAGTATACGAACCTGGACCATGGCCGGGCTCCGGAATAAAAAGACTCTCGGAAATCATCAAAGACCAAGCGACAAAGTGGATTGTCATTGTTATGGCATATCTTCTTTAAAAGGTTCTAGTTATCCAATTTGCTATATTCCATGCGGTTGAAATAGCAACACCGTTGTGATCCTTGAATGTAAAATCTTCCATTATCACTCCTAGATCTCTCTCATTAATCTTCCTCTCTACTGACTAGTCTATGGATGCTTAGTACTCCGTTTTTAATTCATATTTTTCGATAGCAATGAAACTGAAAATGTTCTCACAGAACAATATATAATTTTCTGTGACTCAAAGAAATTATTTATATCAGCTTGGAGATTTAATATGTCCTCAGTGGATGCCACTCTCACAAAAATTCTAGTATCGTCTGCTAGGAATGATACGGAGCTCTGATTTATGTCTCTGTGTCGAATGTGAGATTGTGAGGAGGGAAAAAGTTAGCTTCACTTTCTCTGTAGTTTCTTCATTTTCAAGTTTATCTACTGAAGTTCAGGAAACTTTGTAAAGTTCGTGTGTGTGATGTACCAGCAGAAACAGGTGATGTTACTCTGGATTCAACATGTAACAACTCTGGTGTTAACATTAACCCATCACTTGACAATGACCAACTGCACCGCATAAACAACCTCTGAAGTTTTTACAGATATTTTTGGTAACAATCACAATAGTACAGAAATACTGAATTAGTTTCTAATAATCAGGTAACAGCAAATGTTACCTAGTACCAATTCACCTTAGCAATGAGCCATAAAAAAAGATAATTACAGTTAAACACCGATGACAAACCATACCACGGGCGGGGTTAGAACCCGCGATCACAGTGTCTCAAAACTCCAGACCGTCGCGGGTTCTAACCCCGCCCGTGGTATGGTTTTGTTTACAATCGTGTCATTACGATTTCGTGAGTCATGAACCGATAACAATTCTTACAGCATATTTCAAAACTCGAGTGATTTTTAATTCCTGTTCTTAACGGGATGAATAAAGTGTTCTTAGGACAACAAATACACATGGCTGAATAATTGCAGATTTAAATATTAAAAGTAGAATGTGGGATAGAGTAAGAAACCTCTGTGTAGGACCTCTGTTCATAACAGAGGTCCTACACTGCCTAAGAGAGTTAAAAGATGACCTTCTACTTTACCTTTGATGAGTTTCGAGAGTCTCACTTCTCTCGGAGCCCGGCCATGGGCCAGGCTTATCTGGTGTTTGCCTAGTCAACCAGGCTGTTGCTGCTGGAGGCCTGCTGTCTATATTTACTCTTAACTGAATGGCTACAGATGCAGGTTCAATAATAGTCTAATAACTTCAATTAAAACTATGAAAGGTATAAGGATATTGGAGGTTCCTCGAGGTATTAAGTGTGGAAATATATGTCTACTGTGATTAATTCATCCAAATATATGTCTACTGTGATTAATTCACCCAAATATATGTCTACTGTGATTAATTCATCCAAATATATGTCTACTGTGATTAATTCATCCAAATATATGTCTACTGTGATTAATTCATCCAAATATATGTCTACTGTGATTAATTCATCCAAATATATGTCTACTGTGATTAATTCACCCAAATATATGTCTACTGTGATTAATTCACCCAAATATATGTCTACTGTGATTAATTCATCCAAATATATGTCTACTGTGATTAATTCATCCAAATATATGTCTACTGTGATTAATTCACCCAAATATATGTCTACTGTGATTAATTCACCCAAATATATGTCTACTGTGATTAATTCACCCAAATATATGTCTACTGTGATTAATTCACCCAAATATATGTCTACTGTGATTAATTCACCCAAATATATGTCTACTGTGATTAATTCACCCAAATATATGTCTACTGTGATTAATTCATCCAAATATATGTCTACTGTGATTAATTCACCCAAATATATGTCTACTGTGATTAATTCACCCAAATATATGTCTACTGTGATTAATTCATCCAAATATATGTCTACTGTGATTAATTCATCCAAATATATGTCTACTGTGATTAATTCATCCAAATATATGTCTACTGTGATTAATTCACCCAAATATATGTCTACTGTGATTAATTCATCCAAATATATGTCTACTGTGATTAATTCACCCAAATATATGTCTACTGTGATTAATTCACCCAAATATATGTCTACTGTGATTAATTCATCCAAATTTTGTCTACTGTGATTAATTCACCCAAATATATGTCTACTGTGATTAATTCACCCAAATATATGTCTACTGTGATTAATTCATCCAAATATATGTCTACTGTGATTAATTCATCCAAATATATGTCTACTGTGATTAATTCATCCAAATATATGTCTACTGTGATTAATTCATCCAAATATATGTCTACCTGGAGTTTACCTGGAGAGAGTTCCGGGGGTCAACGCCCCCGCGGCCCGGTCTGTGACCAGGCCTCCTGGTGGATCAGAGCCTGATCAACCAGGCTGTTGCTGCTGGCTGCACGCAAACCAACGTACGAGCCACAGCCCGGCTGATCAGGAACTGACTTTAGGTGCTTGTCCAGTGCCAGCTTGAAGACTGCCAGGGGTCTGTTGGTAATCCCCCTTATGTGTGCTGGGAGGCAGTTGAACAGTCTCGGGCCCCTGACACTTATTGTATGGTCTCTTAACGTGCTAGTGACACCCCTGCTTTTCATTGGGGGGATGGTGCATCGTCTGCCAAGTCTTTTGCTTTCGTAGTGAGTGATTTTCGTGTGCAAGTTCGGTACTAGTCCCTCTAGGAGTTTCCAGGTGTATATAATCATGTATCTCTCCCGCCTGCGTTCCAGGGAATACAGGTTTAGGAACCTCAAGCGCTCCCAGTAATTGAGGTGTTTTATCTCTGTTATGCGCGCCGTGAAAGTGATTAATTCACCCAAATATATGTCTACTGTGATTAATTCATCCAAATATATGTCTACTGTGATTAATTCACCCAAATATATGTCTACTGTGATTAATTCACCCAAATATATGTCTACTGTCATTAATTCATCCAAATATATGTCTACTGTGATTAATTCACCCAAATATATGTCTACTGTGATTAATTCACCCAAATATATGTCTACTGTGATTAATTCACCCAAATATATGTCTACTGTGATTAATTCACCCAAATATGTCTACTGTGATTAATTCATCCAAATATATGTCTACTGTGATTAATTCACCCAAATATATGTCTACTGTGATTAATTCATCCAAATATATGTCTACTGTGATTAATTCACCCAAATATATGTCTACTGTGATTAATTCATCCAAATATGTCTACTGTGATTAATTCACCCAAATATATGTCTACTGTGATTAATTCATCCAAATATATGTCTACTGTGATTAATTCACCCAAATATATGTCTACTGTGATTAATTCATCCAAATATGTTTTACTGTGATTAATTCACCCAAATATATGTCTACTGTGATTAATTCATCCAAATATATGTCTACTGTGATTAATTCACCCAAATAAAATAAAGAATATCCCTACAAAAAAAAGTTAAGAATAATATATGACTTGGGTAAAGTTTCGTGATTCTTAGTGTTCTTGAGAAGTCTCATCAGTACACAGGTTTATCTTCCCGTAAGATGATAATGCTGTACAAGACTATGCTGTTTTATCTTCCCGTAAGATGATAATGCTGTACAAGACTATGCTGATAAATTTTATTACAGCGTCTGTCACCAATATCAGATTAATGAGAAACGTGCTAGGTGACATCTCCAATGTATAAATGTATTTTGACAATGTATATGTTATGATATGTGGAATGAACGTACAATAAACACTTTCTTAAGTGTATCAGAATCGTCGTAGCCAAGACTTAACATCGAAGTCACGGTGATATTTACTGGGTTCCTGTCATGTGTAATATTTTCGTTTACATAATTTCAAATTACTGGAAATATAAATACATATACAGTATAATGTGATCCTTTATTGTCAATAAAGGAGCACATTATACTGCTTATGTGTTTATATTTCCATTTTGTCTTTATTTTACACCATTTATTTCCATTTCGAATTACTCTTTTCCTCCTTTACTAGATAGGATCTAGACGTTGTCCAACTTTAAGTTCCCTTATACAAAGAAGCTTATCCTGAGTTTCTTATAATTAATAAATTTTTATCGTAAGTTTGATCCCAACTTGGCTGAACTTACAAGTGTACTTCCAGACTATCTGAAAAAGCAGGTTAGGGAGCCTTCAGAATTTTCAGGTAAGGCGTTACTGAAGTTCAATCAGATTAAGGGTGAATTTTAAAACCCTCCTGTACGTAACTTCTCTGATCTTTGTAAAGTTTATTTTTGTTTAATAACTGACCTAACTAACACAGGGTCGTGAATAATTCTATTGCGGTACTATGATAGTATTTTCTCAGCAACTGAGCTATTTCTAAATAAGTATATTATATGCTAAATAAATTATTGTGGATCATTAATCCCCGCCTAATTTAGCAACTTTCAAAGGATCTAATAACCATCTATTTAGAGAGATGTTGACGATCCAGACATTTATGTTCCGCGTAGTTTATATTTCAAAAGGATCAGATTTCTTTGATTAAGTCAAAATATTAAGTGAAATGTTTAATTAAAAGCTTGATTAATGAACATTTATCCTTTATGCAGTTGTGTTCATATTCCAAAAATATATGTGGGATGCGCACATATGTAGTGTATGTATATATTATAGTATTTTCCTCTATTCTTGGAGGTGCAGGTAAGTCACCTCAACCACCACCACCTGTACACCAGGTCACTGACTCACCGGGCTGATTCTTGACTCTTTTTCCCATTTTCTTTTAAGTGTGGACCTTGTCCTGGGTCAGTCCTCACACAGGTACAGGTAGGTTCACCAGGACGGGTCCTGGCAGGTTCACCAGGACGGGTCCTGGCAGGTTCACCAGGACGGTTCCTGGCAGGTTCACCAGGACGGGTCCTGGCAGGTTCACCAGGACGGGTCCTGGCAGGTTCACCAGGACGGTTCCGGGTAGGTTCACCAGGACGGGTCCTGGCCCGGGTCTTCTCCATGCAGTGTCCGGGTAGGTTCACCAGGACGGGTCCTGGCCCGGGTCTTCTCTATGCAGTGTCCGGGTAGGTTCACCAGGACGGGTCCTGATAGGTTCACCAGGACGGGTCCTGGCAGGTTCACCAGGACGGGTCCTGGCAGGTTCACCAGGACGGGTCCTGGCAGGTTCACCAGGACGGGTCCTGGCAGGTTCACCAGGACGGGTCCTGGCAGGTTCACCAGGACGGGTCCTGGCAGGTTCACCAGGACGGGTCCTGGCCCGGGTCTTCGTGTTGACTCTGATGGGCGAGATAACACAGCTGGAAAATTAATTACAGTATTAGGTCTCCCTGAAGGGGGGGGGGAGGTCCTTAAAGAGGCTGCCTGAGTTCTTTTCTTTATTTCCCATATTTTCTTCCTGGAATTACCTGGAGAGAGTTCCGGGGGTCAACGCCCCCGCGGCCCGGTTTGTGACCAGGCTTCCCTCAGGCCTTCCTCAGATTTCTCGTTTATATTTTGGTCAATACTCGACAAGGCTTCACCCAACTGGCTTCAAAATTTCAATGCTTGTGCATGGTCACTAGGACCAAATTCTGGGAACAACTGGCACCTGCAGATATCCTATGATCGAAATTGTTTATCCCAAAATCCTGAGTGGTATTCCTTTAAACGTTTAGAAACAAAGGTTTACCTCCTAATCTGGAGGCAGCAGAGAGCAACATCCCTACGTGCAGTTGCAGATTTGACCATTTTGTTGAAAATATCTTAAAATTATTCCCATTAAATCACGTTAAACAATTTTCAATATTTAATGACTGATGCATCTTACGGTCAGAACAATACATATTAAATTTTGCTTATGTGCGGGCAAATTTGCCAATATAGTAAAAGAAATTAAAAAAAAAAAATATTTGGAATCGTTGTAATCCGTGCCATAACTGGAGAATGACCTATCCGATCGGCTTTAAATTTTCACAACGCGCAGCTCACGCTGACACTAGATGGCATTACTTACCAAATTTACTGAAGTAAGTTTAGTCTGGGTAGGGGCACGTTTGAGACCTTAATGAATACTGCCAGAACTTGGAAATATTTAATTAAGATCAGTTACTGTTGAATGCCTCTTCTGACTGGCTTCAAACTTTCATTATTGTGGTCTGTTGGTTTTAGTGATATTGACGGAAGACAAATCCCAGAAATTAATTTTAAGCACTGTGAACACTGATATATGTGCGTATTCATTCAAATGTGCACATGTATACATACATACACGTATACATACATACATATCCATATACATATATATGCACATCAAGTACACATATGCATACATGTTAATCACAGAACGGGTGGGGTTGGAACCCATGGCGAGTGAGTCGTAAAACTCCAGGCCAGCGTGTTAACAACTAGGCCACCTCACTTTTATAAGATTCATCGAACTTGGTATATTTTTCTACACCATGAGGAGGTTAGCATGGACCACAACTGTGACCACCAATGCAAGTCTTTAAAGACGAATCCCATACCAGCGTGAGGCCCATGCTAACCTCCCTATGGTGTATAGAAACACACCTAGTCGGATGAATTTTAATAGACAGGTGGTGCAGTAATTAACCCAATGGCCAGTGAGCTTTTATGACTCACTCGCCATGGGTTTGAATCCCATCTGTTCCTTGGTTTGTTTACAATCTTGTTATGATTTCTTGAGTCATTCATGGATATATATATTCATATGTACACATATGCACATGCATTCATACACACCTATATACATACGCTTATTCATACACAAAATTTTACATATATTCAAGTATATATATATATATATATATATATATATATATATATATATATATATATATATATATATATATATATATATATATATATATATATATATATATAATGTACATAGATACATTACATACCTACATATTTTAATATTTTGTTGGGCTGAGGTAGAGGCGGCAAGGCTTATGGTATATGGGGATGCCTTGATCAGCTCGTACAGCGACCCAAATATTCGTAGGTATTTACTCTACAGTACGCCACCTTGCTTGAATGAGAGAGAGAGAGAGAGAGAGAGAGAGAGAGAGAGAGAGAGAGAGAGAGAGAGAGAGAGAGAGAGAGAGAAGAGAGAGAGAGAGAGAGAGAGAGAGAGAGAGAGAGAGAGAGGAGGGAGAGAGAGGCTTTCAAATGAGCATATGTAGGTAACAGCTCTTAGCTTGTAAATGAAGTTAGGAATCCTTACGCTAATCTTGTAAAACCCTGTGTAAGAGAGAGAGAGAGAGAGGTTAGAGGTGAGGGGACAGTAACTAACAGTGTGAGGGGGAGGGGGGATTTAGAGGGAAAAGTGAAGGGAAGGGAGTTTATAGGGGAAAGTGAGGGGGGAGGGGAAAGTGAGGGAGGAGGGGAAAGTGAGGGGGGGAGGGGAAAGTGAGGGGGGAGGGGAAAGTGATTTGGAGGGGAATGACGTGGTAGGGTAATTTAGAGGGGAAAGTGAGGGAGAGGGGTGGAAAGCGAGAAAATGAGAGTAGGGGAATAGAGAGGGGGGAAATGGGGGGAAGTGAAATGGTGAAAGGAAAGTGGAGGAAATAGAAAGGGAGAAAGGGAGATGAAGCAACCAAGATTAAAATAAATGGAGAATAGGATGGAGGAAACTGAGGGAAGAGAAACCATGACAGAGTGAGAGGAAAAGGATAGATGGAGAAAAAGAGAGTGAAACGCAGTAAACAAGAATAAGACCGAGGGGAGGAAGTAAGGGCAGCCAAGGGGAGGGAGGTAAGAAATTTCCTACTCCCCAGGTGAGAGGTTATGAGGGGAAAGGTTAGGTATCAAACCACTAGGGGAAAATATTAATAATAATAAGTGGGGTAGGAGAGGAGGGTAGAGGGGAGATGAGGTAAAGCTAGCTAAATGTTAGGTGAGGGGACTGAGAAGAGGCTGGGTGAGGGGAGGGGGTTGAGGGGGAACTAGGTGAGATGGGGAGGTCAGGTGAGTGGAGGGAAAAGAGGGGATAGGAGAGGACTGAAGGTGAGGGGTACAGGGAGGCGAGGTACGGTAGGAGGGATGAGGGGAAGGGGTGAGGGGATGTGATCAGAGGTAAGCCTCAACGACCCATAAAACATCTATAAAGATATTTTGGTTCGGTTCCTCCATAAACCCGGCAGGGTAGGCCGTCGCACCCCGCTACTGCGACCTCATCTCCCCTCACTCTCCTTCCCCTCCCCCTAGGACGATACAACAATGTTGCCCTCCCCCTTGTTAGTGACCTGTAAGACCCCTCACAACACTACAGCGCTTCCCCTCTTCTTCCTGCACTACCTTAAATTGTGTGACATAACACTGTAGTGTAAACTTAGAATACCAAGATAGTTTACTATCATGTTGCTCTCTCTCTCTCTCTCTCTCTCTCTCTCTCTCTCTTTCTCTCTCCAACTCTCTTTCTCTCTCCAAAACGCCATGCTTTTCAGCCAGTGTTTGCAGCCTGTGCTTGCAAAGCAACAGTTATTTCAACACATCCGAGAGGAAATTCATTGCTAAAATAACTCCCCGAAAATCAGTCCGAGCATCACGAAATTAGGATGCATTGTTAATTTTAAATAATACTGAATATGCAAAATTGGTCAGTTAGCAAGAACTCATTTAAAACTAATTCCTTTCTAAAAATTTCTCTTATACGTTTAAAGATACATTTTTTCCATTTATGTTAATGTAAAAATTAATAATTTTGTACCAAAAGAACCTTAGAAAACTTACCTAACCTTATTATAACAAGCGCAATCCAATTTAACCTAATCCAACTAAACATATTTTAGAAAGGTTTACAATAAGTTAACAATAAACACAAATATATTTTTTCGTTAGGTTCAAAATTCTTTTTGCGAAATTATTGCATACAAAATTTTAGCTTGCCTTATTCGGCAAGAAAAGCATTGCTATTTAAATCAGAATATGCAAAACAACCACTGTGAAAGAATAGTGAAATTCCAAGCGCTTTCGTGACTTCACATAGTTCCTTGATAATGTGAGAAATCACGAAAGCGCTTGGAATTTCACTATTCTTTCACAGTGGTTGTTTTGCATATAAATATTTCTATTCGATGATGGCTATAACTTCACTTTCATTGTTTGGCATCAGGGTTGTAGGGTGAGAGAATGGCCAGGCTTAAAGTTTGCTGACGGGCTAGTGGTGAATCATACCCACACTCGTTACCCATCCTTAATGACACCCAGTGATAACTGCCTGGGTAATAATGACACTGTTATATGTACCTGGGTAATAATAACAGTGTTAACTGCCTCAGGGTAATAATGACTGTTAACTGCCCCTGGGTAATACTGACAGTGTCAACTGCCCCTGGTTAATAATGTCAGTGTTAACTGCCCCTGGGTAATAATGTCAGTGTTAACTGCCCCTGGGTAATGGCAGTACTAGCTAAGTCTGGGTTATAAGATTCCTCACAGGAGCTGACACTAAATTTGCAGTACGACTGCAGATGGTACTCAGCATGGTACCTGGCTACTACAAATGGAACTCAGCATGGTACCTGGCTAGTACAAATGGTACTCAGCATGGTACCTGGCTACTACAGATGGTACTCAACATGGTACCTGGCTACTACAGATGGTACTCAACATGGTACCTGGCTACTACAGATGGTATTCAACATGGTACCTGGCTACTACAGATGGTACTCAACATGGTACCTGGCTACTACAGATGGTACTCAACATGGTACCTGGCTACTACAGATAATTTTATTAAACTATATTTTATACTATAACTGTTACTGAATTTGCAATCTCCTCATTCCCTAATTCTCCTCCTCCTCCTCTTCCTCGTTTTCTTATTTCTCCTTCTCCTTCACCTATTTCTACTCCTTCTCCTTCTCCTCCTCCTCCTCCTCTTCCTGCAGTAAGTGTCAAGTAAAGGCTTTTTACGAACCTCCAGCGAGATAATGGTGGTGGTGCATCTGTGTGGCGGTGCACCTACGTGGTGGTGTACCTGTGTGGTGGTGCACATGTGTGGTGGTGCACCTGTGTGGTGGTGCACCTGTGTGGTGGTACAGCCAGGTGGTGGTGCACATGGGTGGCTGCGGGCACGACTGACGGTACACACAGGTAATGGTACACACGACTGATGGCTTATACCATGTGCGCCGTATTTTACGTACACAGCATGTGCACCGCATTTAACGTACACAGCATGTGCGACACCGCCGCACAATGCCAAGAAACAGGCGAGCGTTTTGACCGCCGTCACCTTCCAGTCATGACTCCGCTAGTAAACAAGGGATATAGGAGGAAGAGGAGACGGGAAGAAGAAGGAGGAGGAAGAAGAAATAGAAGAGAAAAAGGATGAGGAGGAATAAGAAATTGGAAGAGAAAGGGAGGCCACTACCTGGCGAAACGATTCCAAAATAAGAGAGACCCATAACTGATCGACAGCATAAATTAACCCTCAACGTAACAGGACAACTCGACGCAGTAATGCAAAAGGAAAACATATTAACTCTCTCTGGTTGAATCAACTGATCTTACTGACTCAGCGCTGGTATTATACTTCACTCGTGCCATAACTGAGAATTTTCTTTGCCACGAAGAATTACTCACTTTGGGGACCCTTACTGGCTGCCCAACGCGAAGTTGGATTGAATCGCGAAGTTGGATTCAATTTGGGTAATTTAGTGAGTGTACACACGGTGCAATAAACCCTTCACGTCTTTTTTTGACAGCAAAACGTGAAGGGCTTATTGTGAAGCTAAAAGAAAATTGATCAGACACTGATGCTCTAAATTACTTTGTATTTTGCATCAACAAAATCTCTGTGCTAAATCTGTTTTAAGTGACAGTTTGCATAAAATTATATGTATTAAGTACATTCGTGCAAATACAACACAGCATCGTCAGTTAAGCAACATGCTTAAGTTGGATGGTGAGGTATTCAGGGTGGATTTACCGTATCATTCTAAAGTGCGCTGGCTATCACTGGGACAAGTGCGCTGGCTATCACTGGGACAGGTGCGCTGGCTATCACTGGGACAGGTGCGCTGGCTATCACTGGGACAAGTGCGCTGGCTATCACTGGGACAGGTGCGCTGGCTATCACTGGGACAGGTGCGCTGGCTATCACTGGGACAAGTGCGCTGGCTATCACTGGGATAGGTGCGCTGGCTATCACTGGGACAAGTGCGCTGGCTATCACTGGGATAGGTGCGCTGGCTATCACTGGGACAAGTGCGCTGGCTATCACTGGGATAGGTGCGCAGGCTATCACTGGGACAAGTGCGCTGGCTATCACTGGGACAAGTGCACTGGCTATCACTGGGATAGGTGCGCTGGCTATCACTGGGACAAGTGCGCTGGCTATCACTGGGACAGGTGCGCTGGCTATCACTGGGAAAGGTGCGCTGGCTATCACTGGGACAGGTGCGCTGGCTATCACTGGGATAGGTGCGCTGGCTATCACTGGGACAGGTGCGCTGGCTATCACTGGGACAGGTGCGCTGGCTATCACTGGGACAGGTGCGCTGGCTATCACTGGGACAGGTGCGCTGGCTATCACTGGGACAGGTGCGCTGGCTATCACTGGGACAGGTGCGCTGGCTATCACTGGGACAAGTGCGCTGGCTCACTGGGAAAAGTGCGCTAGCTATCACTGGGACAGGTGCACTGGCTATCACCGGGACAAGTGCGCTGGCTATCACTGGGACAAGTGCGCTGGCTATCACTGGGACAAGTGCGCTAGCTATCACTGGGACAGGTGCACTGGCTATCACTGGGACAGGTGCGCTGGCTATCACTGGGACAAGTGCGCTGGCTATCACTGGGACAGGTGCACTGGCTATCACTGGGACAGGTGCGCTGGCTATCACTGGGACAGGTGCGCTGGCTATCACTGGGACAGGTGCGCTGGCTATCACTGGGACAAGTGCGCTGGCTCACTGGGAAAAGTGCGCTAGCTATCACTGGGACAGGTGCACTGGCTATCACCGGGACAAGTGCGCTGGCTATCACTGGGACAAGTGCGCTGGCTATCACTGGGACAAGTGCGCTAGCTATCACTGGGACAGGTGCACTGGCTATCACTGGGACAGGTGCGCTGGCTATCACTGGGACAAGTGCGCTGGCTATCACTGGGACAGGTGCACTGGCTATCACTGGGACAGGTGCGCTGGCTATCACTGGGACAGGTGCGCTATCAGTGGGAGAGGTGCGTTATCACTGGGACAGGTGCGCTATCACTGGGACAAGTGCGCTATCACTGGGAGAGGTGCGCTATCACTGGGACAGGTGCGCTATCACTGGGACAGGTGCGCTATCACTGGGACAGGTGCGCTATCACTGGGACAGGTGCGCTATCACTGGGACAGGTGCGCCATCACTGGGACAGGTGCGCTATCACTGGGACAAGTGCGCTATCACTGGGACAAGTGCGCTATCACTGGGACAAGTGCGCTATCACTGGGACAGGTGCGCTATCACTGGGACAGGTGCGCTGGCTATCACTGGGACAGGTGCGCTGGCTATCACTGGGACAGGTGCGCTGGCTATCACTGGGACAGGTGCGCTGGCTATCACTGGGACAGGTGCGCTGGCTATCACTGGGACAGGTGCGCTGGCTATCACTGGGACAGGTGCGCTGGCTATCACTGGGACAGGTGCGCTGGCTATCAGTGGGACAGGTGCGCTATCACTGGGACAGGTGCGCTGGCTATGGCAGGAACAGGAAGGAGTTGGTCAAAATTTCATTTTTGCGAGAACAAATCATTAGATTTTACCAAAACAGAATCACAACTGTGAATTATTCCAAGATTTCTACAGAAATGCTACATTTTTGTGTGATATCATGACAAAGCAGAATGACTTGAATATTTATTTTCAAGATAAAATTAAGTCTATATATGATATGTGGTAACAATTCCAAGCGTGTGGAAAACAACTATCATTTTTTCAGAACCCTTCTTGCTGAAGTGGAAATTTTCGGATAAACGCTTTCTCCCAGCTAGCGAAGACCACTGATGAACAGGATGATTCATGTGAATCATCTGATGAATATGTTGTTGTTAGAGACTCAATAAAACTTAACATTTCGACCTCACCTAGATGATGTCTCCGATGACCCTGAAGAGGTACAGATACAACCGAATTCCCTCTTTGACGCTAAGACAGATCCCACTGACATACGGAAAAATGCAACAGAATATCCACATCTACGGTGACATACATGATGAATGCTTTCTTGTTTCTCAACCACTTATTGTTCCGAATCCACATTCCCCTACCTAAACCAAATCAAGACGCCCATCAGGTCCCAAACGACGGATAGGCACCTGGAGGATCACCTGAAACTGAGGATCTTCGTGTTTCAGCCAAACATCCAAATGTTCTCCCACAAAAAGCAGTCAAAACAAAGTTGTTAAAAGGCTAATTAACTATATAATTTAAAAAAATATTTTCTTGAAGTTATTATATATTAACTTTTTACAGAATAACCGCCATTTTGCCGTATATCTAATAAAAATTTCTTGAATGCGGCCTTATTAGATTAAAGGTAACTTTATTGTGGCCTTCCAACAGAAAAAGGTTCCCCACCCCTGGTCTAACCTATTTTTAAAACTACACAACGTTCTTAGCTTCAGTGACGTTACTCGTAAGTTTGTTCCACTCATATACAACTCTTACGAAACCAGTGCTTTCGTATATCTTTTCTAAATCTAAAAGTTTTAAAAATCTGAACCCACTGCTGCGTGTTAGAAAGCGTGATGGCTCTCTTCGAGGTTCAAGTCGAGAAGGATGGAGGCAGTGAAGATGCTCTCAGAAAGTAGCCAAGAGAGGATCGAGATGCTGAACACCCAACTGAGTCAGAGATACAAGGAAAGATTTCTTTTGAATGCAGAAATAGTAAACACGTGAGAAGAAATGAAGGAAGTTGACTGCCCCCTCCCCCCAAACACACAACACTTACCTTAATGCCCATTCAACTTCACTGCATTAAAATTAAGTTGGCTTGAGGAGGGGGTGAGGGGAGAGATGGCAAGAGCAGGGAGTGGGAAAAGAACATGGCAGCGCACCTTCTGAGCTACAGTACATTAGAACATAACACTTAAAGTTTCAAGCAGATCAACACAGCTATTTCCCCGGGGAACGCGGCTGCTCAGGCTTCCCTGCTTCCCTTCCCTGCAGCCAAATGAGGCAACACCTTACCGGGGACAGGAGTATCTTGTTCTAGTTTCCCCCCTGCTCTCCCCCTCACCTGTATGAGGTAACACAGCAATACTTGAAAAGGGACACCTTGCTCAGGTCACCCCCTTCTTAGCAGGAAAGAGACAGGGGTACATCACCTAGGTACCCTTCTTCAGTTTGGACTCCCACTCTCCCTCCCCTAGGGTACCAGAGAAGGCAGCACAACGTTTGAGGATGGAGGAAGGCACATCATTCACGCTCCCTCTCCAGGAGCCAGAGCCACAGGAAGTACCACAAAATCTGGAATTGTGAGGGATGGACCCTCCATCCAGGCTCCCTCCTCAAGGAGCCAGAGAAGGCAGCAAAACACCTGGGTGCCAGGGAGCACATCATCCAGGCTCCCTCATCTTCCTCCAAGAGCCAGAAGAGGTAACACAACACCTGGGTGCTGGGGGAAACATCATCTAGGCTCCCTACTCTTCCCCCAGGAGCCAGAGGAGGAGGCAAATCAACACCTGGATGCTGGGGAACACACCATCTAGGTTCCCTTCTTTTCCCCCAGGAGCCAGAGGAGGAGGCAATTCAACACCTGGGTGCTGGGGGACACATCATCTAGGCTCCCTCCTCTTTCCCCAGGAGCCAGACGAAGAGGCAACACAACACAATAACATTTCCTCTTTACACACAAATTAGGCGCGGTAAGAGGCACCGGAGGACTGGCCCGCTACACTACAGCCTCAGTTTAATATTGACTTTATAGTCCGCCCCAACATTATAATTATTGCGAACTCTAAAGTTTGAGCGACCTAATTAAATTAATAATGGCCATGTAAATGTTAGGATAGAGCCGGGATAGCGTCTGCTAATTATCCTCACGACAAGAGGGAATGGAAGGGGGGAGGGATAGTGGGCGGCCCAAGACACAAGTGGAGTAAGGATGTGGAAACTCCCTCGTAGAGATATTTGGAGTTATTAATTAATTCATTAATGATCAACGGGATCATTAAGCGTGCATGATGAAGGGGTGGAGAGCTAAGGTATCGCTAGCAACCAGCGTGGCAGCCAAGTTAGTGTGCACGACGGTCCAAGTTAGTAACACGAGGATACACAGTCGATGTGAGGGACCGCCAAGGCCATCGTATAGCGTGTAGTGAAAATGAACCGGAAAGAGAGAGAGAGAGAGAGAGAAAGAGAGATAGAGAGAAAGAGAGAGAGAGAAAGAGAGAGAGAGAGAGAGAGAGAGGAGAGAGAGGAGAGAGAGAGAGAGAGAGAGAGAGAGAGAGAGAGAGAGAGAGAGAGAGAGAGAGAGAGAGAGAGAGAGAGAGAGAGAGAGAGAGAGAGAGTTATTACCTATTTATAGTTACAAGAGCAAAGTTGTGGCCGTGGTGTTCAGTCTTTCCCAGTTATTCTTTTTGCGCGCATTATGTTCCCTATTACACGATAATCGCACTTATCAAAGGCCTTGGGAAAGTCTACATCTGCATTTTATGTGTATTTCAGTGCATTCTGTCATAATGGTCAATAGTTGCGAGAGGCAGGAGCGACCTGCTCTAAACCCAGGCTGCTTTGGGTCGTGCAAATTTTGCAAATGCTAAAATAAACACGATAAACACCTTGGTATATGATACGGAAAAGTAGCAAGAAGATATAAGCAAAGTCTTCCGGTGGACAGTGGAGAGTAACACGATAAGGTCCAACTCCTTTGACACTGAATAAATGAACTTAAGAAGATCAAAGCAATGCAAGAGAATCACTAACCTGAACAAAAGAAACACGTAAAGAATTTGGGTGCAATAATGTCAACTGAACTTCCCCTCAAAGAACACAGTAAGACAAACGTCAAGACAGCCAAGATAATGAAGGGTGGATAACGAGAACACTCTAAACAACGGAAACATTACCAAAGTGCCAGTACTCTCTCGCTTAAGGTACTGTTCAGTGTTGACGGCTCCGTTCAGGACATGAGAGATCAGAACTGGAACAGATAAAGATCATTTATGACCCGCTCAGAGTCAATTACTAGGAACACCCTACAGTCCTAAATATGTACTCGTTGGGGCGGAAGAGAGAGCGACACTTGATAACATATTCGTGGAAGGTACTTGAGGCTCTGGTCCCAAATCATAGCATACTGGGGTGAGAGATACTGGAAAAAATGTAAAATAAACCAATTGAATAGCAGTGGCGCCGTGGGCACAATAAGCGAACACCGCATCAACATCCGTGGGCCCAGACTATTTAACATCTTAAAGAAAAGATATCAGAAACACTGCTGGAACAAGTGTAGAAGTCTTCAAAAGGAAACTCGACATAGTACCTCTTCTAATTGCCAGATCAACTTGGCTGTGGGCCGCCAGTAACAACTTGGTTGACCAGTTAAGTACCAGACAAGCCTGGCCCAGGCCTGGCTGCGAGAGTAGGAAAGTTTTCGAAACCCATCACAGGTATAACAAAAGGATTAAATATAGCTGAGGACAGCCCAGGACCACATATAGCTGAGGACATGTAATACACCCGCCAGGACCACATACAGCTGAGGACATGTAATACACCCGCCAGGACCACATATAGCTGAGGACATGTAATACACCCGCCAGGACCACATATAGCTGAGGACATGTAATACACCCGCCAGGACCACATATAGCTGAGGCTATATCATTGCTTAGCTTACTAGACCCGGTGAAACTAATTACTGAAACAAGCTATAAAGAGATTTTATTACGGTAATTACTACTGAGCGTACAGGTTAATGCCACTTCTGTCAGTTTGTATTTCCTCTTCTTATTCGTCGTCCTCTTCCATTTCCTGCTTTTCTCTGGCCTCCTCTTCAATTTCCTGCTCTTCGCTTACCTCTTCTTTTCTGGCTCCTCCTCCTTCCTCTTTATCTGGTTTCCTCTTATTCTTCCTCTTCCTTGGCTTGATCTTCACTGGCCTCCATTGCCCTCTTCTTCTCTGGCCTCCTATTCTCTAGCTTCCTCTTCTTTGGTTTCCTCTTCTCTAGCTTCCTCTTCTCTAGCTTCCTCTTCGCTGACCTCCTATTCTCTGGCCGCCTCTTTCAAGTCCTGCTCTTTTCTGGCTACCTCGTTTATTTCCTCCTCTTCTTAGTCTTTTTCTGTGTCCTGCTTTTCTCTGGCCTCCTCAATATCCTCCTTTTCCTAGTCCTCTTTCAATCCCTGCTCTTTTCCATCCCATTTTTTTATATAATTTCCACCCTTTATCCTCTTCCATTTCCTCTCTTTATTGCTCCTTACTACCATCCAAATTATTTGAAATATCTCTCTTCTTTACACACTTCTGGAGTGGTCATTTCCTGCACCCTGAACCCCGTTCACATTATTGTCTAGGAAGATGGAGAAAACATTAGAACGTAAGAATGGAACAACAGTGCAGCAGACCTACTGGCCCATGCTAAGCAGGTCGCTCTCAAATCCAACCATTCCCACCCACAATCTGAAAAGGCACTCAAGACAACTGTCTAAGAGAGAAGGAAAGTGGGGAACCTGCTGTCTTGTGAGGCCTTCAGGTTGGTCGTAGAGCTTTTCTGATCCGAATGAAGAATCAGTGAAATTCTCTCTCTCTCTCTCTCTCTCTCTCTCTCTCTCTCTCTCTCTCTCTCTCTCTCTCTCTCTCTCTCTCTCTCTCTCTCTCTCTCTCTCTCTCTTTCTCTCTCCCTCTTTAGACTTAGTAGTCAGTGATTTCGTTTAGCAGTGCGACATACCTGTGACAAGTTTCGAGGGTTCATCTACCATCTCAGCTTGGTTGCCTTGTTCACCAGGCTTAATAACATAACATAACAAAGGAGGAACACTGCAGTAGGCCTGTTGGCCCTTGCTTATTAAAAAGTAAAAAAACTGACGTTATTAAAAGGAGAGCGAGATGCACGTAGCCGTCACGAAAGGGCTGATCAGGTACAAGCAGGAGCGAGTCGTCAAGGTTCCTCTTGAGAACGTCTGTGTTTGCAGGTTACTTTATTAACATAATAAGTCTGCATGCCACATGTGCACCCCATTCAAGGACCCTAATCCCTAAAATAGGGACTAAAGTAAAGTCTCAGCATATATACACCAAGTTACACACCTCTCTGTGTATATAACCTTCCGAGTGACTTCCGAATCCGAGGCTGGTAAGAGGTTGCTTTCCAGCAAGGTCTTTGCCCTAAGGCTGCCACATTTCGTGAGCTTCACCAGATCCGTCTTTCAGTAATCAAGTCACCCTGCAGCAATTTTTTCCAGAATTTTTTTGTGCTTCGGTCCACGCTAAGGGTGTGAAGTCCTTTTTCTCTCTACGGCCAAACGATCTTTTCCTTTACGCTAATTTCTCGAGTCACACTTGTACGAGAGATTTATCACCTTACTCTGACACCACTAAATGAGTTAGTCTACCGTAAATGCAGACGGAAAACTGCGACGACATATCGGTATCATCTCTCAGATACGTCTGACATCTCTTTCTCTAGAGTGAAAACAGACTCAGACGTCTAACATATGAGGGTTCCTGGAATCATAGCCCACTCATCCATGTCACTGACCAGGCTTCCTGGTTGATAACCTTGTCAAGCAAGCTGTTGGTTGTACACGAATGGTATATAACCCCATTCGTGTACTATATACAAAAGATAAGGTAATTAGTTCCTCATCTTTCGTACATAGTTCTACAGTCTTCACATTATTTCCTTGTATTGATAAAGCCACTGGATGGCGAAACGTCTACAACAAATAAAAATACCCAGAAGTTGCACATGTGTTTAATTCTTTAGGCTGTTGGTGTTTGCAGCAGGAAGTCTGACATACTTAATCTTATCAGAATCTTGGTATAAAATGCTGGAGTATGTACTAGGTAGTTAACGAACACGTCATTATCCTCGGATGTTGATTCGGTCTCGTATTGTACCCATGGTACCCCTGCTTTTCACAGAACGTTGTTATGGTAGTGTGGAGGCCTTTCAGAATCTTCAACGTATGTATTATCATGTATCTTTTTCTCCTCCGACCAGAAATGTATACGCAGTACTTGATACATTCTCAGTAGTCTAAATGCTTCACTGGTTCTATGTGGGTAGTAAACGATTTACTTACTTGTTCCAGCTCTGATTTCTTTCATGCCTTGAATGGAGCCGTCAACACTCGACAATACTCTAGGTGAGAGGGAGTAAAAATGTTTTTGAATAGTGCCACCATTGGCAGTATTTCTCTTGTAATAATGTTGATAGAATTACCGACAATATGTTAGGTAAAAAGAGATGATGTGTAACTAATGTGATATTTTACATAAACCATTAGATACGTTACATAAATCATTAGATACGTTGCATAAACCATTAGATACGTTGCATAAACCATTAGATACGTCACATAAACTATTTGATAAGCTAATTATGAACGCTGTCCGCGTTACTTTTGAAAACGAGGTGGCCGAGGAGAAACAAGAAACTGATTAGTAACTGCTTTCCCCTTATGGTAGAAGAAGGGAAAGACTAGACTCGGCATTTCCTGTCGAGTCTAGTCTAGCACTATATGCATGCTCCCGTGTTACAAAGCCAGAAACATTCTAGATGCAAGAGGGATATCAATAAGCTGACCTTCTGGTATTCTCTGGAGATGTCTATATTTTATGGGCCTCGCTTTTGTAACATCCCCGTTACTTAGTGCTCCTGGACCAGTTTCGAGAGTTTTCCTTACCCTCGCAGCAGCCCGGCCCCAGGCCAGGCTTTTCGGTTGATTGCCTGACTATTGTTGTTAGACACCCTCTGGAAAACATTAATTATATATGGTACGTTGTTATAGGTCTGTCTGTGACAATGTTCTAGTTATCGTCCGTGTGTCAACCACGTTTCCTTACACCTTTTGTCCCTGTTCACTTAGCAGTAATTAGGTATCTGGGTGTTAACCGACTGGTGTGAGTCGCATCATGGGGAAGAGAATAAAAAAACGCGGCCAGCCTCCCCCTCCCCCGAGTGGAAATAAGCAGGACTAACTGGCTTCCTTGGGTTATCTTCTTCCCCTTTTCCTCCACTTCCTCCTATCCCTCCCTTTCTCATCCTCCTCCGTCTCTTCGTGCTCCCCCTCCGGAGCATTGGCTTAAGCCGGAGGGAGACTTGGACCTGCCTCGCATGGGCCAGTAGGCGTGCTGCAGTGTCCCTTCTTTCTTATGTACTAATGTTCTTCTATTTCTTCTCCAACTTCTTCCCTCCTCTTTCTCTTTCTCTTCCTCCTCCCCTCTTCTTCCTCTTCCTCCTTCCCTCTTCTTCATCTTCCTGCCTCTTCACAATTATCATATATATGTGACACTAACGAATAACCCTGGAAGGGGCTACAATGTTACCTCGAAAAGGGCTCTTGATCCGAGGAACTGGAGCTGCAATCACTTTCCCTGGATCAAACTTGATTACTTCCCATTCCCTAGGTGTTGTGTGACACTTACGGGTTAGTTCTCCACGATCACAACGCCACATGAAGGAAGGAAAAGAAGGAAAATGGAAGGGGCGGAAAAAGAAGAAAGGAAAAGATGGAAGGGGAGGAAAAGATGCTAAAGAGATGGAAAGAAAGAAGGGAGGGGGGAAAATAGGGTAGGGGTAATATAAGGAAAAGAAGCGGGAAGGAGAGGGAAAGATGGAAGGGAAGAGGAAAAAACAGGAGAGGAAGAGAGAAAAGAGGAAAAAAGAGGAAAGCAAATGATGAAAGAGGATAAAAAAAAGGGAAGGGGAAAGAAAGAAGGGGGAAGGGGGCAAAATATAATAGAAGGAAAACAGAGGGAAAAGGAGGACGAGAGAAGAGGTGGGAAAGAGGAGGGAAGGGGAGGCAAAGAAGAGGGAAGAGGAGAAAAAGGAGGGAAGGGGGGAAATAGGGAAGGAGGAAAAGAAGTGGGAAGGAGGGAAAGAAAAGGGAAGGAAAAGAAGAGACGAATGGTGGGCAATGATCACTCTCCACAACCACAGTACCAGCTGTGTGGTGGGCAATGATCACTCTCCACAACCACAGTACCAGCTGTGTGGTGGGCAATGATCACTCTCCACAACCACAGTACCAGCTGTGTGGTGGGCAATGATCCCTCCCCACAACCACAGTACCAGCTATGTGGTGGGCAATGATCCCTCCCCACAACCACAGTACCAGCTGTGTGGTGGGCAATGATCACTCCCCACAACCACAGTACCAGCTGTGTGGTGGGCAATGATCACTCCCACAACCACAGTACCAGCTGTGTGGTGGGCAATGATCCCTCCCCACAACCACAGTACCAGCTGTGTGGTGGGCAATGATCACTCCCCACAACCACAGTACCAGCTGTGTGGTGGGCAATGATCCCTCCCCACAACCACAGTACCAGCTGTGTGGTGGGCAATGATCCCTCCCACAACCACAGTACCAGCTGTGTGGTGGGCAATGATCCCTCCCCACAACCACAGTACCAGCTGTGTGGTGGGCAATGATCCCTCCCCACAACCACAGTACCAGCTGTGTGGTGGGCAATGATCCCTCCCCACAACACAACCAGCTAATAATGACCTAATTTACCTTGCCAGTCACCAGCTGGGGCAGCCAGCTGGTGGCTTGATAGAGACCAGCTCTGGTTGCCAATTTACAGAGAAAGAAAAACCAGAGCAAGTTACTGAGGGTAAGAGGGAGGGAAGGGAAGAGAGGGAAGGGAGGGAAGGGAGAGAAGGGAGGGGTGAAGGAGGGTAAGCAGGGAGAACTAGTGGCAGATTTAAGGAAATTGTTAACAACAATTTCAAAATAATTACAAGAAATTATTCGGAAACTTGCAAGCATAAAATAGCAATATTGTCGCAGTTCAGAAACTTAATTATGTATAAATTTCACTCGTTATTCAATGAAAATGAAACGTTATCATATGTATATATATATATATATGTATATATATATATATATATATATATATATATATATATATAATATATATATATATATATATATATATATATATATATATATATGCAAGTATATGGAATAGGTGGTAAGTTACTAAATGCTGTAAAGAGTTTTTATGAGGATAGTGAGGCTCAGGTTAGGGTGTGTAGAAGAGAGGGAGACTACTTCCCGGTAAAAGTAGGTCTTAGACAGGGATGTGTAATGTCACCATGGTTGTTTAATATATTTATAGATGGGGTTGTAAAAGACGTAAATGCTAGGGTGTTCGGGAGAGGGGTGGGATTAAATTATGGGGAATCAAATACAAAAAGGGAAGTGACACAGTTACTTTTTGCTGATGATACTGTGCTTATGGGAGATTCTAAAGAAAAATTGCAAAGGTTAGTGGATGATTTTGGGAGTGTGTGTAAAGGTAGAAAGTTGAAAGTGAACATAGAAATTGGATATCAAATTGGGGAGGAGGAGTATGGAAGAAGTGAATGTTTTCAGATACTTGGGAGTTGACGTGTCGGCGGATGGATTTATGAAGGATGAGGTTAATCATAGAATTGATGAGGGGAAAAAAGGTGAGTGGTGCGTTGAGGTATATGTGGAGACAAAAAACGTTATCTATGGAGGTAAAGAAGGGAATGTATGAAAGTATAGTAGTACCAACACTCTTATATGGGTGTGAAGCTTGGGTTGTAAATGCAGCAGCGAGGAGGCGGTTGGAGGCAGTGGAGATGTCCTGTCTAAGGGCAATGTGTGGTGTAAATATTATGCAGAAAATTCGGAGTGTGGAAACTAGGAGAAGGTGTGGAGTTCATAAAAGTATTAGTCAGAGGGCTGAAGAGGGGTTGTTGAGGTGGTTTGGTCATTTAGAGAGAATGGATCAAAGTAGAATGACATGGAGAGAGTATAAATCTGTAGGGGAAGGAAGGCTGGGTAGGGGTCGTCCTCGAAAAGGTTGGAAGCAAGGGGTAAGGGAGGTTTTGTGGGCGAGGGGCTTGGACTTCCAGCAGGCGTGCATGAGCGTGTTCGATAGGAGTGAATGGAGACGAATGGTATTTGGGAACTGACGATCTGTTGGAGTGTGAGCAGGGTAATATTTAGTGAAGGGATTCAGGAAAACCGGTTATTTTTATATAGTCGGACTTGAGTCCTGGAAATGGGAAGTACAGTGCCTGCACTTTAAAGGAGGGGTTCGGGATATTAGCAGTTTGGAGGGATATGTTGTGTATCTTTATACGTATATGCTTCTAAACTGTTGTGTTCTGAGCACCTCTGCAAAACCAGTGATTATGTGTGAGTGAGGTGAAAGTGTTGAATGATGAAAGTATTTTCTTTTAGGGGATTTTCTTTCTTTTTGGGTCACCCTGCCTCGGTGATTTGTGCTCAAGTCAGCAATACGATTTGTGGGAAAGGGTCAGAGGTAATAAAAAACACTATCTATATCCTCACCTCTGCTATCGTTTATTGAATTGCTGGGCACTGATTCATACTAGGCTTTGTTAGTATCTCTGGTAGTGTACTATCCTGTGTAATGGCTCGATGTACCTTACCTTTGAAGAGTTTCGAGAGTTTCTCTACTCTCTGAGCCCGGCCATGGGCCAGGCTCGTACGTATCCATTTTCTCACCAGTACTGGTCTTGAGGCTGGTTATTTTAGTTAAGCTTGACGCTGGTACCTGGGAAAACTGATTAATTATATTCCATTAAGATGAAATACTTATAATTATAACCATAATTTTTCAGAGGTGGAGGGGTAAGCCAGCGGAAGGCTTCGGTCAGATGAACAAAAGCTCCAGCGGGGGGGGGGGGTCATCATATGACTAAGACCCGTGTCAGGAAGCATTTGTCCTGTTTCCTAACAAAATCTTACCTAACTTTGCATTCCACTGCTGTGTGTCTCTATTTTACCCCTTTTATATTTTGTTATTTTCCTACCTTTGTGTCATAACTTAAATAAGCTTAAGTATTTCACTACTTTTGCCTTTTCTGTGGCAATTTGTTTACTCTGAAGTAATCTGATTTTTCCCCTATTTTTTAATACAATTAAATTTTCAGATTGTGTTCTGTTATATTTTTTGTGTTGTTGCCTCTTCGTCTTCTGTTAGTAGAGTATTTACTTTGCGTCTTTATTTCCCTCTAATCTTTACTGTTCAACATACGTTTCTTCTCTCATACTAACTGTGTCATCTGCAGCTACTTTATTTCCACGCCCCTTTTCAAATATATTCTGTCATTTCTTAGAGACGGTCCAAGTCGGACCGAAACATCGTCGTAAGCTTCTCTCTTCTATGTGCGGGTTATTTGTGTATTAGATAACAAATTAGACACATATGCAACACTTGGGTATCTTAACAGGTGAAGTATTTCGCCACACAGTGGCTTCCTCTGTACAATACAGAAAAGAATGATTGAAGAAAACGAGTTTGAGGAAATCAGTCCCTCAGCCTGGTTAGTGCTATTCACCGTACGTCTTATTTCCGCCCAAGGCTCTTGATTTCTCCCAGAAGGCCAGTCACATTTTCCTTGCTGAAGCTCATTGCTGGCAGCAACAATATTAATTCCAATATAATAAATACGATACTTGGCTCTGCATATGTCACACTCTGGTACCTCTAACTTCTCTTTCATAATTTCCACAG